>VYXH01005921.1:595581-678943 GCA_013397275.1 Burhinus bistriatus
CCGAAGTGTGAATCCGCGGAGCGGCGTGGGGGGAGCGGGGTAGGGCGCTGCCGCGGAGCGAGGCGCTGGTGCCGAAACCCGTCGGGGGAGCGCGGTGAGCCGCCCTCCGCGGGCGCGGAGCGGCTCTGGGCGCAGCACGGCGCCTCCCGTGGCGTGAAGCGCGGCCGCGCGTTGGGGTCCCGCCTGCGGAGTTGTGACCAAGAGTGAGCAGAGGTAGTTGGTCGGTGCGCAGCGTTTGGTTTTACCTTGAAACTGGCTTCCTTTAGTGATTTTAAAAACTGAAACGTGCGCTTAAATAAAATGGGTTAATGCTCTTTTTCGTGCTTGCTTATACGGGGAAAACTTGTACTGTGGTTTATGCGGTTTAAGTAAACTTCTTTTAGTGTTAAATTCTGCTTGAGCCCAGTGAATGGCCTCTAAAGGAAATTATTCATGGTATACAACTGTTGTTTTTCAGACATTTCAAATAATGATTTATTCTGTTGTATAAAATTGCAATTGTTAAAATGCATATGGTTAACCAATAAAATGTTTATTGGTCTAAGTCAAATTTATTAACGTAAATTTTGTTCAACATAGTATCAAATTCATAGATTTCATGAATTTGCCATTAAAGGTAATGGCAGGAATAGTGTATTGTTTAATCTTTCTCGTGCACTTTACTAATTTACTGACAATTTCTTGTCTCTGCAATGCCATCTATAGAAGGGTTCCCCCCACAATATATTGAGAAAGCATGTCTAAATTCTTTCTGCCTGTCGGCATCTGTATGTATTAGGGCAGTCTGGTCCACAAAAGATGGCATATATTTAAATTAGTTGTTTTGCGTCTCAACTAATGTTTTTTTAAATCATTTCATACATTTAGTGTTGTTTTGTGTTACTTGTTGCTACATACAGGATAAAGTTTTTCTTCTCATCTTTTTTGACATAAATGAACAATTTCTATTCTTAAACAAAGCTGAATTTTTATTTCTACTTTGAAATTCAAGGCATCATGTGGCCTCAAATGTTACACATGCAAGCAGGAAAGACTTGCAGTACAAAGGCCTTGAAAATAATCAGTGTTCGCAGCTTTGGAAACATTCCAGAAACTTTTTAAGCATGTTTTGAAAATTCATTTGAAATGGCACTGCAGCTGATAGCTTGATTTAATTATTCTAACTTACATTGCTTAACTAAAAAAAAAAAATCTTAATGTGTGATGCAAAATTAAATTGTGAAATTGAGTCAAATTGTCCACGCAATTCTCATGCCTCTTCTACTCCCCCACCAACAGGTCAAAACATTTGGCTAAATAACAAGCCATGTACTCTTTTGGTTTTGGGCTCATCGATTTGTTTTGCTTTGCTTTGTTTAGCCCGCTCCCCTCAGCTCATTTTCTTTTAAAATACTACGTAGAGATTTGATTCCCATGACTCGCTAATCTTATCACCATTATTGGGTTGAAATGTTTGAAATGGGCTCCTGTTTCAAATATCTCACAACCTTGGCAGCCTTAAATTTCATTAGAAAAGCTTCATTAGGGAGAAGTAAAAATGTTGTTGATAATTCCCCCTCCAACAATAAGTCCCATGTTCAACTACACAATATGTGTGGATACGCCTTGATTATACAAAGGAATTAAACTCACGGATTCATGTGAAGAACTTGATCTCAGAATATCATATGAAGAATCTTGTGTGTTGCTGTGTTGTTGTGCTTAGCTGGTTGATATGCTAGATTTTTCTGAAAACGTAATAATTTAACTATTAATCTTGCAAAAATTAGTTGCACATTAACTTCAAGCCTGTAGGGCATCGTGCTGAAGTTGGTGTGGCTGTTATTTGTATGTCAGTGTGTATATGTGCACACTGCTGACAAAGAAAACAAATAAGTTAGTAATTTTCTGCTGTCTTCCCAACTGTTATTTATGGTGTGTAGTAGTAAAACAGCTATTCTGAAATCAGATATAATTCTCTTCAGTAAGATTTGTTTCTTCTGTGCCAAATTTTGCAGTAACCAGATGGGTTTAAGGTGTCTTCAACTGCAGAACAAGCAAGAACAGTGCTGAAGACTAATTATTCCTTGCAGTAAATGCCTTCTGCAATAAATTCACAGGTTGTTAGACTTAATCTGTGGAAATGATTGTTAAGATTACTTGCGCAGTGAAAAATGCTTTTAAAATTTTGTGAAAACTAGCAGAAGTTCTTAGAATGCTAAGAAAATATTTTTGAATTAAGTTTGCCTGGCTGGAGTAACTTTTATTAGGGACGAACTGTTAAATGAAGTTGCACATTCAAATCCCTTTCATAACCCGTGGAATGCTGCAGTTTTAATATATTAATACTTAAATATATCCTGTAAGTGGAGGGGTCATTTGGTAGATCAAGTAGGGAAGTCTTGCACTGCCATTTCCAGTGCCTAGTTACCGTATGCATGTGTATTATTCACAATAGCAATATAAATTTGATGAGTATGTGGTGTAGTCTCCTGGACTAACAATCAGGTTCTTCTCATTAAATTTCACATTGTACTACACAAGACAGAAAAATAGTTATACTAAGAAGGAATAAAAAATATGTTCAGAGCTATGAACAATGGCATATACAAAAGTAAAGCCATTCAGGTTTTAGATACGTCCTCCTTTTCAGTGACTTAATTTAGTAACAAGTACAAGTTTTTTTTAATTTTGAGTGTATACTGAAAAAAAAAAAAGGTATGACTACTCAAACCTCTTGGCATAATATTCACTTTGATATGAACAGGTAGAACTCAGAAAAATGTCTTTCCCTCCTTTTTCTACTGAAAAGGCAGAAAGACTATCCTGGCTGGGACTGTTTGTGAAGAGGTCTCATCAGAAAACAATTGTTCATGGCAATCTAATTCTTAAAACAATACTTCATCTTTATTTGCAGATCTTAACTCAAGTAATGATGTTTAACAAACAGCATGTTTTAATCAGGTGAGGATAAGCCCCTCAATTGGGATGCAAGTAATTGCTCATCTCAGTTTGGTCATTTGGGGCCTGGAGGTGTTGCCATTTGCAGGTAGATTTGGTGCTACCAGAGTATTGAAGCCGAAGGGAGGAGAAAGTGGGAATAAGGGTTTCGGACTGTGCAGTCATCTTGCAAAATATTTTTTGATCACTGCATGCAAAACCCGATCCAGTTCCCTTTTTTCGGCAGGCTGTTGAGTTGCTCTTGATTTACAGCTGCAAGAGGTGTGAGGGGGAAAATTGGATCCAAAATAGCGGTCACTGCATAGATGGTTCCAGTGAGTGTGTCACAGGGTGAATATTTAATTAAAAATAGACAAACCTCTTCTCACTCAGTCTTTCTGCTTGGGCTTTAACTATGTATTTAATTTATTTATGTATTATTAGGTATTTATTTTCAAAGGTGTGTAAAATGAGAGGAGAAAGATTACATAGGCATAATCCTTCCCATTTAAAATTATTTGTCTGCAGCTGCTTAAGTCCTAGCATTAGGAGTCACATATAAACATGTTTATTTAACATCAGCGTTATCTGTTAGATTGTACATGGTTCATTAACATGGAGAGAATACTTTTTGTTTAATAGTGTGTGGGAGCTGCCAGAGGTCAGAAGAGGTTGTTTGCCTGAAGTCGAGATGGCATCTTGGCTTTGCTCTCATTCTGTTTGTCGCCTCTGCCGTGTCCGGGAAATACTTCCTTAGTGCCGTGCTAAGGTATTTTCCCTCGTGTTTATGTACAGAGGCTCTGTGGAAAGCCAGAAGTTTGCTGCAGGGTTGCGGTAAGGTTTATGGGGAATTTTAAAGAAGGTTTGTTGTAATTTGTGGAGGATTGTTTTAGTTGGGGTTCGATTAGAAAAGGCGGCTGGGAGAGGGGGGAGTAGCAGGGGAGAGGGGAGCCCAGGGCGTTGTTGTGATGCCCACAAAGCGCCTGGCTGTAGATGGTGGTATTTTATGGAATCGGGGAGATAGAGGTCCGATGGCTTGGGAAGTTCGGAGTGCTTTGTGTGCCAGCAAATAATGTTTTATTGGTGTGGCTGGGTCACAGTCGGACTGGGAACAGCTGTTCCCAGTGGTGATGCTGAGCTGAGAGTCAAGAGGAGAGGTGGCACCTCCGTCTGCAGGGGACAGAGCAGGAAAGAGGCCCTGGTGTCTCGACAAAGCTTGTGGGGTGCTGTCCGCTCTTTCTCCTGTTGACTAGAAACGTGCTTGGATATATGAAACTGCATCGGGGATACTGGAAATACCTTGTGTAGAAGTAACCACGGCCTCAAGTTTGAAAAGGTTACTTAAAGTGTTTTAATATTATTTATGTGTACAAGGGCCACGCACTGCATATGGTATTGAGGGACAGATGTGCACGCACACGCCTATACACCATTTCGGTTTTATTTGAGCTTTTTAAAAATGTTGCTGAATGTTTCCGACAAGTTGGTGAATTTCTCCAGCCCAATTTGAATGGTGGGGGCTTTTTTTGCCTTGGAGGGAGAAGGCAATTTAAATTTCTGTTAGAAAAAAAGTAGAAAATTGACTTCTATGATTTTTATCAAGCAAGGACCCCTGGTAGATAATAACCAAAAGTCACTGAATGAAACAAGCATTATTATAGAGATCAAAGTGGCTGTGGAAGATGCAGTGTGTATGAAGCATACCACAAATGTGCAGTTTTTTAAAAGCGTAACAGTAAAAATAGAAGGTATTTTAAAAAAATAAACTGAACTTCTGTGTTGATTATAAGTTGTAACTGAAGTACACTGAGGGCCTGGATATTGTTTTTAAAAAAGCCAGCAAAACAGCTATTTCTGAAAAAGAGTAGGTTCCCTCAGAAGGGTAGGGAGAGAACAAAAATAAGTGTTATGTTGGAGGGGGAATGTCTGGTGTAGGATTTTTTTCTTTGAATTATTTTCAACAAGTACTTACTCTGTTCTGTATTTTTAAGAAATTATGTGGACAGCAATTTTGTTTCTTTACCAAGGCAGTGAAAACACCAAGAATCCTTTTTATAATTTGGAAAGAATGTCAAAAGAATGAAGTAGTTAAACCTAAGTGTATTAGATCATACGCCTTAAATGCATAAATAAGCATAACTGCAATCACAGAAACCAATGTTAAAACCACCAGGAAAACTCACCCACAAACCCTAATGACTTAAAGGGAATGACCTCAGCCATTGTGAAATTTGTGCCTATTTGTTGACTGACATTTTTTTTGTAGAAGCAGAGTGCGTGTTTCGTTGGGGTGTGGGATTTTTGTTGTTTGAAAGACTGCTGGGGGGTGTTTTTGTCGTTGCTCCCAGGTTTGAATACAAAGAGTGAAAATGGGATTGAGGCCGGGAGAGCCTGGATGTGATTTGGGCCTTAGCAATCTGAAAAGCAGGTGAAGGGTTTGTTATTGATGGACAGAGACTGGTAGAAATTGGTTGAAGTTTGTTTTTCAGATGTTAGAAACTTCCTTGATGCTAGCCCATTTCTAACTTATTCCCAGCTGGTTTCCTCTTAAGGAAATGAAGGTTTAAAGTATTTGGTTACAAACCTAAGATTTCTTCACGTCCGTGTCTTTGCCTGAGTGCTGCATGAAATGCCGGTGTCATTCATCTCCCCTCTGCTTTTTGGAGAGGAAATTGATGCACGGTAGAACCTCAACTTGCCTTTGCTGCAGCACCACTTAATAATTCAGGGAAATGGAAGTCTTGAATTATTTCAACAGTAATAGACTTCGTTGGGAATGTTTTTAAACAAACCAGCATTACAGACTGCAAGCCTGGCTAGAGCCGAGTTACTCTGCAGACAAGGTTTCTCTTTGCTGCCCGTTCTTGGCAGTGAGCTCCTACTTTTCTGGGCTGCAGTAATTAAAGAAGGTCCAGATTTAATTGCCTCTTCTTAGATGTGCAGAAAGGTTTAAGAAAATGGGTAACTTTATGCTGTTTGGTGCCTAACTCTAGGTGCTCAGTCTCATGGTGCAGAAATTCTCATTTGCCATCCGTGCTTTTGAGAAGGAAAACAGCTGAGATAAATAAAAATCCTAAGTAAAAGAACAATTTAGTACTAGTCAGCCCAGATAGTAACTAGTTAACCCACAGAGAGTTGACGCCTCTCTCTGTGCTGGAAAGGGCAGACTTCACAGAGAAACTTAACCAGAATAGGAAAGCCTGGTACTTCCAAACAAAGACAAGGGGACATGGGGAAAATTTCTTAAACTCAGCAAATGCCTTAAAAAGTGGAAATGCTTCTAGGATTACTCAGGCACCCACAAGAAACAGTGAGGGGAAAGTGGGGCAGGCATCTGAATTTTTTTTGTTTTTTAAATAGGTTGAGTAAGCAAAGCAGTCTGGGGGCCCCAGTTATTTACAACTTAGTCTGCGCACCACGCAGAGAGCCTCATCAGCTGTCTTGAAGGCAAGTTTTGCATCTATTGCAAGTTGTCTTTTGATGACACATTTGATTCAGCTTTTTGCCGTGTAATTGTCCGACAGCTACTTTGAAATAACTTTGATCAGTTTTGAATATAGATCTGTATCTCCAGTTTTGATTCCCCTTGTGACCACTATTCTGTGCTACATTACCATCTTTAGAGTTTAATTGTGACTATCTGACAATTTTTTGATTGTAAGTCAAAATGCATTTACAAAATACTTTACTTTCAGTAAATGTTGACAATGTGTACTTCAGTTTAGTAAACTATGCAAATTTATTATTTTTTCCCATTTCTGTGGCTGAAACAACTCAAAATCTTGTTTAGAATTGAGCAATACTTATTTGAAAAAGATTGTTTTTCCACCCTTTCACAAACTAAAAAGCACTATTTTTTATGAAACACGACACTTTTATAAGTAAAATATTTGAATGTTATATTGGCTGTATCCAAATTCTCCCTTTTTTAATAGGCTAGCTTTATTTTTTGAATTTACAAAAGCATGTTTTTTGCTAGCTTACGCTTGGTTAGTGCTACGTTGCTACTACTCCTCTCCACTGAGATAGAGAGTTAAGTCAGCCTTAGTGCTTGTAGCGAAATAGATAAATTTTCTCCTTCCTTGTGTTTAACTGTGGATAAATATATTAGATCCAGTCCTGCTGCCACTGCAGTTCCCAATCATTTCACTCAAGTAAGGGCTGGCCCCTTATTGAGAGGGAGCAGTTTTAAATCTTCTGTACTTGTTGCACAAGTGCATTTAAAAAAAAAAAGATATCGTAACTGCTGTCAATGCAAGTCCAATTGACTTCTTCAGTGCCTGAGCCTTGCAAAACGGGAGTGGGAATTACTGTGTTTCTGTGCTGTCTACGCTCATAGGCTTTATTTGCAACTCGGCAAAGGTTTTCAGCAGCAGTTAGCAAAAGCTAACAAATCCAAATCAGATGGGAAGCCAGTACAGGTCCCTGCAAGGGAGGTACTGCAACCCCTGCAGTAACAGTGGATGTAACCTCCTGCACTGAAAGACCTTTGCAGTGATGGGACTTAGCGCCTGGTATAACATCTCCCCTGACCTAATACTCTAGTGTGTTGGTGGAGTCACATGTGTAGCAGGAAAATAAGGCAGGCAACAATTTTCTTTTCATTTGTTGAAATAAAATAAAGACCCTTGTTTTGTTTAGCCTTGATAGCCTGTTGTGTAAATATCTATTTTAGAAGAATCTTGTTTGTAATAAAATTCAGTTCTCTCTGAATAAGAGGCAAGCTTAGGTCTCTGAGCTGAAATATGTAATCGTTCAGCAATGCTATAAATGTGTGTAAGCCTGTACAAGGCAATGTAAGATATCTTCTGTATGAAAACTTTGACAGACTTTTGCTGTCTCTCCTTAAAATGACTTTGCACTCTTCAATTATTTCTGCACCTGAAAACTTTAAGTTGTGGTTCAAAGGAAGGCGTGTTCTGCCTATTACGTACGATTTAATTTTGTTTGTTTGGCAAGCATCCTTACTGTTCACTGCAGGAGATGAATATAATTTGGGGAAGAGAAATAGATGGGAAGGGGGACTTGGGAAGCAAATTGAGTCTTCTGTAAAATATTTGAGATCCAGCAAAACTTCTGGGCTAGATTAGTTTTGAAACACCACTTATGCCCCCCTGCAAAGTAAGGGTGGGGGGTAGAGACAAATGCTTGATTTTGAATTGAAAGTAATAAAGGATGCTGCTGCTAAAAGTCAGATGCATTGATGTTGGAGCCTGGCACTTT
Source organism: Burhinus bistriatus (assembly GCA_013397275.1). Classification (NCBI taxonomy): domain Eukaryota; kingdom Metazoa; phylum Chordata; class Aves; order Charadriiformes; family Burhinidae; genus Burhinus; species Burhinus bistriatus. Next base: position 603,724 of record VYXH01005921.1, read on the forward strand.
CCTTCTTAAAGCCCAGTGCTTCTCCTTCCCCCAGTTTCCCCTGCCACAAATCAGGATTATTCAATCACAGCAGCGGTTTGACCATATCTGTGGTGGAACGGGATGGTTGCTTTACAATGCACGGAAGCATTGTGCCCTGGTTTAGGACAGGAAGTGGAGAATGAATATTGTTTTGAACTTGAACTTCGTGAGCAGACAAAAAGTAATTATCAGAGCTGGAACTCCCCTGGGAGAAGTGGGGGAGTGATGCACTGTGCTTGTAAGCAGCACTGTGGGATCTGAAATATCTAGTTGCATTTAACGCTTTGGTTTTACATTTCTGCTTTTTAATTGATCTTCCGCTCCTCAATTTTTCCTTGGCAAATAGAGGAAGAAACAATTGCATGTAGACTTCATGTACCGTATTTATTGATAGACACCCTCCTGCCCTCCTTTTGCTGGTGGGGCAGGACTCTTAAATTTCTGTCTTGGTCCTAGTGTTACTTTCAGTTGTAAAATGAACTCTTCCACTGCCTGGGTTACTTAATAGGCCTATTATAACATGGAAAATTGACTTAATTGATGATGAAGAGCGCATAATTTTATCTGAAGCCATTTAATCAGAAGCTTTGAGTAAGCGACTTATGCAGTATTTAGTATTAATTATAAACTGTATCTGTCTTATAAAATAGAAAACCCCACTGAATGACACAAGGTCTGCACAGTTGTGAAGTTACCGTTAGGAGTATCAACTTTTTAGCAATGTATTACTATTAAAATATTACTGACCACTTTCTAGGGAAAAAAAAAAAAGAAAAAAGGCAAAGCTCTGCCTTCACTAAATGTTTTTGCTGTATTTCAGTGGCCTGTGACTTCAGTAAACTACCTACGGGTTTTGGGTTTGGTTTTTCTTTTTGCTCTAATTTGGCTGCTACTTTACAAGTTCCTTAAGAAAGAGTAGTCAGTGCAAGACTTCACCTTTTCTTACAGACTCTGTGGTATCTTCTGCAGATTTTTAAAATGCTGTTCCCTATTAGGTTAGATAATCAAACAAAGAAGGGCAAAGATTTTTTGCTAACTTCTTGAAGGTGATATTTCTGCCTGTGGTAGGCATGTGTTTTTTGGTTCTCAGAAAGGAGTAATTCATTATTTTAAAAAGAACATTTAAAATGTAAAAGTAAAACTATATTAATCTTCAAAGTAAAATTATATACATGTTCTTTATCATAATGTGTCCCTGATTAAGTTCACAAGACTATTTTAATCTTACATTAACACAGTTGTGGGATTCTTTATTTGTGGTGAATTTTTAAAGGTAGTAAAATTAAGTCATTTTAAAAGAAAATTGTGCGATGATTTATTGTAGCAGAATAGGCAAAATTCCTCTGGAGATTTTAATATCTTCCACCTGGTATAGAAATGAAAAGTAAATATTCTTTAGCTGGTGACTAATTTGTCACTAATACCCAGGGGTTCCTTCATTACAATGCAAAGATGTCAGTTTTAAGAGAAACGTACAGTGAAAAAACCGAGTGCAACTTCCTGTTGCAGACACTTACAAAAAGGAGAAAAATAAAGGTCTGGAAAGCAGCCGAAGCGGTGTGAAGGAAGGCTCTAAAGCTATCAATCAGGGCAAAAGGGTTGAGGAAGGATTTTACCTGCAGGCTTCAGTGGAATTCATTAGGACATGTTCAAGGAGGAAAGTCACTCGATACGACTCCAGAGGAGGAGCTCTGACATGCAGTAATACCCAGGCTGACGCTCAGTTCTCCTCCAACTGCACGTACTGCATACTGGTAATTGTTTGCGGAGGAACTTTATTAATAGTTAAGAAAAAGTCACACTCTGCTTACTGATGGCTTTTATACTGTATCACAGTGTTAAATTAATTGGGTCCAAGACTTCCAGTTCAAATGAAGATGCTGCTAGAGAGTATCTACAGCTACTGACAGCTCGAACTTGACAACAAAGATCATGATGTCTCTGCCACATCAGTGTCTCAACAAGGCATTTTTCCCAGCAGAGAACTATCCCAGTGTCCAGACACTTGCATAGTGTTGTCACTTGGCGTTTTGCTGCAATAACAAAACTTTGACTCTGCTCCTGTCCTTCCGGTACTGCGGTTTCACAACTGCTCAGTATAAGAAGGGGGGGCATGAGCCGTTGCAATACCAGGAGAGAGCAGAATGAGGATTTCAGTCTCCCTCCCTCAAGAAACCAATTCTGCACTCCTGTTATATGTGAGTAGGCACAGTAAAATGTGAATATTGGGTAGAAGACATCTGCTTATGACCCGCTTTAGAAATGGGAAGGAGGCGATTGGCAATGGTAGCAGAGTGTCGGCCTGTGGCAGCAGAGTATCTGCAGGCAGCCTCTGTTGTCCACTGGTGCAAGAACCGCAGCAGCTGGTCTGTTTTCCACTGCAGGAGTGGATGCTGTCGAGTGGAGCAGATATCACTGTCCTGTACCCCTGCCGCAGTCTAGCTTCTTGAGGGCTTTCTGCTTTACTCTTCCCTTAGGTTTTAGTACAACCCAAAAAGTTGCTTAGGAAGCACGTTAGCTGTAGGTGTCTATGACAGAAGTAATGAGTCACTGTGAGGACTGCAGTGATGTTAGAGGTTTGGGAAGAAGTAGCGAATACCGCACCAAACAACGCACGTGTTAGAAACAACATGTGTGACAACTTTGTGGTGAAAGTGTTTATGTAGCAGGGGGAAGCCCTGGCATGTCCTGCAGAGTCCAGGCCATGTTAACACTGTTCTCTGTTTCTCATTGGAGAGTAAGATCTAATCTCAGACATTCTATGGTTAGTTGGAGAAAAGGAAGATTTTTATGTTCTGTCAGAAGCAGATTATTGGAAAGGAAATTTATTGGTTTTGCTATGTTTCCTTCAGTTTTAGTGTATTCTTCAGTCAGAACACTGAGGTGAATAAGAAACACTTTTGTGTGTGTGGTGGGTTGACCTTGGCTGGTGGCCGGATGCCCACCCAGCTCCTCTCTCACTCCCATCCTCAACAGGTCGGGGGAGAGAAGAAGATGAAAAAGCTCGTGGGTCAAGGTAAAGACAGGGAGATTGCTTACCAGTTACCATCACAGGCAAGACAGGCTCGACTTGGGGGAAAATTAATTTATGGCCAGTTAAAATGGCATCAGGTGGTGGGAAATGAAGGGAAGAACTAAAACCCCTGCCCACCCCCTTTCCCCAGCTTAACTTCGCCCCTTCATTCCTGATTCCTCTACCTCCCCAGGAGCAGCTCAGGGGGTGGGGAATGGGGAATTGCAGTCAGTATATAACATTTCCTTTCTACCGCTCCTTCCTCCTGCTCTCGCTTCTCCCTGCTGCAGTGTGGGCACTCTGTGGGCCGCAGCTCCTGTCAGGACAACCGGCTCCAGCCTAGTCTCTCCAGGGGAATCTGCTCCGGTGCCTGGAGCACCTCCTTCCCGCCTTTCTCCCAGGCCTTGGTGCAGGCCTCGCAGGGCTGTTTCTCCCATGTTTTTCCTTTCCACCGTACCGAATTGTGCTCTTTCATAGAGGTGCCACTGGCTTCTCTGATGGGCTCGGCAGGGTCCTGCAGTGGGTCCCTCGTGGAACCGGCTGGAACCAGCACAGGGCAGCCCCTCACCTCTCCTCACAGGGGCCCCTGCAGCCCCTCCTGCCAGGGCCTGGCTACAGACACCCGATACAGTACCAAGAAATCGGCACTTTATTAATTCATATCGGACTGTGATCTGGAGCGATTGCACATCCCATCTGGTGGGAATCGCTGCCAGTTTTGGAGCGTTTTACATCAAGGGAAGGAAAGGGAAGGGTGACACGGACGGTCAGCTTTGCTCATCCTGCGTCCCACCTGAGGTAAGAGACAAGCCTGATAATAAGGAGCAGTACCTGGTCACTGAAAGCTAAAGTTGGGTCCACCTTTTCAAAAGTCTCTGAGTTGATGCAAAAAGGCTGTTTGGGCATCTTGTGGGCAAAAGTGATCCTGCATGGAAAATTGAACTTGTGTTTTACTGATGTTTAAGGACTGAATTTTTTTCAAAAATAATCTCATCACACTTATGTAGTAATGTGCTGGCTGTTGAAATGTGTTGTTGTCTTTTAAATGACTACCTGAACTAGGGACATGAGTTTTTCCATGTTTAGGATCTTAGGTTTGCTAGATCTGTTTTCTTGAGAGTTTTTTTGGTTTTAAGTTGCTTTTAATTTTGTAACTGCTCTGAAGATGGGAAAGGCTCCTGGAGGGGACCAGTCCTTCCCATCTCTCCAGAGGCCAAGTCTTGTTACACGTTTGGGTTTTTTGCGTGTGTTCTATTAATATTCATATAAAGAATGTAGAAACAGGTGAGGTGGTCTTGCCATCAAATGGTGGCCATCCTCTGATTTTAATCATGTGTCCAGGGCTTAAGTAACATTTTAAATTTCCTTCAGATGTTGGGCTTTGGGGCTTTTCAAGCCGTTAACCTGAAGCTTGTATGGCATCACTTTTCTACCTGATTTATGCTACAAAGGAAGATCTGTGTTGAGTTCCTTATGAGCCACCTGCCATTCCTGGTGGTGGTGGCGGCGGCTCTGTGCCAAGGAAGAGCCTGGGGTGTGCAGGGGAGAGTTTGGCTGAGGAGGGCAAAGGATCCTGCTGTTCTCAGTGGAAGCAGGTTTACTTTGAGAGGGATCTTGCCAAAGATTTGCCTGTAGCTGCTAAGAAGGTGGTAAGTGAAGATGACTACATAGCGCTAGTGTTATTGCACATATTAACGTGCCAGATGCTCTGTTGGCAAAGTACCATTTTGTTGCACTTCTTTTTCCTTCTCAAGAGAGCCTTATGTTTATGCTTTTGTCCTGGGAAGCAAGTTAGAAAAGTTATTTTAATGACAGTCAGCTCGAGAGAGAGCTCTATGTAAGCACTTTTATGCTTAACCTGACAAGCCAAAGTCTTGCCTGAAAATATTGTCTGCCACTCTACAAAGAAACTGTCGGGCTTTCATTAATCATTCAGTGGTCCTTTAACTATACGGTAAACAAAACCCACCAGGCCTGTGTTGTACTGCTTGCAGCCAATTCTCTTTTCCTCAACACCTCATGCAGAACTTGGTTTGAAACCCAATCTAGCGAGGTGCTGCCTCCACCAGCCAGACATACTATTAAGGGCCCAGATGTCTCCTTAATGAAAGGGTTTTGTTGTGCCAACACGACGCTCTCTGTCCTTCCTCAAATGGATGCTCTCTGTGTTGGTGCAGATACCATTACCAGAAGAAGTAGTATGGAACTTGCAATCTTGTGGTCACTGGAACTTAAAATTCTGTAATTATTCTTGGCATATACTCTTAAAGGTTAGTGCATACTGGGCTTTTTTCAGAGTCACTGAAAATTAAGCCCTGAGTTGTCATGGTTTTTTTTGTAGTGCCTCAAATGGTTGATACACCCTTGTGACCTTTGGAAGTGCAGTTTGGATTGTAATCCACAAATCAAATGTTAGTATAGAAGAAATAGCTGGGATGTGACATGTGGAGGCATTTTTCAGATGGTCCCCTGAGAGTCAAGTGCTTAGAAGTTGGAGTATTACATATGCAAAAGGGAAGCCAGGGTTTAGTTTCCAAAATCTGATTACTTTAACTTGTAAGTTAACTGAATATAGGTATGCTTTGCCCTGAAGTCTTAGCCTAGAAGTTACGCAGCAGTTCCCGACACTGTAAATTTGAAGATTTCCAGGCTCATTTAAGTGCTGTCAGCCAAGGCTTGTGTTCAGTCTTAAGCATTTTTCACTTCAGTTAGGAAGGACTGAAATAATCAGCCCTTGGAAAGGAAGCGATGTTATCCTGACACAAGTTTAGAAGAAATATTTCTCCCAGATTGTAAATGTCCAAAATACACTGCTCAAATTTGTTCTGCTGAATGTTAACTTACAATGGTGAAGGTAAGTGACTGTAAAGTCAATTTTCGTGTTTAATTAGTTGTATGCATGATTCATATGTTTTTTTATTCTCATTCCAATTTCTTGCCAGCCTTGTATTTTATACTGCTGTGAATCTGTGTGTTTGTATTTCGAGGCAATACTTGTGGAGTGGTGGCCACCAGCTCTCATCTTTCAGGGACATGCTAGTGCATTTTTGATCTGAGGATTTTGATTTTCTAGATACTGACAAGTCAGATTATTTTTTTTTGTTTTTGTATAAAAGAGATACAATGCAGTTGTCTCTAGCAACATGTTAATCTCAGAAGAGTAAAACCCCATGCTTATCATTTCAGAAAAAGAATTGCATGGAGGAAAGAACCTGCCAAGCCGCCTTCTGCTTAAAAACGCTTACAAGTACCCTGTAGCCAGCCACTTTGTTCACTGATGCTAAATACCAGTGAGCAGTCTCCCACAAATTCCTAAATGCTATTTAATTTTCTAGTTATCTAGTAGAGCTTTTGGCTCTGTTTTTGACTGCAGTAGATGGCTGCCAAGGTATATACATGACATGAAGTAAACCCCCAAAGCAGTTTGCTACCCCTGCAAATAGGACAACACTGCAAATACCTGAAGTAGATGTCAAGTAAGAATTGCTGACTCAAAGTCTGCTCGTGAGTGTAGTTTATGGATTAGGTGGGGTGGGCATAGTCCTGAAAGCCATGTTAAATTTATCTGTTTGTCAGTTAACACTAAAATAGTGAAAGTGGTGCCAACTTCAACTGTATTGGAGTATTTAATTGTAATCCTGTGTTTACAAGAGAGTACAGGTAGCTGTCACCTAAGCAGTGGAGTAATTTGGGCAGACTGTCTTACTTGGCATTAGAACTACAGTTGCCCTGCAAGCAGTGGGACCCTCCTTGCAGTAGTTGTGTTGATAGATTGCAGGTATGGTTTCAAGGCTGGATTAAGCTGACTGAGAGCTGTGTCGACATCAAAAGAAGTGGCCTCCTCAGCCTGGCTGCATGTTCATGTCTTCTCCTCTGTGTTGGTGCTATCAGACATGCTACAAACTAGTTCAATTCGCTGATCCAGCTGAGAAGAAAACCAGAAAAAAAAATCAGTTTGTTGGTCTGGCTGTAAACAGACTTGGATGGCTGCAGGAGCTTGTGACTGGGCTGGAGAGAGCACAGGGTTGCATCTTTGGTCAGTAGTAAGGTCTTTGAATTTTTACAATGATTTGAAGCTAATCAAATCCCAAGACAGATGACAATACAGTTTTGCTGTTACCTTTGATAACTGAACTGCCAGGCAACAATTTGAGAAAGAAGTCAGTTTACGAAGTGTAGTCAACCTAGTTGTTGAGGATTAATCAGCTTGATGCTTTAGTTTAGTTATTTTTTCATGTTCCCTGTTTTATTTGTGCATTTAATGTATAAAATTCCAACCCTTACCTGATTCGGACTTCCAGCAGCATGTGCCGAGTCCTGTCCTGCTCCTTCATCTGGTTCCCAAGGGCACTTTTGGGTAGGTATTTTTGAAATGTGCATCTTAAGCACATTCCAGAGGAGGTTCAGAGTAAGATGTGAAGTTTACTGCTGCTTTCTTTTAAGACAGCCAGAGAAGCTGGAGGAAAATCATCATTGACTATTGAATGATAAGAGTGCTTGCCCCAGTCATAGGAAGCCCAGGATGATTTCCTCCAGGTGCAGGTTGTGCGTGACATCCTCAGTGGATAATAATAACACACTGATTTAATTCCCATTTGTGAGCTTGTCAGAAGTGACTTGCCCAAAATCTAACACCATGTTAGTAGTACAGTGATGAGAATCAGAAATCCTTAATTTCTGTGTTTCTGAAGTCATTGGTGCATTGGCTACTTAAGACTTCACTGAAATAAGCTATAGCAATCCCAATTTTTTGCTCACAATTTGTAAAATTTGGCAATTGTATTTTGAAGTAGCATTAACTCTCCCTTCAAGTGGGGTTGACTGACTAGCTATTTTAATTACTGAATGTAGGTTACAAGAAAAACTTCTGTCTGACAAAAGCATATTATATCTTGGCTCTTAATACTAACCAGCTCAACTTTAATTTCACAGCTTGCTGCCAACAGCTGCCTTACTAAGACATAGTACTCATAATAAATGAAATTTCATGAAAAAAGAAAAATGAGAAGTTCGTTCCAGCTGGATTGGAAAGGCAGTTGGAGCATTTCTATCCTGCATATAAAGCTGCCATCCACATAAACATTTCAAATTACTTTTTCATTTTTAATAATCAGGATCAGACCTTTTCTTATTATTGAGTCAAATGCAAGATATTGGAAACATACAATTTCATTCAAAGTCCATTAGTTATTGAATCCTGTCCAAAGTTAAGCATTGAAGTGTTTTGGGAGAAACTCACCTTTTAGTTTCAGGTTTTTGACAACCTACTTGGATGAAAACCCTGAAATGAGCAGACCGCTCCAGTCCTGCTTGGTAGCGCTCAGAGGGATGGTAGTTAACATCATTTGCTCTTGGAGCTGTTGCTTGTGTATTGTTGAAAGTCCTGCAGCTGATGAGTGCTTGCCCAGACTACCAATGGGAATCTCAGTTAAAGTATCACACAGCCTCTCTGCACATGGAAGAGATTAATTCTCATAGCCACAAACAGAATGAATGCTTTGTACTTGGTACCATAATGTAAGTTCATGCTGAAATACAGTGCCAGTAACCAACTCCTTTACCAATAAATTCACAGTTCTAATAACCATGTGTTTTTACCACATCCTGATCCCAAAGGATCAAAGAAACATTGATTTATTTAGCTTTGGGTCCCATCCCCCATTGTTCTCGCTCATTCCCCTTGCTCTCCATGAGCTTGAAAGAGCCATATATGAGATGAAACCCAACTGTTGTTGTACAGTCCACAGCAGGGAGGGACACTTTGCAAAACCACAGAAAAGAACATTTTAGCCAGTAGAAATGACAGGAAGTGTTGTGGGCAGACAGAACACAAATACTAGAGCCTGCTTTGGCCAAGAGTCGATATCAACCTGTCTAAACTGTTGTAACGTTCTTTATTGACAATAAATGGATTGAAAGATAAAAATTCAACGTCTTAAAAAATTACACTATGCATGTGGCATACAACTTTGCTGCTGTATAGAAGAGTTCCTTGAAGACAGCACTGATCTTACCAAAACTTGGTTGAGGATGCAACTAACAATATTAATTCTAGACAGTGAAGTTGAGAAGTGTTGATATGAGTGTCTGATGAAGCAGGTATGCGTTACTCAGTAGAGGTGCCAACAGCAGAAGCGTTTTGTCCTTTAGTTAGGAAGAGGTGAATAATGCTCAAAAGGAGCATTACTGCCCTATAGCTGAGCTATTGGTAATGTGATCATGTCCCCAGACCTCTCTAAAGGCCCCTTGTCCTATTGCAAGCATGTGCTAAGACTTCTGTAACATTTCTTGTAAGTAGTCACTGGGGGTTCTTAGGCTTTATACCCACAAGGGTATCCAGAGTCATGGGGCTGGTTGATGTTCCTCATCCAAAGGCCAACCCAATACAAGGTTTCTGAAAATTTGAGTCAATGAAACTATGTAGCAAGCATTGCTGAAATTACTTTACAAAAAGGTGTTTGTAGTTCAGGCAGTATTTAGTGGCTCTCATATTACAGCAGCAGGTAGAGGTCCCAGCCGCACTATGTATGTAGGTGTAACTAAAGTGCTTCTTGCCTCAGAATATTTATTTCTCATAACCAGAGAAAAATGTGTGGAAAACCAGCGTGGACACAAGATACAAATTCCAATGACCAGGTAATTATTTTGTTACAAACTAAACCAATATTTGGGTTTTGCCCCTGAATTCTACATATTTGGCTAAGTAATGGCTGAACATTCTATTTCTAAGCCTAGAAATCCTGCTTTTGAGTAAAAAAAAAAAAAAAAAAAATTATTTTTCAAAGAAGAACCTGGAGCTGAGCAGCTGCAACTTAGACGGTTTTAAAGGTTTTTTGATCCTACCTTAGATCAGTGCAATGAAACAGTTATTGGTTGTATGCAGGCCTATAGGTCTATCAGAACAATTGTTCAGGGAAAAAGAAATCAATACACTGAACAAAAACCTTGTCAGCAATTGGAGAAAGTCCTTTTCTGGCATAATTTTTACTTTACGATGTTTATGCTGCTGAAGTATATTGTCACCTCGAGCTGTGCTTTGTTTGCCTGTTTGCTGCTGCCTAGGGTGTATAAAACAGAGATTGCAGCCAGTACTTGAAGCAGCATAAATTTTTGTTACCAGCAAGTCAGAAAGTGTTGTGGGGAGAGGGGGAAAGAAGATGTGTCTATGTTCAAGAGCATGTTTCTTAGGGCTTTTTTGGAAAGGGAGGTCCAAAAACGTTTGCTGCAAAAACGTCATTACTTTGTGTCTTTGTGGATGAGAATGGCAGAGTTATGTACATGTGTCTGTTCCTAGATAGAGAATATATGTTGGAAATATTTAAAAATTAGAGTGAATATCTAAAACTGTTCCCAACTCGAATATTTTCTCCTGCATCCAAGATACAGTGCAAACCTTTTTTTGACATTTGATCTATGCTGTTCATAGGTCTTTTATATACACAGAGGGATTTACTGCTTTGTAATCAAGCTGGTGAAGAAAAACATTGTCCTTCTATTCACTAGGGATGACTGTAATAAATTAAAATGGTTTCCCATTAGCCTTCCCTACTTAGATGAACCACTTAAAATTACTTTGGACTTTGCCCTTGTCTGACCTCCTCACCTTTGCTCAAACACTTCTGCTTCCAGGAGTGCAGTAGTGTTGGTCCTAGAGCCTTACTTCAGTGACTGGAGTTACAGTTCATTTCAGGCTGGAAGCAGAGTGCCAAGGTGGAGCCTATTTGGAGTTAAATGTCTGGTGGTTTTGAAGGCCTAATGCATGGCCAACTTGCAGGTGATCTGTGGCATCATATATTGCTGTTAGTGTTAAAAGCTGATGGTAGCTGAACTGCATGTGTATTTTTCAGTTAAGACTGTGTGCATGCAGATGAAGATAGGTTGCTTTGGTTTTAGGTTTTTGGTTTTTTTTTATTGCTCCTGTGAGGTTTCTGTGGCAATAATCGCTTTACCAGTTTGTGGACAGAACTGTAGAGTTGAAATAGTGAAATCGCTGAGGCTTGTCTGAGCACAGAAGTACATTTGAACATGTATGTGTAAGGTTCTCTCTTTCTCCTGCCTATTAAATGCAAGCAGAATTACATTGATTTGCAAAACAAACTGCAGGTTTAAAACTGCTGTTCTGTCAAATGTACAACTCTTGTCTTATAACTGATAGTGCCCTAATGTTAAATGCATACACATTAATCAGTTGTACTAAGGTAAAAAGAAAGCCACGACAGTTATTAGACAGTCTATATGCAGTTCAGTTCTGGATTGTCATTTTTAGTTGTGATATGAATGGAAGGGCTGGATTTCTTACTGAGTTCCCAAATGTTGCGTCCTTCTGTCTGTTACTTCTCTTTGTATTCAGGTTCTAAATTCCAGTTCTATGCTTCTCACTGTTTTGGAATAGTAACTTGGAGGTGATTTGAGATGGTCTCAGTGCAGTGTCATAATCTGGAGAACATTAGAGAAGATGCCACGCTTGTAACAGTGCAGAGAAATACATGGTGTTACTGGATTGAGAAGGTTTTTTTAACAATATAAAAATCACTTGTTTACATTTAGAAGTCTGACCAGATTAACTTGTTTCTGTGCCAGGAAAGCATTACGTGTAGGCCCAGATTGACCCCATGTTTGTGGCTTACAAGGTAGTTCAAACATCTGGCTTTGGAGGCACTGCTAGTGGAAAATCCCCCCAGCTAACCTTGGGCATGCACACCTTGATAGATGGCATGCTTGTTAATGCTTACAAATTAATGGCTTATTTTATAGATAATGAAACTGGATAGAGCTCCAGCTATGTCTCAGCACACCCATATTGGAGGCACGTAAATGCACTAGGGATAGAGCTAACTGCACCTTTCGGAAACACAGCACACTTGTGGGAAGGTAGCAACTGAAAAACAAGCTCAAATGGCATTCAGCAAAGGTATCTTGCAGTAGCCTAGTTTTATAGGAATTAGTTGCTAACTCTAGTCCATATCATTCAGGAAAAGTTCCAAAACTGTCCTATAAATCCCTGCTATTCCAGTTTTGAAATATTGTTGTTAAGCCAGGGCTAACTTGTCAGAACAGAAAAAGCAGCCATAGGATTCTTGGCTGGTCATAGTGAAGATCTCACATCTTAAATATTTTCAGCTCTCTGTGATTATTCCACATAGGTAAAAATAACTGATAGTCTGTATAAATTTGAATAAACACAAGGAAACCACAAGCTGACTACAAATGTTGCTTGAAGAAGAACATATCCTGTATGTCATTGATCAAAGTCATCAAATCATAACTGAGGGCAGTTTGGTATCACTAGTGTTTTCTGGTCAAGAGGATGCTGGGACCTGGGTTAACTCATGGGGTCATATTATAGGTTTCAAGTGCATTGTACGGCATAGGAAGCATCTGCCCAAGAAATGCGAAAAACTACTGAGGTTTCTGAGACTATTTTTGGAATCTCTGCTTCTGTATCTTGGGCCATTGGGGTGCCAAGGGCAATATTGTGAGCAGTTGAGAAAAGGAAACATGTTCCCTAGTTTTGCAATTGCTGGTGCGCGCTTGCACCCGGGGAGGAGAGCAGACCAAGCAGAGTGTTTGCCCAGTGAGGCTTGTCTCTGTTCCAAAGCAAACTCTGGGATTTTTACATACGAAAGTATGCAAGAATTCATAATCTGACCCTCTATATTATTTGTGTATATATATAACCTGCAATTCATTAAAGAAATCCTTGCTGCAGCTCTCTGTCTCTGCACTGTCTGGGAGCGAAGCAGAGATGAGAATGGTCTTAGCAATTGCAAGAGGTTTCATATAAAACCACCAGCTTGAATGAGCTTATCGCTGGTGGGAGAATGATCTCTGGCATTTCATAAATCATCAGCAGTACTAACATGCTGTTTGGAGATTTGTATCATTAGCAAATTAATCATGTTCAGGAACACTCCCGTATCAATGTTGGATGAGACGCTGTGCAACGCCTTTCTGCCAAATAAACTGCAGAGAGAGGGGCCCGGGGGGTTGGAGGTGGAGAGGAGAAGCCACACTCAGCTTTCATATTACCTCAGTGTTGTCCTTGATAGCAGTCTTTAAAAATATTTAAACAAAATGACAGTGAAAAGCTTCTTAACAGCTTGACTTATGCTCTTGGCAGAATATGAGGAAGGAGTGATTTCTGGTTCTGACATCTTTAGTTTTCCCTCCTCACAGGAAGCATCCACAGAAGTTTGCTCAGTGCCTTGTAAGTCTGTAACATCTTTGCCATCCTCCAGCCCTGGAGTGCAAATGCTCGTCGGGCTGCTGTAGTGTAAGGAAGAGTAGAGGTGGTAGGAGGTGCAGTATTTTTATAGGCCACAGGAAAACCCCATTTTGGAGTGAGAACTAAACCTCAAGTTCTGCCCACCTGAGTATTCCTGTTGAAAACCGTAGAGCTTTTCTTGGCATGAACCCGAAGTTTTGGTGTAACTGAGGGTAATTTTGCCAGCCTTTCTAGAATTTAATTTATACACTCAGTTATTCATAGATGCGATGTTCATGTTTTTCCCTTGAATTCACCAAGCTTTGATTTTGAATTCTAAAACAAATTAGCAGTATTTGCCATGCATTGCACTTTTGAATGCATACTTAGATTGAAGTTTCCATATAACTAAAGGTAATGTTTATAGCACTGCTTCTCTGATGTTATCTCCTCTTCCCTTTAAAAAATAAACATAAACACATACGGGGGGTGGGGGGAAGTCTTGGACTATTAAATTGTGCCAGTTTTCGGTTGCTGGGTGTTGCCTGCAAATTCAGCGCTATAGCAATGCAGAAGACCAACAAAACCATTCTGTATCTAGGTATTTGATAAACTGACTTGTATGTAGCCTTTATTTGGCTTTTTTCTGTGACTACACTTTTGTATTAACCAAAATTGAATACTTCCACTAGGAAGCAATGCAACAAACTTCAGCAACCTGGAGTCAAGAGAGTGTATTTCAGGTGTTGCCATACATTACATTAGTCTAGAAACCACCACTACTCATTTTGTGTTCTGGTATAAGTCAGATAACTACAGTTAATGGCTAAACCCACAGTATAAATCCACTGTGCTTCAAGACAGCTGTTAGATTAGTTCTCTCAATTCTTCTGCTGTGCCAGTGGATGCCAGCGAGTTCCAAATGTCAGTGCCTTTTAATGCTTTGTACAGCACTGGACACATTTTATAGAGCTGAGTTGGAGATATGCTGTATTGTGCTTAATAAACTACTCTTTAAAATATCCATGATTCAGCTGCTTGTATGGAAAAATGTATGCTTAGCTTTGAGAAAAATCTTAACTCTTGGAGCTCTCAGTGTCAGGCTATTGCTTTTAAAACTTGGATTCTTGCTTAAGGTGTGCGTACATGCTTTTCACAGTATTTGTCCAATGTATTTACTGGCAAAGTGGTATGTCGTAGGACAAGGAAAAAGTTGCTAATGTTTTCCCCAACAAGCCAGCAACTTCAGTTCTTATGGACAGTCCTATGATAGAGGGAAATAGGTGGAGTATAATTCTAGTGGAAACTTGTTTTATTTGTTTATAAATGGTACTGAAAGTTTTTGTTGTGTTTTGGTTTTTTTTAATCCAGTGCACAGAAAGTAACAGATAATTGTGTTTTTCAGTAGTAGTCCATAACATTTTAAAAGGCTTTTCTCAGGCCCATGTCCCACAAGCTTTTTTTAATTTTATGTGTCACATTCTTCTGGTTTTCTGTTATTTTCTTACTGATTTTTGTCTCTCTCAGCTTCCGCTCTACTGACACATGAATGCTAAGGGAAGTAGTTCCTAGACCAGTTTTTAAAGGGAGAACTTCTGGTACAGGCTGTCGTCTTTGTGAAAGCTTGCAGTTTGGGATATTTGCACCCATTTACTCTGCAGTATCTATTGCTGAATATGCACCCTATTAACCTTCAGGAACTATGTTAGAAGATGCAGGATTTTAAGATGTTAGCTGAGCCCCAATGCTAGTTTGCGAAGAGAAGCTAAACTAAGCAAAGCTGGTTGTCTTAATTGTGGCCTTTCAATTCCATGCTTAAATTTGGAGCTGAACTGAATAAATTCAGTTGCTGGGCTGCTAAAGAATCAAAATCCCACAAGCAGGCACACAGGCAGCCTTTGTGATGACAGCCTGTAAAACCAGCAGCTGTCCAGGGGTTAGCAGATTGGTTATGCTTAATGTGAACCATGGTGGGACATATGCTAACAGAAGATGCACAACATACCTAGCACCTATTGCTTGAGGGTAGAAACAGACCAACTGGGGTAGAATGACTGGGATAGAAGAGTTACACAGCCAAATGTGAATTAAAGGGTGAAGTTAGCCATACAAAAGTTTGGTGTAGGAAGGAGGAGAGATGTTATGTGGTATAGGAGAGAATAGGAATGTGTGACTTAACGCTTCTGTTCTGTATTGACAACTGCAGGCAGTGTCTGCTCTCTGCATCGGCAGAAGAGTGGAGAAAGGTTGTGAAGCAGTAAGGGAGTGTCAGAAGTATGCCAGTTTCATGGCATTTTTAGTAGGTGTAGCATTGCTTTTCTATCTTTGGCATTTGTATGGTTTTCTCCCTCACGCCCTTGTGCTGACTTACCTGAGTGAAGCACATTATCTTCACGGTTTTGAGCTCAGTGTGCTCAGACGTGGAAAAATGCAGTAATCCCTACTTTACAGAGAAGGGAAATAGAGGCAAGCAGATTAAATACGAGTTGGCTTCGTAAAATACTCCAGTAACAGGAAACCTGTGGCTGACACAGAACTGAATCCAAGTCTCCCTAATGAGAGCCCTAGCCACTGGATTATGGCATCAAATTTGCCATTTCTGACAATTGAACTTGAGAAAAATGTAAATTTTTTTTCCTAATTGCAGTTTTATTGGTGTTAGTATTTTAAGGTGGTTCTATACATGAATTTCCCTGAATTACTAATTAGTACTGTAATACTGTAATTTGTCTGAACTCAAACCCCTTTACTCCAATTTTTGTTCTACTCCTGTATATGCAGTAATAAAAAAACCCCCTTGAAATTAGGCACACTCTTTTTTCCTTTTTTTTTTTTTTTTTTTTTTTTTTCACTGGAGTTACTAGGACTACTTTTCTAGGAAGAAGGAAAAGAGGTGAGCTGCTGTATTTCCTTTGGAAACCAAGCACTACATTCAGATATTTTGCACAGTTTTGCGGTGGGTTTTGGTTAGTTTTTTGTTTGTTTGCTTGTTTTTGATAGCTCATTGCTGCAAAGAGTGGGGGTCAGCAAGAGCATCTTTGCATGCTGCTCATGAGTGAATTGGTCGTATCTGTGCCATCCTGTAGTAGCCGGAGGGAGGAAATTATTTTGATTCTTTTGTCTGTTGTAGAAGTTATTCCATAGAAGTGTCAGAGAGAAACTGTGCTGAAGGCGATGAGCTGAAGTTAATCCAATGTCGGGAAACACATCAACTGTTGACCCAGGCTGTCGGGCTACTCTTCTGGGCTGTGAAAGGGTGACAGCCTTTGAAGTCCCATGCACGCGAGAGATTATTTGCCTTTAAGCTAGGGATATTGCGGATCAGATCTGATTTTTAAGTCTAAGGCAGTCACCTTCTTAATGGCACATGTAACTTTGTTCTCAAATATCCAAGAAGCTAAAGTTGGCTTTTACTTGCAGCTGGATTTCCTAAGCTGTACAGATGATAAAACTCTTTTCTTAAATTATTTGAATGAATTCTAGGTAGCTGACATTTTCTATACCTGCAAGAAATTTTTTTGAGCTGCCCTGCAGTCCTGTAAATGAAGCAGTTATCTCTGATGCTGTTTTGAATCCCAGCACTCTTGTGTTTACGGCAGTCCCCTGATTTGGCATTATGCTCGAGTGGTTGCTGTTGAAAGACGGCCTCGGAGGTGATGAGCTGTATTGCAGTGTAGCTTTTTGAGAGTTGGACTGGTGATCCCAAGGGTAAGTGATATATAACATGATAGGAGGAAAGTGCTCTTTAGTGAAACAAAGTGGACTTTAAGATGCTAGTTTTGTCATTGAAGCTGTAAGCATCATCCAGTAAAATATGCCATGGTTTGTGGTCATTTAAACTTATCCTCAGTTTTTAGATTTGACAGTTTTGTTCGAAGAATTTGAAGCCCTCAGAGAAAATGCTAGGTCATAGTAATCAGATCCTGTTTTTTTCAGTTTGTTTGGTTTGGTGTTTTTGGGGGTTTTTTGGGGGGAGGGGGGAGGAGGGAAGGTCAAGTTCTCACCTTTAAACCGATTATTGCTTTTCATCTATGCTTAAGTAAGTTGCAACAGGAGGCTCTAACTTTTATATGCCTCCACATACAAACACCATGTTGTATATCCCATTAGCATTGTTTATCAGTATTATTTATGAAAGTGAGTGGTTACTACTGAGGCTCAGATAAGTCGCTTGAAATCTACTTCGAATGTTCTTACAGATTTTAGTGCTAACCAGACTGGCAAAAAGCTGTTATGGCACCACACGTACTTCTGACTTACCTGCCTGGTGAAGGTGATTCCTTCGACAGTTGGTGCTTATAGAGTGTTAAAATATGGGGAGACTTGGGATGGAATATGGCGTTTTTCTGCTAGAGGTAATGAGTTTAAAAAAAAAAAAAAATTAGGAGTTGAAAAATGCTGCTATTACATGGCTATCTAGTTGTCTCTGTGAAATAATCTGGTGGCATCTGTCCAGTTGCAGATGGTGTCCACATCACAGATCATCAGACCCTTATATAGAGCAGAGAAAATCAGCCCATACTCTTTCAGTTCCAGCCAGGAGAGAGGGATACAGTGAAGAAAACTTGCATTTCTCTTCTTCATTCCATCTGCATTTAAAAAGAAAAATAAGCATACACATCTCTATCCAACGCACTGCTCCAACATCATTGAATAGGAACAAATTCCCTCTCAGGAAAGCGTAACTGAAAAGTATTGGAAGGAGAAATTTGTTGAGGCAGATGTGTTCTTGTATGGATCAAGAATTTTTCTTTGAATAATCTAATGGAACTTGCAGTTGTGCACAGAGTTTTTCCTGGCTAATAGGTAGCTAGCTGGTGGGTTTTGTACGTTCAGTTTGGTATGATGGACATATGAAAAGCACTGTTATGTTACATTTTGGTTCCTGCTACCGCCCTTAACTTTGACAAGCCGTTGTAAAACTCTTTAGTTTTCATAATATAAGTAGGTGCTAGATTAAGTGGTTAGCTAATCGGCGTCTTTGTTCCAGTAACAAAACCATGGTCTCTTTCAGCACTTTTCCATTTACTGCTCTGTATGCTGTTTATGGCAGCAATGGCAAACCTTTTCAGTGTGTCTGCCAAATTTATTTAAAAGATCATGGTGTTTGTTGCCAACCCTAATCTCTCTTGGTGCCAAACTTGGCTCCAGCAGTAGTAGCTCTACATTGTTAGTCTTGTGCAACAGTTGCATTACATCATGGTGAAAGGAGGAAAAGGGATTTTAAAAATTCCAGTTATTCAAATGCAGTAGTCACAGGGGGGGAAAAACAAGACAGAAAACAAAACTCCTGCAGTTCAAATGTTAGTGTCCCTCTGTACTTTGGCAAGTCATTTGGGGCCTGTTTAATATCATAAAATGGCACTTTCAGGAAATGTTTGTCTTTATCAGATCAGACTTTGCAAAGGAAAACAAGGATGTTTGTGCGAATGGCATTGGGTTGGTGCATTTGTCATTTGGTATTTTCAATTCCATGCTGCCCTGTGGTATATCAGTCACTGGATGGCAGGGTCTCTGCAAAAGTGGTCCATAACTCTTCCTTGTTTGATAATGTCCTCTGGTCATCCCTGTAAAAATGTCACTCTGTCTTGAAGATAAACCTGATGCGAACAGCTTTGGGATCTTAGGCACAGGTTAGCGTTCACCTGGGCTTAAAGATAAAGCTTCGTCCTATTGTCACACCAAAACTCTTGGGAAATCAGACCTCAGCCTACCTGAACTCACCAAATGAATCAAACTGTCCCATTTGTTGCTTCTGTGTTGTTATTGTAGCCTGATTTTCAAATATCCACAGAAACAAAGTATTAATGGAATAAATACCAAGGAAAATAATGTGAACATTTGGTCTGAGTAAGCTCTTTCTCCCCTTGGCTCTTTCCACGTATGAACTGGCTCAAGTGACAAATCAAAGTGCAGTTATTGCTCAAGCATTGCTTTTGATTAGTTGACTTTTTTCTGCTAATATCTCCAAGATGTGCAGCAATTAGATTGTGTTAACTTTGCTCACTACTGTTGTACTGTAGCTCTTTAAAACGGTAAGTCTGCTCCACTTAACTTTTATCTATAAACTACCATCATCAGCCTGTCTCCTGATTCAGAATATCCATTTTGAACCTTCCAGTTAGAGATATAGGAACAAAAATTATTACAATTTGTTATTCCCACTGATGAAGTAACCAACTTTCACTATAGGAATAATATTTACCAGCAGAGTAACTCCTACACATTTCACACTGATTCTTGAAGACCTTAACCTAAACAATAACTTTTTTGTGTGTTTTTAAAAGCATAGGAGGAGCTCAGTGCTGTAAAAATGCATACTGTTATGCATATATGGTTGCCAGTAATGACAGCACAAACCTTTCTGCATTTGTATGGGCAGATGAAAACCTAGCACTTGCACATGGAGCTACCCAAGTTCTGGTAACCAGGAATTACTGGTGTGCAGAACTGCTTGCTTTCAAGTTAAATAAACCTTTAACAGCCCCATAATAGAGAATGGGCAAAGGAGATGTGCTGTGTATGGCCAGTGAGTTAGTGTCAGAGCTGGGAATGAAAACCTTTGACTTCCTGGCTGTAACCTCTAGAAAACGTTTCCTTCTTCAGATAAAGTATTTGAGATCAATAGTCATTATTAATAATGGCATTTGATTTTTATTTTATTAAGAGTCAAAAGAGGGGGAAAAGATGGTTTTAATTACATTGGTGAACAAGAGGAGGAAAGGATAACTTCTTGAAGTTTAACTGACTGATAGCCTTTCTTCTAAGACCACCCTCTGCTCTTTTCAAACAAAGAGAAAAGATTGTGACTCAGTGAATGTTAGAAGTTTATAAATTTGATTTATTTAACCACAATGTTTACTAAATCCAGATTGGTAACCTGATTTACTTTAAATCAAAACAGGGGAAGTATCTCAGAGTACAGTTGGATTTCATAATTCAGGAGCAAATCAGCTGTACATTCAGGCCATGCACTTGGAAAGCAGCTTCAGGGTTACGTGGTCATGACCAAGCACCTGCATTCCTAGTACTCTTCATAGCAACTGCATTAGTGCTGGTACAAGCTTTGCCTACAGCATTTATGAAGAAGAGTGTGTTAAGCAGGATGAAAAGGAGCGAAGCAGCTCTTTTTGCATTATTAGGCTTAACTGGTTTGACTTAACATGTTTGAAGATGATCCAGGCAGAAATTCGCTGTTGATCACAGAATGGTCTAAACTTTGTGAATCTGGTATTTCTGTAAACCTTAGCACTAATAGAGAAGTTTTATTCAGAAGTCTCATAGGCTTATCACCATAATTCCTGTTTTATTGATAAGGAGAGTAAGGCAGGAAGGTTGAAGCGTGACTTTCCCTAGTGAGAACACACAGGCCTCTTGACTTTATGAAATGTGCAGTCCCAATTTTGCAGAAGTGGGACAAGAGTCTTTCCCACCCACACAGTATCGAACCTCAGGGTGAATCCATCACCCTGGCAGGCAAACTGCCCTCAGACCGGGTAGCAGGGCTTGCATCCCACTGCTGCTACAGACATGCTCAATCAGCAGTTACTTGGGAACCACAAGTTCTGATTTAGTGATGCTTTAATTAAGACCACAGCAAGGAAAATCCGAAATGAAAAAGAAAACCCCATCTCCTTCCCCCCGACCCTGAAAAGCCTAACCCTGAAATCTACCGGGCAAAGAGAAGCACTTAGGGAGACCAACTTGGGGGGGTGGGGTTAGATTTTTTTTTTTTTGCTCTCCCTCATGTGTAGTAATGAACTACCACAAAGATTTTAAATTTTTTAGAAATTATTTTTAAATGTGAGGAGCTGAGGGATTGTTGAGAGGCTGCTTAAATTTCAGACTATGATACCAAACCAAAGCAGTGCAGATTTTTCAGATGCGTTGTTAAATTATATTATACTTCCAGTTTAAGAAACGTGTCTTCAGTTTTAGAGAGACCACGAACTTTGTTGCATTTCCTTTTGGTATGTAGGGCATCAGTTGCATTTAGGACAATGAGGCTGGCATTTGTGTTTTCCCTCATCAAGATATTTCATAAATAGGTGAAACAGTGTACTAAAGATATAAAACATGAGGCATTCGTTGCTTTTGAATCCTTGAGAATGATCTTCCTTGGTTTATTCCTGCAGACAGATGAGATAGTCTTCCCTCCCTTCACTGGGGGTAGGAGGTGGGGGAGAAGAGAGTCCCCGTAAAAGAAAGATGCTTTCAACCTTTTGCATGTACAACAGACCTTCCCCTTTGCTGTCTTCTCTGGTCTGAGAAAGTTTGTCTTGGGAGATTTAACCAAGGAGAAGGTACGTCATTCTCACTCCAGCCTCACCTGTACTGTTATGCTAGACTTTTTCTTCACATCCAAGGTCCTGTTACTCACATTTCATAGTTCTTTTCCCATCTCTCTCTTTGAATTATTATTCCCTGAATGCCAGTCCTTTACAGGCTGAGAATGGAGGTGCTGACACAGGCCTGTTATAAAGGGGCAGCCTTACCTTTCTCACTGGGTTGTTGGAGCCATTGCAGGACTCTGACAGGTTTAAGGAGTAAATCAAAAGGGTGAAGAAATTCCCATAGTCTGGGAATTGAAAGCTTTTGGACTAAAAATGAGTGAGAGAACATGCCCTGAAGGACAGCTCTCGTGCCTCACCTCCTTCTTGGCTGTCTCATGTTCAGGATGGTCATTATTCATCAGCATGGATATTGATACTGCAATGGTGTAACAGGTTACACCTGAAGATTTCAGAGCACTTTCCAGCCCCTAAAAAGAGCTTAATTGGCAGTTTATACTGTATTTCCCAGTTTATGGAGGCCTTAATGTAGTCCTGAGAAACTTGCCCAATCTGTTAGTGGCAGAGCTTGGAAGCAAAACTAGAACTGCAATTCTCAGTTGTCTCCAACAACTACACGCAGTTCTCCCTAGCTGGTGTCAGACCCAGCCCTGTGACAACATGCACCTTTATACTGCACGACATTGCTGTTTGTAGATGCAGCTGCCAGCCCTACAGCATCTAAGGCCCCAGTGCACATGGGCAGCTGAGGCTGCCTACAATGTTCTTCTGGCAGGGGTTGGTCAGGGCCTTCTAAGAGTCTGGGTTATTCGGTTCATCTTGTTTTTCCTGGATCATTCACATGATGTAGCTGCAAAAGGAAATATGACTGGTGAAGATAATCCAGGACAGTACAAACTGTGGGTTGATGCATGCTTGGCTTATACCAGGTTTAGCATGGGTCCATGTTTCCTCCTGTCCATAAAACGATGCTTTTGCAGGACAGTTTTTAGCAGTACCTTGCCTGTGGACAACATGGATGCTAATGTGCTCAAGATGCCCAAGAACACTTTTTCTAAAATCTCTTGCTATTGATGCAACAGTGGTAGCAGTGCTGAGTCTGTGGCCCAGTCACAGGGGATAAAACAAAGTGCTTTCCATATTGGAAGAACTCAGTAGAAGCTGCTTTGTGTTACTTCAAAATAAACTGCAGCCCTAGGGAATTTTTATTTGTTTGTTTTGGGGTGTTTTTTTTTTGGTTACTGCTGTTTATTTAGTACAGCAGTACCTGGAGGTCCCACTGAGAGTAGGACCCCATTGCCCTGGTCAATGCTTCACATGTACAGAAGAGGAACACTTGTCCTGCAGTCTCTGTGGGGAAGGCACACAAAGGTCTGCTATTTCTCTGCGGCAGAGCTAATTTGTTCTCACTCTGTCCTCTGAGAGCTGTCCCCATGTGAGCACAACCCTTTCCCACACACAATTACCTGTACATTTCATTAAGACTGTTACCTCTCAACTGTTGTGGGCAAGTATTTTCTTGTATTTTTCTGGGGAAACTTCATGAATGATGCATTGCTACCCTTTGAATCAGTAGTTATTCCTTAGGATCTGGCTGGTATAAATGTTTATGGGTAACCATGCACATTTAAATCCACAACAAATGAAGCCATCCATCTGCAGAGAAAGACAGCTGCCAGCGCTCCTCTCCCCAAGGTAAAGCCATCCGGCACTAAACTTCCTGGAAAATGTTTCCCTTTGGCACTCATTCCAGCTAATGGCCAACTTTCACTGCATGAAACCATCTTCGTTTCTCTTGGTGTTAAGAAACTATCCAGCTCCTCTCTTCCTTCCTTTGACTGCTAAGTATAGCAGAAGAAAAAAATGAAGTTGCTACTAGCGTTCAGCTCAAACCGAAACAGAGTGAAAGGCTCCTTAGTGGGACATGTGACTCAAAACAGGTTCTGCTTGCAGTGAGAAAATTCATGTTGCCCTGTAACTCCTGGATGTGTTCAGCCAGCAGTTGTAGCTGCCATAGCAGCTCTCTGCTGCTTCAGGCCCGTCTGGCGATGGCTTTTGTCTGCTGGATGCTTTCCCTCCTGGGCCTGCTGCGACTTTTGATGACTTTTGTCTTGTCCAGCTGTATTGAATAGAAGTTTACAGAAATTATTACCTGTGCATTGAATATATAGCTTTACACAAATTATTACCTGAAAATACATTCTCTCATGCCACGCTGCAGCTTGGCCGCTGGAGTCTGGGCGGGTGTACCCAAAGCTCCATGGATGGGAAAGGAAAGCTCTGTTTTCCACTTGTGATTTTTAACTACTTTTTGAAGCAGATGTTCTTCTGTGATGCTTAGTGCTTTATTGTCTCTACTTCATCTTACTCTGGTAGGACTGAAGTAGTTTCTGGCTGCTTAATTTTGCTTGTGTAATTGCTTTAGGTTACAATGTATTAATATGAATGTTTTACAAAATAAGGCTCCAACTCTGCAAACACACATGCTAGTGTTCATTCCTGAGAATGAGTTTTCTGCTGATAAGACCAGAGTTTCATGTCCAGACGTAGATGCTACTCCTTCCTCACTGTGGCATGTGTAAAGCAGAAAAGTGAGTGAGGGGGGGTAAAAAAAAAAAACCACCCCAAAACAACAAACCAAAAACCGGGTTTAAACCCTACTGGTAAAAAGTGATTTAAAAAATAAAATGAGAGAGAGGAAACAGTGTAAAAGTCCTAGCCTCAGTCCCATAGTGGCAAAGGTGGAGGTAAACCACTGGTGTGGGAGAACATGCTCAGTGGAGGGTTGTGGGCAACGGATAGAATCTTTCATGTCTTTCTGTCTGAGGAGGCAGCTTCATGGCTGGAAAAGTTTTGACATTTTAAGAAACAAGTATGATAATGTCAGCATATCTCCCACTTACTGACCAGTATTGTTGAGAACATACTGATATATTCTTACAGATTTGACAGAAATTACTATTCTGGTTGCAACCTATTCATGTTTCCCTTTTGCTTTGCTTCCCCCTGTGAATTAGCCATGTGCCTGCTAAAGGCCCTGCAAAATACATATTTATCCCAGTTAAAAGGTATGTTAGAACACCAAAGTTTTTCCTCATTCCGTGTCAGAATTGCGCTGCTTTTAGTGCAGTTAAATCTGTAGTTTTTCTGCAATTGCATGTAAGTAGCTCCCGCAGTAGGAGCAGGCCAAGTAACTGCTTTCATCTGTTCTTGCATGGGGAGCACACTGCTGCCTGCACCCATCCTTTCTGTGGTCCCATCCCACAAACCCCACAACTCTGCTGATTCTGAGTACTGCAGAATTTGTGGAAGGAGTTATTTTATTTGTTTTCTTTTGGTTTTCTTCTCTGTGGAGGTTACTGGTGTTCAAGAATTGTAGATGATCTAGTTTTTCAGAGCTCCTTTTCCTATAAATTTCAAAGCTAGATGAAATCAGTGACTTGACATAGAAGTAACAAGTAGGCTACAAGACAAAACACATTCTTACACACTCCTGTAACAGAACCCAAATTATTTCAGCATGAATATCTAAGTTATCAGCTGTTACTTCCTCATTCCAAGTCTCATCATTTTTCTTAAATCATATTTTTGTGATTTACATTTGAGTTTTTAGCCTTTGTGATTCTGAAAAGAAGGGATAAAAAGCATAGTTCTTCAGAGTGAAAAGAGGTACCTAAGTAGTGACAAATAAGTCTCATGAACCAGACCCTACAGTACCTGGTTTGTGAAGCCCCATCTTTGGAGGCAGTTGTTTTTCGTTTTGGGCTGTGATTCTGCAGCTGGAGCTGCCAGAGTGATCTTCTGTAGTCACATGCAGCCCTGGCGCTTATGGGATCTGAATAGGAAGAGGTGGAATGGAATTAAAAAGCTTGTGAATGTCAAAGAGAAACGTGGAAACTGAAAGAGGTTGTATGTTTGTGTGTAGGCATATATATGTATGTATACACATACCATTTTATTTTTCAAATGACTGTAGGGTATAAGCTTGTAGCATTTCGTTACCAAGTTAGTCTGTTCTGTGTGGTACTTCATTGTCCACAGTAAGACAGCTGAGTAATTTTATTTTTTGGCAAATAAGATGATCTTTTGCAAATGTTGCTCCATTTAGCCAGCCTGTTCAATAGACAAAAAAAGGCATTCTGAAAAATTCAGCTTTCTCATTTTGACTTATTTTAAGGGAAATACTAGTGTTGAAATTAATTTTAAAAAACTCAGTGACTCAAAGCAATTATAAAATGTATTTCCTGGTTAGGCTGCAAGTTTGAAAGTTTTTGTGGCACGAACCCCATCATTAGCTCACTTTGAAATCTCAAGCTACCTTTCAGACTGTGCCTTCGCAACAAACAGTGAAGGTAGCTCAGCTTGTTTGTTTTTATATGCACTGAATCCCCTTTACCTTGTGATTACTCAAGCAGAAAATGCTGATGCTTCTCCTGGTCTATCTTCAATCTCTTCCCGAGTTAATTGCAGGAAGTGCAGCGGAGGATCACAGCCCAGCCCGGGCCCCCTCTTTCTTCTTGGTATTGCTTTGTGTCTGCAGTGTGGGGTTTGGGGAAAGAGCACCCAGAGAAGGGGAGTAGTGAAGCCTTGCTAGGAGTAGGAAGAACATTTATTCATACGAAGACAGCCTGCTTTCTTTAAATCAACAGGTCTGAGACAAGAAAGAAGCAGCATGTTATGGGGGGGGGGGCGTTGGAAATTGAAAAGCAGTCTAGAATAGCAGGTGATGGAGCCTGGTGATGCAAGCCAACGCTTCTGGAAATTCAGTTCTTCCGGGGAAACAAGGGATGCAATTTTTGCCAGTCCCAAGCAATCAAAAAATCTTAAGGCAGGCTTTCCTCAAAATAAAACAAACAAACAAAAAAAAAAAATGAAGCTGGCCTAAAAAATTCATGAGACCACATTTTTCATCTGTTTTTTACTGTCTGGTCTATGGGTTAGAGCAAGACGGAAAACTTCCAGTGAAAGTAAAGTTTTGATCAAAAAGACTGTCTCACTTAAAAAACAAAACACCCATGTGGGGAAGGATTTTAAAGCTGTTGGAATACTTTGGGTATTTTTAAACAATAGTGGTTTCAGAAGTGTGACAGAAATGATCTATTTCCTTATTTTCTCAGTTATTTTTCTTAAAATTTTTTAGAATTAACACAATTAAAAAAGAAAAAGGAATTTGAAAATGTTAATGTAAATCCAAACCAAATTTTTTGTTTTGTGAAGTGAATCATTTTAGATGTACATGGAATGAATATGGAAAAGGAAGGGCTGTTTTTCTTTGTGAAAAGTTTTCCATTTCACTACTGAATTAACAAACCTATTTGTGATCCAGATCTTACTTGGTTGCTTGTGCTCTTATTTCAAGTTTTGGAGTTGTTGTTTTTGTGTTGGGGTTTTTTTGTTTGTTTAAACTGTAGCACTACATGCGTATCTCTCTTACTTTGTTAGAGTTGTAGCTTTTTTTAACTTAACCTTATGAGCAACTATTCCAGTACTGGACTAAACAAAAGATGAATGTTTCAGAAGATCAACAGTAAGATTTAAAAACTGGGTGACAATAGGTACACAAGGGGAGTGATGAGGGGATGCGATGAAGCACAGCTCGAGACCACTGTCCTCTGGCCAGGGAGGGCTTGGGTGTCCCTGTATGCGCCGTGTGCAGTCCCTGCCCACCTTTCTCTGAGCCACACAAAGGTGCTGCTCAGATGGGGCTTCCTCTCCAGCTCTTTCAGAAAGCAAGTGGCATTCTGCTTCATTTGAAATGAAGATTTCCCTTGCTGCGGGCTCAAGTTTAGCCAACACACCCCCCCATCTCCTCCTTGGTCTCACCTATTTATTTTTTCTCGTCTCTCATACTTGACTCAATCTGATCAGTTGCAAGAAGGGTTAGCTGTGTGTCTGTAATTTGGAGCAGCCTCACTACCACCTCATTTAATTTCTGATTTCAGTCTCTTGTGCTTTTTCCCTTGCCTGTCTATCCCATAACTTTTCTCTTGTTCCTCTTGGTTTAATCTTTAGCCTGAGATACTGGAGCATAGTGCAACTGTATACCCCAACCCCCAGATGCTGTGCTACAAAACTGTACTACTATGAGTCCTCATACTTCTTGTGTCTGGAATAGACTGGGCAATGATAAATCCAGGCAAGTACTGCTGCTCTTATTGTCCAATTCTGTCAGCGAAAGGCAACTCTCAGGAATATAAACAGCCTGAGGCACAGTGCCCTGCAGGTCGCCTTGAAAGGGTATCTTGTCATCACGGCTGTACTGTCAGTCTTGTACATGAGCATTTATGCCAGCTCAGGTTTAACTTTATGTCTGTTCAGGCCTTTCCTGCATACATCTATCAGATGTACTTGTGAATGAGCTAAGATTCATTATAAGAGAAAATAGCGTCGTGGTTTTCACCTGCTGAAGCATTTTTGAGTTCTTGAAATGGAAGGAACAAAGGATCTATTATAGATGGAGAGAAAACATCCTGACAGCACAAGGAGGAATGTACTGAGAGAGGACACAAAATTACTTTCCTCTTCTTTTAAATATGTGGATAGTAGTAGCCAAAATCTTCAGTATGACGGATTCCCTATTATTACACCACCTGGAAGGTGGCTGCAGGATAATAGGATTTTCCCTGCTTATGAATTATTCCTTTTTTTTGTGCAGGAGCGGAGTAAAATGGGGAGCGTAATTTTGCAAGCAGTTAGTCCTGGCAAGGCTGGCTAAACTGCCATGCTTCCCAAGAAATTAAAACAGTAGAAGTCCTAATTCCCAAGGAAAATTAATGAGACATAGCAGGTGCTTTTGAAAATTTTATCCATGTGGAAAAAAATTACAACAAATCTCATATTTCCTAGGAATGAAGGAAAGACAAACTTTTTAGGATTGAGGGGTTTTTTGTTTGTTTGTTTGTTTTCTTTGAATCAGACATTGAGAAAGCCATCTTCACACTTTTTTTTTTTTTGCAGTTACGTTTTAGTAAATTCACTTCTGAAACAAAGTGGGGAATTTGGCTGTCTTCCTTTTTATGATGAGTAGCACTGGAGTCATAAAGTTGCAGATTTCTACTTAGTAATCTGCACCATTTTTTGAGAAGAATAAAGGTGAAGGCAGTTGATCAAGTAATTAAGACCAGATAAAGTCATGGAAGCAAGACAAAAATGTTACTCTTGCAATTAAGCTGCAATCTGTGTCTCTACTCCTCCCCTTCCCAGCAAAGCTAGAAGCAGAGGACTTGGCTTGTAGCACTCCTGCCTAGGGCTCTGTGTTGGCATATGCATATGTTTAGGAAGATCTAGTGGTTTAAGCTTGTATTTGGCCTCTAGCCAGATACAAGTAAAAATTCTTGAAGATGATCTCATGGAGTTGTTGCAGAGAGAGTAATTTCTAGATTTGCCTCTCCCCTCATGGACAAACTTTCTTTGCAGTTTCTTGCTCCCTTGAAGTAACTTGTCTTTCCCATTGTAGGATCTGGCAGGTTTTGCCAAGGGCAGGAGTCCTGTCTTCCATTTCTCACCTGCTTCATTCTGCAGGGCTCCTAACTCATCAATATCTCCACTAATGGCAGATGCAGAGCTCATTCTCTTTAGTTTTTTCCCAACCACGCTAGCTTTTTCCCCTGTACTGTGTTTTACTCCTGGTACGTCCTTTCTGAATTGTACCATCAACCTCCTGTTGCTCAAATACAGACTGCTGTTGTTATGGGGCAAATGCTCTGCTCTTCCTAGCACACATGCCCTCTGAAATCTCTTCATCACTTGGCCATTGAGTTTACCGTGGTACTACTTACTACACAGATGTCTTATTTACTGAAAATGCCCTAGAAGTGCTCTTCTGAACATTTGTTCCACTTCATGTACTTGTATGTATCGAAGCCAGAATACTATCTTCTCACCCCAGAAATGGAGTAGAGACCAGTGAAATATGCAGACTCCCAGGAACAAGTCCGCTGCCTCCACAGTGAGAATGGAAATGCCCATGGTCCTGAGATGGTGCCTTTAGTGTGTTGTGGGGCGGCTGTTAAAAACAAGTTAGAGCAAACTGAGAGACGCTTTAAATTATACCTGAGCAGCAGAGGTTAAGGCTTTGGAAGGAGTCTCCTTCGTCTCTTGCGGGTGCCTTCTGGCCTTTCAGCTGTGCTGAGCAGGGCTGTGGTGTGGTTGCATCTGCCCACAATGCCATGGTTGTTTCCCGTTTCATCCTTTTAAAATATTACCAATTGAGTTCTCGGTGCCATCCGTATCCAGAGCACCTTGTTGACTCAGTCTGCACACTGGGTTCTGCTTCAGCATTGCACTTAGGCCCGTCTTTGAGTACTTTGCTGGAGAGAGATGGTATTGCTCACTAGTTTGATCTTCAGCACACGTTTGAGTGTTTTGAGTTCGGATCTGGAATCACTGCCTTCAAATATCATTGTAAAAGAAGATGTGATTTGTAGGTTACCCCAACACCTCGATCAACAGTTTGAAACCTTAGTGTTTAATTTGGCATTCCTAGCTCCAGAATGACTGAAAAAGACTTCTTTTTTCTTTTTTCCTTCCTAAACATTAGTAAAGAGAAAAGCTTCTGCTCTTAGCAGAGATTTTGTGGGCCACCTTTCAGGGCAAAATATTGGGGTTTTAGTAGGGGATTCTAATGGAAAAGCTGAACACCAAATTCACACAAGTTTCTTAATTATAGAAGCCAAAAGCTCTTCCAGATGTCTGTCAACCCAACATGCTAGATGCTGCTGTCACTGGTTTTAATAAAAGCTCATATTCAGCAAACATTAGTACTGGTTTACTGTACATTACTTAAGCCAGAAAATGTTTTTCTTCTACAAAGCAAGCAAACAAAGACCTGGTATTTTCATCAGTTGCACTCCAGCATGTCATTTACTGTGTTTAAACACCATCCTGGTTCCATTATTTTACTGAAGATTTTCTCTAGATTGCCACAGTTAAAACTGGAATTTCAGAAACTCTTGAGAAGAGGTACATAAGCAAGAAATGCACATGAACAAATTGGTAAATGGTGCGTGCAAAACAGGCAAAGCCACTAACAATGCAAACACATGTGACATGCACAACCAGGCATTTCTCTAAGAAGTTACCTGTTTGTACATGCAACTAATACATACTCTAAAGAAAAATGGAAGCTGAAAAAAAACCTAGGAAAATGTTATAGAACAAATACAGGGAAGTGTGATGTAACTTTGTGAATACAAACGTGAACAGAACAAAACCAGTAGAAAAATCATCAGTCGAGAGTAGCTAATGAAATCTCTGAACAGTGATGTAATTAAAGTGCATTAATCATTATAAAAGATCATTTCCCTTTAAACATCTGCTCCCATTCACTTGGCAACAGTCTGGGCAGTGTCATGAATGATGGGGGTTTGGATTATGCTGAAGGGCATGTGTTATCTGAGAAACAATGTAGAACATCCCCAGCTTGACAGGGTCTGAGACAGCAGTGCTTTTCCTCAGTTCAGGTATAGCATTAAGGAAATAAGGATAAAAAAAGTCAGGCGTTGCTTACAGTGGAAAGGAAAACCCGGTATAAAACTGAACCATGCCTTCTCAGCCGTGCAAACAAAACTTAATTTGGTGCCAATGGATTCAAATAAAGTAATTCCTCTGGGAAAAGAGGATGTGCCCAGCCTGCTGCTTTTAAGAGAGCCTTAGAGCCGTAGTTGCTTGTAGGAGAGACCTTGTTCCTCCTCACTGAGCAGTAAGCACCACAGAAACCTTCCTGACACCCTGCTATGTGGCAGCCTGGTTGTGCCAGGAAAAGAATGAGATTAGCTGTTTCAAGAGAAAAATCTCATTTTCCTCTGGCATAAGCAAAGTGTGCAGAAAGGCCATAACCATCCCATACTGCCTCATAGTCTGTGGCTCTGAGGCATCTGTCTGCATCCCCCGTGCCTGAGGCTGCCTGTGAAGCGGAAGCACGTGTGCTTCAGTAAAGCCTCTGTCTGCGGATACCAGTTTGGAGCATAACTTGCTCCAGTGCTATTAGGACTGAGTAAAGCTTCTCACGGGCTGTGTTTTGGTTAGGGTTAGGTCGGGAGTCCTGGATTGCCATTTTGGATCTGCCATTAGACTGCATCACTTAGGGGGGAATTTTTACAGCTAGGGACTGTTTTTTGTGTCCTCGTACAAATCTGACTCCTTGTTGCGTTTCCATGCATGGACACTGGTGTTGGGCACAATTAGTGGTCCCTGTGCACCTGCATTTTATTTCTTCTGTCTTGCTGTGCTTTAGTGTCTGTCTTAGGCAGGGAGAGGGAGGCGGGAGTTGTGCTCGTCTTACAGGGACGCATCTGAAGGTGGAGTCCTTTGAGGCCCACTAGCAACAAAGATCCTCCAGCTGCAAAGCAGCACTGATTTTTATGCTAGTCTTGTTTTCTTAGCAAATCTATAACACACAGCGGTTAGGGAGCGTGGACCACACAAGTGTTGGATTCAGAGTACTGTATTTCTACCCCATTGGTCATTTACTGCTGACTTAAAGTCTCCTTCATGGCACGTAATCAGGAAGCCTTTACCAACCTCTGGACTTGAGGCTACATTGGTGGTGAAAATGCGTATGCCCACATGGATTTCCAAGGGAGGCAGACAAGACAATCCCAGATCCCATTTGGAGAAAGGAGGACTGGGGCTATGGACATTGTACATGGTTATGCTGCTTCAAAACCATTTTTGGCAGTTCTGCAAATTCACAGAGGATGAATGCTTTTTCTGCCTGGGCAGAGTGCCTTCCCAGCTGTTAGGTGGGGAAAGTGAAAATGAACTCAGCTTTGGTCTTTGCTGTTCGGTTACAGGTAAAGTACTTCATCTGGTTTGTGCCTGTTCATAACAATACTTACCCTCCCTCACGGGGACTTGCAGGCTTTGTAAAAGTGATTGGAGAGGTTCATGTAAAAAGTATGCGGTTTATTGTTCTCTGTTTCTCAAAGCTGGTAAAATCATACAGTGGTATTTAAACAGAAGATCAAAGCCAACCTCTTTGCTTCTCACAGAAGCATGTAGGTTAGTATTGCAGAGGCCCAGTGTCAAGATTCCAGGTGTACGTGCTGTTGTCTTTAGTTTCATGATGTTTTAGGCATGCTATGGATTGCTATCGGACTGTTGCTGCCATGCAATCTGCTACTGTTACAGTCCTGCTCAAATAGGTCCCAGCCCGAGAGCAGGGGTGTGCCGGCTGCCTTTGCAGGTAGCGTGTTCAGTGCTGAGCGGAAAGGGGAGCCCATGCAGGCTGCAGCCAGGTGCCTTTGATCCACTCACCACCATATGCCCTCTCTCCCATCTGCCTTTGCCCAGGGCCTGCTCTATCTGAGAGCACAGTTATGCTTTTCCCTAATAGCCCTAATTCCCTCCAGTAGCCTCTGGGGGACTGAAGTGAGGACGTACTCTATGTGGCTGCAGAAAGTGAAGGACCCAGCATCTTTGAGTCCTCCTCTTTTCATCATTTGTTCTGGATCTGAAACAAAAGCTGCAAAATACATTGGTGTAGTCTTAGAAAATTCAAATAGGTCTGCATGGCATTGTGTGTATTTTTAAAAAATTATATACAATTAATTGACAAATTTAGCTTCAGATTTTCTTTGGCCAGTGGGTTCTTCACAGTTCCAGCTGCAGGCATTGGTTGCACAGGAAACCAGGGCAGAACATGAAGGGGGTAAAGGTGTCCAGGAAACCTGCTTTGCATAAAAGGCATTGTGCAGATATCTAATGTAACACACAGTTTCCTTACTGTACTCACCCAGTGTCTTTACCCAAACTTGCAAACATAGGTATGCAAATCTATGCACTTAGTGCCATATTTTGTACCCGTGCAAAACATCCAACACTTCAGGGGAAGCAAGCAGCTCTATTTCAAGCAAGTGTCTTCAGAGCCCACTTCTGAAAAGGTGTATAGCTGGAGTTAGACACGTATATTGAAAATGGTGATATTTAGATGAAGAGACCTATTTATGTTTTGCATAGGGTCTGAAATAATGATTTAGTCATTCTCTTTTCTGAACTGTTTGTGTAATGCAGTGTTTGTAAGCTTTCATTATACTGTAGGTTGTGTGCACACACAAACAGTTATGTTTTCCTTTGGAGACTCAAGTCCTTTATATTGTTCATTTGAAATTTTCAGTTAAATCAGATGAAGTTATTTATGTGAAAGGGACTGTCCTTGTATCACTGCCACCTAATGGTCAGGACATTGTAGTTAGGTGCCTGGTTTAGGTGTCCCCTGGAAAACTGATCCTATCACCAGTACTAACCTTATTACCTTGCAAGACTAGATAATGCTGTTAACTGCCCTCGACTTCATTTTTAGCCCTTAACAGTTGGTTCTGGAGCCTCACTGGACACTGGTGTGTACATTCTCACTCTGATGGCATATGAGATAAGGAAATTTAGTTTCATTTGGCAAAATCCAGGAAGAAAGAGAAAGCATTCATCAGATGGGTGTAATCTCCAAGGGAGCAAGTACTTCATTTTAATTCAGCATTTCCCTTTGATGAAAAATTTAGTGAATGTTATTATGTGGAATTTATATGAAGCCTGGGTTTAGGTAATCAGCTTTAATATTTATACTCTTAGGGAAAAAAATTGAATCATTAGTGAGCATGCATAATTAATGAATAAATTATATTTTTCCTTTGTTTTCCTTCAGGTATAAGGAAATGCTAGATCTAGTGATATCACCCAGCCTGACTGTAAATAGAGAGTGCCCTGACAGACTGAAGCTTAACCTTTCTAACATTTATGCCACGGCTCCAGATGACATAGAAGGTAGGCTGCCTCTTTTGCTTACTGTTTACTGGCTTTAATGTAACATGTGTATATATATATATATGTAACCAAAGGGAACTGGCCACATGCAAGGCCTCTGCCTGTGGCAATTAGTTCTACAGTATAGTGAGCAACTGAGATTTTTGAGAATTTTTTTGTAGGTGCTCCAGCTGTGGCTGAATCCTTTAGTTGAGCAATGGTTTGAATGCAAATGGAATTGAAATATTCTATATGTAGACATATGTCTGTGTATAGTAGGTGCATACATAGGCTCATGTGCATGTATATGTTTGCTCCACTGGAATAATTAAAGGTATAAAACACATTTTGTGTAGAGGTGGTAGTTTTTGTTTGGACCCCACTAGAGCCCCAGTGGTGGCATGAACATGAGCTGTGTGCTTCGGTGGCTGTGCTGCTGCTGTTGTGGTGGGGAGCATGGGGGCTCTCAGGCCCAACAATGTATCGTGCAGCCAGAAAATACTTTGCCAAAGCAGCCCCATGCCCCAATTTGCTTCGCTCTGAGATCATTGCTATGACCTCCAAACGGTTAGCCCTGCTGGCCTCTGGTTTCACATTTGGCAGGTACCAAGGACAAATTCTTTCAGTGGTTAAGGCTCTGATGGAAATTTATCTGCTCTTCTCCTCCTTCTTCCCCCCCCATCATACTGTTCAAGTGAAGGAAATAGAAGAATGTTAAATCTGCTAAAAAAATTACTGGCAAGTGATGCAGCTGAACTAGTTCTTGCTAGTACAATCCCAGCTATTGTTTGCTGTGGTCAGGATCTGTCAGCCTTCCTGTTGGAGGGGAGTTAGCAAAAGGCACTGGCTATTATGTTTTAGTAGTGTGTTTAACCCTTCATTTATAGGCTCTTAGAAGCCAAGGAGACGTTTTGCTTGCATGTTTACTAAGGCATTAGAAATCGCGTGATTAGATCATGTACATATGACTGCCTATTTACAAGAGCAGTCGAAGGGATAACAATCTAAAGGAAACATCCTTTTAAATATATGTGTTTGCAGAAAAGATTAGAGCTAGAAATTATTTTTAAATACATAATTTTGTAAACTTCTTGGTGCAGGAACTGTTTGTTATTATGCGATATAAATAGAGCCAACAGCACTGGTACTGTTGGAAACCAGTTTGCTAGCGACAGCTCATGCTGATATGTTTCTTATAGAAATATTATGGTTATTTTTCTACAGAATGATCCGCTGTGCTACCAAGATTATGCCCTTTCCCTTGAAAATACTTCTTGTTAATTCGAAGAACAGGAAAATACTTGTGTGTTTGTCAAGTCTCAGACTGCCAGAGCTTTTAATGCAATAAATGCGCACAAATGTATTCTCTGTATTACACGTATAGTTTTAATTTTAGCAAGTCTAGTCACAATACTTACTTATGTCTGGCCTGCTATTTTCATGGGTGCTTAACATGAGATGTGCAGTTATATCAATATAATTTCCAAATGCACATTTTGCCTGTAGTCCTACACTTTTGGGTAGGAACACATGTAAGTTTAACTTGCCTTCTTCTGGCAATACCAGTAGCATATTGCATATTCACACGCAGTAAATCCCCACTTGGCATTCCTGGCAAATGTGTTTATTCTCTACTAACCTCTTTCAAAAATAAAAAATTTGAAGATGTCATACTTTTCAAATTGAAAAGAAATTAAGCTTATGCTCAAACTGTCTGTTCTGCTGTTTTTCAAGTGTAAAAGGCATTGTGAATTAAATCAATTAAAACTAAAGTATATTTCTTCAATGCAATTCTCTTTGGTAATGAGAAAGTGTGACAGAAATGGTATAGTTTTTGTTTTCATAATCTAAAAGTCTAATTTTCTAAACTGTTTTCTTTCAGGTAGGTCAAAGCAATTTTTTCGTAGATTGAAGGTGAGTCAGGTAAGCCCAGCTTTGGTTTTAAAAACAATCTCTTTGTCTATATCTGTATGTGTAAATGAACATGTGCATTTGTATACCACTATCCTTTGTCAATTCAATTTTTTTTTTTTTTTAAATTAGACCTCTCTGCCTGTTGCTTGGGAAATAGGTTACTGTAACCCACATTTCATACGTAGAGGAACTAAGGCAGGGTTGCTGGTGGGTTTTACTTTTCTAAACTGTATCTCAGGGTTGTAAGAGTGTGAAGAAGGAGTCCTTAGGGTCTTCATTCTGTCAGTGATGAGAGTGATTGTTAGCCTAGGTTGCACGGTCCCTCCCCTGGCACGCTCCCCTCTTGCCTGAGCTGTCCTTATAAACGGGTCAGTGCTCAGAGCACACAGTGTCTGCAGGGGACTCTGGAAGAGGACACGGTTTGCCCTTCTGTGGTGTTTGGGGTTGTACTCAGCCAGAGGGAGAGCTCTGGCAGAACTGGGAGAAGGGAGATCAGAAAGGGCATGAGGTTTGAAGTTGTTGTGGAGGAGGGCACGATGAGAGGTATGTGGCACAGGAAAGCACTTTGGAGGAGGAAGAATGAAGAGTGGGTGATGAAAATGTATTTGAACACAGTAGCTGTATTTGGGTGAGTTTGTTCTGTTTCTTCTTCACACCCAGAGAGGAGAGGAAAGGAGTGGAAAAGATGTCCAGCATGGTGCTAGGAAAGACATTAGAGTCCGGTGCATAGGCTTGTGCACAGGTGGACAGATGACTCTTGGGGATCTGTTGCTACATGGATAGATGTACCCAAGCTGGGTTCTTCTCGTAGTAGTAGTAGTAGTAGTAGTAGTAGTAGTAGTAATAATAATAATAATAATAATAATAATAATAATAATAAGCAGCTGTCATATAGCTCCTCCTTTTTAATGTCTTATCTGTACAAACTTTCTATTTACTTTAGTTGTGGTGTATTGCATCCACACAGTGTAAAANGTAGTAGTAGTAGTAGTAGTAGTAGTAATAATAATAATAATAATAATAATAATAATAATAATAATAAGCAGCAGTGTCAATGCAGTCATGGCCAGCTCACTCTGAAACGTGTTCCCCCAAGTCATCAGTGCCTTTGTTACCAGAGCCACCTTCCCTAAAGCAACAATGCTGCATTAACACTTCTCTGATACTGCACGTCAAACAGTTGAGAGATTCTTAAAGGTATGTATGGAGCAAGAAAGCAGTTGCGGTCGGCTTGTAGGCACTCAGCTGGGTGACAGGTTGCTGGGGAGAGAGCTGAGAGGCTTGGGACCATAGCTGAAAAAAGGCTGTTTGCTTTCAGGTGCAGAAAGGAGTTCAATAAGCACCTAAGCACAGACACCTTTATTTTCAAATTTTTATCTATTCTAACCTGATGTGTAGTACTTATTAAATGACTGCAATTATCCTGGAGAAGAGAGAAAGTTGTACATTGATATTATTTTATGGCTTTTTATTTTGAATAAAGTTATCTCTGAAGATTTCTGAGTTTGTGAAAAAAAGGCCTCCTTTTTGAAGAAAATGTGCATTTTAGATGTTTCAATCTTTTAATCAGATGTTATTGTTTACTAGGAAATTCAGCTCAGTCTTATTAAACTCAGTATTATGTTTCCTAGGAATTTTAGAATTTCATTATTATTATTATTGTATACAGTAAACATTATACAAATTAACATTCAAAAAAATCTTGTCGTTAATATTTTTAGTATTATTATTACATATAGTAGATGTTATACAAATTAACATTCTAAAAAAAGAGAATAATTTCTAATAATTAATATTTTTAGTTAAAACTCATGCACCTCCATGGAGGTTTTTCCATAAACAAGTGAACAAAGGTAAAAATGCATTTTTTTAATGAAGTTTAGTTTAAAAAGGTGTCAGATTAAATGGCTCTGTTTTTAAAAATAGTTTGGTGTAATCTCCATGTTATTATGTAAAATGTTGTGAAAAAGGGTTGTGTAGGAAAGCACAATTTCAAAACAGAGTTAAATTGGGAAGAAGAAACATTTCATATGTGAGCATGTTGGATCTTTTTGGATGTTCTCTCCAGGTTTATGGCATAACAAGTTACCCAAACCCATAGGACTATTAGCATGTATTTAGAATTTATTTGTATTTGTGTATTTCATTAAATAAACCATGCTTTAAATGTTTAATTCACCAACTTACAAATGGCTGAACAAATGAAGCGATGCTGTTTTGGGCAACTTCATACTGAAGATAATTCATCTGTGGCATTGCGGGTATGTCCCTCTTGATGCATGGAATAGCACTGCAGATGTTCCCTGTCTAGTGGTAGCAATGTGCAGGCATCGGGAGCACTGCAGGAATCTCCCTTTCTGCCCAGCATGTGCACCTGCAGTTGAGAGATCATCTTCCGCATGAGATTGGGTGATATTTCCTATCCCGTGTAACAAATTACACTATAGATGCCAGCAGCCAATGTTGAGGGTGGTGATGCTGCCATCAGCAGATGACGTGATGCTTAATGTTCTCCCTGTGTGGAAAAACTGTGTGCAGTTAGTCTGGTGTGTTCATTGATGCAGCCAGCAGATAAAGAGGCTGAATCTGTTGTGCCTAATGTCATTATTGGTGATTGTGAGGGTGTTTTGGCATTTATAGTGCTGTAGTAACATTTAACAGCTCAGCCAGGAACCGAGAAGGAAAATTTGGATGGCATTATGGAGGCAACCTGTGTAATACTCATTGTAGTATTTAGGTACGATGTGTTCAGTACAACTTGCAGGCAACTTGCAGTTTTTAATTTAGTTTTTTTTTAAAATTTTAATTAAGTAAACCTAAATTTATCTCTAAATAAAGATGGTGGCACATTTTTCTTTGGTAGTGTTGCAGGGCACAACTGTTTGGTACTTTGAAAGGCATCCTGCACGTATAACCTGAGTGATACATTTTCTACTGGTTTAATATTTTCATTGCTGGCAGGTCAATAAGGTAGGTTATAGTTAACTCAAAAAATTCAAAAGTAAAGAGACTTACAATGTTGCATTTTTAATATTTATTTTGATTTGATTCATTTTAGTGAGCACTGAAGAAAGTGAGTCATGATCTAGGAGAGTACCAAAGAAAGCAAAAGGGCAAAAAGTACAGTGAGCTTAAATCACTTCAATAATCATAGTAGTTGCTTTTATAGCCTTTAGTATATGAGTCATCCCACCAAAGTCCAGCTTCATGATTGATATCAGTTCCATGAGAAGAAGAAACTGTTAGCTCAATCAATCAGTATCACCCTCAGTTAAAAACTAAATCTGTATTTGTTGTTAAGTGGAGAATAGCTTTCTTACCTACTTCAGTTTGTGGAGATTCACTAAAAACAAAGTCTTCTAATTCCTGTATATTTTTCTCAAACCAGCAGCGGTAAAAACAGTGGTATCAGCTTGACCATGGAACAGAACAGAATGAAAATCTTAAGACCCTTTAATTTTGTTTTCCAGGCAGCAGCAAAGCAGCACCACAGTGTCCTCTCCATCTGTACTCCACAAAGTGAGTGCTTGTGCCAAGTGCTGTAATTTAAAAAACGCATTTTGCTGACCAGCCATTTTGTGCAGACTTCTGTCACCTTAAAAAGCATTCACCTTAAGCCAATCCACCTGTTCCTCTGCATGTCTCTGGCCCAGTGAAGTAACTGGCTCTTAATCTGGTTAGATATACAGTGAAAGAAGGTTTGAGTTCCTATGCACTGTACTTTCGTACCCCTGGGAATCCAGACCTTATCGGTTTGAATATTGTTGTGTTTATGAGTGACCACAGAGAAATATATTGAAATGTCAGAGGCTTCCCATGACACTCTCTTGTTTGGCAAACTCAAAATGAAACATGAAAAGTCAGAGTGTTGATTTTATTTTATGTTTTTAACTTGCACATATTTTCCGTACTCTTAAAAGTCCCCATACATTTAGGTAGCTTAATCTTAATAGCTCATATCAGGAGCTGTATACTGAAACAAACTTTTGCCCCAGTCTAGTCAGTTCTGAGTTCCCAAAATATTCACCGTCATACTTTGGATATTATTTTATCAAAATGTCTAGAAATGTTCTACATGTGCTCTAGAAGATCATGAACAGTAACTGTTGCCTTAGACCTTCTGTTTTCTTGTTCTGAATAGACATTATCCCCATATAGTGACAGTTCCATCTTTCCCAACAATGGCAACATATGGACAGACTCAGTACAGCGCGGGAATCCAGCAGGCTGCTGCGTACACTGCCTATCCTCCTCCGGGGCAGCCCTATGGCATACCCTCCTACAGTGAGTACTCTGATGTCATGTTACCTTTGAGGACATGTTCCTCTTTGCTCCTAGAAAAATGCATTTGAAGTCTTAAGCTTTAGAATGAAAGGTCATTTATGTTCTCTTCTTAGGCTTAGAGGAAAATCTGACTTTGTTAAAAATGTTAGGATTACTTTGAACTATCTATCACCTCCTGATATCCTGAGTTGTGATCTTACAATTAGGTACGTTTGGAGCCAGTCAGCAGTAGGATGTGAGACAGCATGAGAAACTCAGGTTCAGTAGGATGTGCCACTTAGGAGTAGTAGCTGGTGAGTGTTCCATGACTCACTGCCAAGACAAAGTCTCTTGTAGTAAATATGATTATTTAGCTAAACTACACGTTGACTTCCTTGATTCTTCCTGGACTCTCAATGATACAAGCTACTTTAAGAAAAACTTTTTTGTATATTAATTCTGAAGAACCAAGACATGGAGCAGAATAAGGCATGGGTGAAATGATATGAAGTACTTTGCTTTTGGAAGATGTTTCATATTTAAATGGGTGTTTATTAGCTGTAGGTGCAGTAAACGTTTCTAACCCCAGTCAGCTTTGTTTCCTGCTTTCCTGCACAGCCTCTCCAGCAGCTGTGGGGAGACTGTACTGGGCAGGAGCAGCTGGGGGATTCAGGAAGGAGACTAATTAAACCAGCACTCCTGAGAGGGGGAATGCCTGGTAAACCAAGTGTTAAGGGTGTCCTCAAGCT
Organism: Burhinus bistriatus; assembly: GCA_013397275.1. Taxonomy (NCBI): domain Eukaryota; kingdom Metazoa; phylum Chordata; class Aves; order Charadriiformes; family Burhinidae; genus Burhinus; species Burhinus bistriatus. The sequence goes on from VYXH01005921.1 coordinate 644,917, forward strand.
CTGCGTGGAAATACTGAGCTCTTGAGGGAGCTGGGAAGGTCTTTCCACTCCAAAGGGATACGGCTCTTGTTAGGTACACCTCTTTAACAGAAAGCTTTGGGCTCCTTATTCCCAGCTGATCCTATGAGTGCTGAGTCTTCCACCATTAAAATGGCTTAATAGTTCTGTTTCTGCTTCTGTTTTCTCTTGTGCTCTTAAACACCTTTGTTTGCTTGGCGAATACAGTATCCCTTCCCAACAAGAAACTTTCATACAGCCATTGACAAGGCTTTTACTGAAGGGAAATTCAATACAACAGTCTGGAAGGCCAGGGAAATGAGCTTGGCAGAGCTGAAGCTCTACCAGGATGATGAGAGGAATGTTTTGCAGCCCTTTCCTGGAGCTACTTGTCTGTTTGTATCAGCTGGCTGATTTCCAAGGCAAACTCTGAACAGTTGTCCTGTTAGAACAGGTGAAAGTAGAGCCATTTGCTACTGCCTAGAGTCTTTAGGGCATACATGTGTCAGGCCCATATGCTGCTTATAAATCCTGCGGATGACCTCTTAGCATCCTTGAACAGCGATCTCCCTCCCCCAGCCCATATACCCTCTCTAAGATACTCGACACAGCATATGAAAAACTCCACCTGGCTGACAACCAAGAACAATGAAGCAGTATTGTTTTTAGGCACAAGAATAAAATTTGGCCAGTTTCTAGACAAAACAGAACACTGTGTGGAAATTAATTTGGTGCTAAGTTATTTTGCTGTCTGACAACAATTTTTAGACTTCCAAAAAGGCCCATTCGCTGAAGATTAATTGTAGCTGGGGTAGGTTGAATGCTTGCATGCCGAGTGCTGATGTAATTGAAAAGCACGGGTTCTTATGAAAAGCAGCTTCTCTATGCACACTAGCAAATCCCTTCGCTTCCCCAGCAGTAATGGAGCCGGACCGACACATGTTCATTCACTGTCCAGCTAAACGTCCTGCATTTCACAATGCAGCATTGTCATCTTGTTGCTAACTTGTACTCAAATTGCATTGCAGTTACTCTCACCTAAAGCTAAAAGTGGTGATTTTTACTAGAGCAGGCATTATCTGGGAGAACTTATTCCCAACCTGAGCAAATGTAGACTTGCTGCTTTTAAGAGTCATTAAGCTAGAAAACAGCATGTTTGGTGAAAGTCACATGAATTCAACTTGTCTTTTGGCAGGTGTGCCTACAAGTGCAAAAAGACAACAACAGCCTGGGAAGTATATAAATCCAAGGCCAGAACATCAACAGGGTCTTTGTTTAGTCCCAGCACTCAGGGTGTGTCCAATGGCCATTTTTTGTTTTGTGCAAATAGGCATGCAAAGGAGGGAAGGATCATGCCCAAAGGGTTCATAATAAGACGCACCTTTCAGCTGTTTATTTTAATAATACAGCTGTACAATCTCAGCAGCATCTCAGAATAAAATATCAACCCCTTTCACTACCAGCAAAGGTTTCATCTTGCAATGTTTAATTCAGCTATTGCTGTTCCCCCTGTAAATTGTCAGTTTAATTGCCTGATTTTAGTAATGAAAAGATTTTTGTGGCTTCGGGGCTTACCTCTTGTTCTTGAACTGTATGTTGTATCTAACTGAATAGATGATAACCGTCTTGTATGACTTGCAATAAATATTTTGCTACCAAAGCTGAAAATATAATGCAAGTAAAAGATAATTCTGTTGAGAACAGAAGTCTTGAGGTTATTTTGCTGAAGGTGCTGTTGCTTCGTTAATCATTGCTTGCATCTGATAACCGTTCAGAAAGTTCATGAGTCATTAAGTTTGTTTGATTCTAAAGAAAAACTATTTGTTCATAAATTGTTTTTGAAAACAATATTATTCATGGTTGTTTCCCCATATTAGCAAAAGTTCATTCCAGTGTGGATACAGGATGTAGCTGTCTCAAATATTATTTGTGATGAATTTACTTTATTATTTTGGAGATGTGTTTGGGTAATGCAGGTAATTAAAAAAAAGTATAGGAAAAAAAGAGTTTATTAGGTTAAAATCTAGCTAAAAATTTGTTAAATCCTAAACTTGCTTTTTTACACCTTTATATGATAAACATTCATGTTCTGCTCTTGGTTCCTACTCTATGCCCCGAAGGCATCAAAACAGAGGACAGCCTGAGCCATTCCCCAGGACAGAGTGGGTTTCTTAGCTATGGATCCAGCTTCGGTACCCCGACCGCCGGACAAGCACCGTACACGTACCAGATGCACGGTAAGTGCAGCTTGGTGCCTTGCAGGATGTGCTATGAGAAGTCAGAATCCTATACCCCCATATTAGACCAATTCTTCTTTTGCAATTACAATGAAAAGCTTAGGTATAGGCAGAGTAGAAGGTAGGTCTTCATAGATCTGTTTTGCTCATCAATTAATTTCTGGCTGAGGTACTGGATTTAGCACTAGCAAAACTTCACATATGATCAGTATAAGCTTTGCCTTTCTGCAGAAACTCTGTTTGCCTTTTTTTTTAATTAATTTTGTGACTGCATACCTGGGATTATTGTGTTAGTGTGAATTCCTAGATTCTGAGTGGAAGCAAAGTGGTTTTGCACTTCATGCAGGCAGTAATGTTAGTATTATGCTTCTGCCCTATCCTGTTCCGAACAAGCTGCCCTGTGGTTAAACTGCTGTATATTCTCTCCACTAATTTTTTTTTTAAAAGCTGATACCTTAATACCAAAAAAAATTTTTTTACTGTTAAGGCATAACTAATACGTGCTAAGATACATCTGCCTGTTTTAACTCCCAAAGTACCAACATCGTTGATTACCTGCAGACTACTCAGGTAAGGTTCACAAAGGCAGAGCTGAAAGCAGCTGTTTTTTCCTCAAGGTTACTGATCTAAGATTTCGTAAGTTTAGAATAACTGTTTTATTGTTGTCAGAATAATAATTGATTATAAAATAATCAATTGGATTCCCTTAAGGCTTCAAAGACAATGCCCTGTTTTTGTAGCTTTATAACACTTTGTTTTGTTGTACAACCAGGAATGCCAAAATACACTTTTCTTTCTAAAAATAAAACTTGAAGTTCTTTTCTGGTCATTCCATTTGACAAGCTGTATGAAACACCAACTCTGAGGAGATTGAATGTTGACTTGCCAACTCCAAGAAAGTCATGGAAGGGTTTATATCTGAATTGCCAAGAAGTGTAAAGTAAATGAAAATGGTGGAATTTCATTTGTGATTCCCTTTAGCCCATTTCTAGCATGATAGTTGATTTCTTTGAGCATTTTGGTGCTGTTGGTCAGAAACCCGAACTGCCTATGGCAGATTTTCATTATTTGGCTGGTATTCCATGTGCTTTTTCCTCCTGTGTATACTGCTCCTGATCTTTGGGAATTCTGTTGATTTTTATTTATTTTCCTGGGAATTGCTGAGTCGTTAGGCATGAATTGGACAGTTACTAAAATGTGGTTGTACTCTGTGTAATCTGAATTTAAAAACACCTGTCCAGGCATCCTGCAAAGAATGGTGATAAATTCTAATGCAACAATAGGAGATGAGAGGAACCAGAGCATAACCACTTCAGCTTTATCTATCATTTTACATACAAGAAGAATAATAAGTATATTCTGAGATATTATGCCCTTAAAATGTCACTCCATCTCTGTGCCTCCACCTTGAATCCCCCTGGAGTGTAGTTTCATTCCTCACCTGTAGGTCTCATATTCCGAGTCCACTTTGGTGTTTGTATTGAACTTGACTAGTGAAAAGTAAAGATTAGATTTTGTCTTCTGCTAAACCTCAGCACACCTGCATTTGAAAGTGCCTTGCATTTAGCATAAATTGCCATAAGTGCATGAACTGAGCCAAGCGTTAAAAAAAGATTTCCAAGAGATCAGAATGCAAATATTCTTGCTGTTTCTTAGCAAATATCTTCATTACTGCCAAAGATGTGACAGTAGCACAAATGAACATACCTAAAGTAGTTTAAATTTGCCCAGTTTAGGTGCTGGTGAATAGGAAGAGTCAGGAAACCCATCAGCCACGCAGGCTAAATGTACTGCACCCTTTCCTGCTGCAGCTACACATATCCAGACTCGCTAGTTTAAAAGCAGCTCGGATACAACTGCAGCAGTTCTCCCAGCAGCAGTGCTAGTCTGTCTGTACTACATGTACATGAGCTCTCTGAGAGGCTGTTTCGCTGGAGGGAAGATGAATGCACACTAGGATAAAGCTCTGCCTTTGCTTTGTCCTTCCCTCAGAGATTTTCCAAGGGCTGGAAAACAAAAAGGAATTGCATGGCTTTCCCAAGGTCTTGTAGAAGCCATGGAAGGGGAGAGACATCAGGTCTCTCACTTTGCTTTTTGATATTGTTGGGGGTCTTTTTTAAAACCTCTGGGCAGAATGCCCTTTTGTGTCATTACACTTAGCTATCCCTCAGGCAAAACTGTCTCTGTCGATTCTCTCAATTCTTCTCCACCCTGAATATGAAAGGTAGACAGGCAAATCCACTTCAATTTTTAATTCTGAGAGCAAATAAAATCCTAAACAGTTATGAAAACTGGGAAACAAAGTAAAACCCATTTATTCTAGAAATAATTTAAGAAAGCTGAAGACTGAGAGGTGACCCTCTGCTGAGACTTCACATGCTAGTTTTGTCAGAGCACGTATCTCTAAAACTAAGGTGTTCTTTGTGGCTTGAGTCCCTCATGGGACATGCTGGAGACACCTGGGTTGAGTGTGGCACAAAAAAATTAAAAAAGCCCATAGCCTATGGTTGGGGGTTTTTTTGTCACCTCGACTCCTACAAGCTTCATCTGTCCTGCTCCTAACAGGATTTCAGGTTTTGGCTTCTGTTTTGCTCTTTGAACATGCTGATCTTGTCTTGAGATTGTGTTGCACTATCAGCAGTGGAAGTCCTCTCTTTTTAGTAAAACTGCCTTGCAGTTACCAGCAGTTGTAGGTACTGGAGTGTCACAGCTTCATCAGTAGGCTGAAGTGCTAGGTCTGTGCTCTTCTGAAGCAATAGCAGCCATGCTGCCTCCTGACTAACTGCTGTATGATTAGATGCTGATGGCTGTAACATCACTATTGGTGTTTTCTTTTGCTGCCACAGAAGATTGTTGTATTCCTGTCTAGGTTTCTGTTTCCTCAGAGCACAGCTTCCACGTGTGCTTTGTGTTAGCTTAGAAGACTGCAAGCTGTTTGAGAAGGCAAACTCTTGACTCACTTGGGACTAAAGGTTTTAAGATGGCCCCTTTGTTCAGTCAAGAGGTTTAGACAAGCAAATTTTGTGCATCAGCACTTGAAAATGTTACACTTGCAACCAGTAGTAATACAACCATGTGTTGTACCAAAATAGGCGGTGAGGAACTTCATGCATATGTGTATGAGCATGAACGTGCCCAAAGTGCTTTCAGATAATGTTCCCTAGGGCAGTGCTATGGTATTAGGTGAAATCACTTCTTTTCAGATTTTTATGCTGGGAAGATCATTTCAACCAGTTCACTAAGCCTTTAATGCAAAAGAAAACAGAGGTAAACAGTTTCTGCAAGTGGCAGGTGCTTACTCCAAGGCAAAGGGAGGAGGAGTAAATGAGTCTTCCCATTGTAAACAAGTATTTCCACCCTTCTTCTCCTTGCTCATGAGAGCAACAGTCTGAAGCTCCCTGACCGTAGGGTTTATTTACCTTGCTGAGTGCTATTGAAAGGTTTGAGTGAGAAGCCAGGAGCCTTCCTGTGCTGAGTGCTACGGAGGAATGTGCGCTCAGTGCTTTCCCACGCCACAGCACTTGGGGGCGGGGAGGTGATCACTCTGTCTCCCTAATGTGAGCAAGCAACTCTCCATGCCACCCAGCTCCAGGACCACTAAGACTTTTGCCAAGTTCACATCAGTCCTTTTGGTCACCCCATCGCTGACCCAGACAGGGACTCTTGATGATGGGCTAAATCAGCTGAAAAGGGCAAATTTTTATTTACATATTTTTATAAAATCAAATTTCTGGGGGACTTCAAGAGTCAAGCTCTTAACCTCCACTGCAAGGACAAAATGTTGAAAGAGAGATCTTGAAGAGGGTGACGTGCAGGGGATCAGCAAGGAAAGGTATCTCCAGGATTATGTGCTGCTCAGTTTTATATTTTAAAGTGTGAGGAAAAAAATTATTTTCTTAAGATAATCTCTGCAAGTATTGCAAGATGGCAATAGATCAAGTACATAAGTAAAAGAACTTCAGTGTTGTTTGCCTCTATTGACAACCAGCTCCCAGAGCAACGTAGTGAAGACATCTGAAAGTGGGTGTGGGTAGTCAGACCGTGAATCTTGAGCAGATTGTGCAGCCTATGCGATTCCTCCTCACTGTCCCCTCATTTATGAGTTACGTGGTCCAGCCAGCAGATAGGCACCCGTCTATGGTATGTTACACCAATTATCAAGGAATAAATGATCTCTTGGGTGACAAATACTTTGTCTCATAGGGCTCTAGGACAAATGTTCTCCTTCAGTAAGTGCCAGCGTAGTTGGTGATGGTTTCTTTGCTCTCATGTGTCTTTGGTACCAGCACTAACTCTGGCTGGGATACGTGTCAGGTTGCTGCCTTACCTCCGTGATGGCTGTTGTCAGTAACATCGTACTTCTGAAGCCAAATTCTGCTCTCTTAAGTCTGTTCATTTTCATTACAAATACAGATGGTGCAGGTGTAATGGGGTAGCATTCAGCTTTTCATCTCTAACTCCAATTATCAACTGTATCCTCGTTCTTGAGCGAGAATAGAATCCACTAAAAAGTAAGAATGAAGGTAGAACATTCTTTTGGTCATTAAGTGTTAAAGAAAAAGAAACTATTTTACAGCCAGCCAGAAGGGGAAATCTATTTTCATGCTTCCCTAGCATGAAAATAAATTAAATGTGGAAGGGTTTATAAGCCAAATAGTTAATGCAATGTCACACACATATACATATATAAAAGATGGGATTGGCAAGTTCCATAGCTTATAAAAATGACATGAAATTATACCACAAAGGTACTACAAATTGAAATAATGAGTTTAATTGCCTTGTAACAGTGGATATGATAGTATATCGTCAGACATTGAGTAACAGTCAAATAGACTAAAATCTGGTATTCACTTAATTTACTCTGAAGGAGTGACACTTTCTTTTTTTTTATTTTTTAAACCAGTGCTGTATATAGTGTTGTTTCATGTCATTATTGTATTTACAAAATTAATTTGTTTCATCATGAAGTGAAGATATTTGAAATATGCATGTGACCAACCTGGGGATGCCACTCATTTTTAGTCATGAATCAGAAGAGGAGGTAACAGCTTGCATTAGACTTTTGTCTTTGAAGTGATAAATTTGTAATGCTGGTAAGTAAATGTTGCTTCAAGGTCTATGCCATTTCTTAATCAATCCTCATGTGAGTGTACGATTACAGCACCAAATCCCCAAACAACACCCTAGAGTGGATATCAGAAGTGTATTGTTCTTTTTAGCACACATTTTTATAAGTTTACATTTTCTAACAATTTAGCAGTTCAGTGATTTGCTTACTTTCGGTCAAATTATTATTCGATGATAGAAATTGAATATAAGACGCAAAGATTATATTCAACTTCTGCCCCAAAGAACTTGCCATCTTAACTGACAGTTGAGGAAACTGTTGTTGCTGAGGGTGGGGGAGAAATCTTCAGAATATAAGAAATTTATCATTTAATGAGCTATGTAAAATGCAAAGAGAAAACTGTGCCAGCATATTAGCTAACATAGAAAACCATCAGCTATGCAGAGAAAGCAATAGCAGCCAGCTTGTAGAGCATTTCCTGTGGTCGCATGAGCATGTGTTACCCCTTTATTGCACATCAGGCCATTTCTTCTCAGCGTGTCATTAATTCCTAGACAATGCCTTGCTCTTCAGTTATTATTGCTAAAATGACAGCTGGTATGAAACTATGAAGTTGCACAACAGTTAAAACTGTGGCCAAAGACCACTGTGGATACTGTCATCGGGCAGGAAAAGATTTGACCACTTTTTTTTTTTTTAATATCCAAATCCATCTACCCACAAAATACTTTTTACATTACAAAGGAAAATTAAGTTATGTAACTGGGATAACTTTCCTTTGCCAAGGATTTGCAAAGCAGTATTGAGTTCAGTACAGACATAAATTTGGGGCCAAAGACCTACGCAGTGAAATACTTTGCTACTGCTGAGCATTTGTTTTCTTTGTAGAGTCCATTCTGATCAGCTGTCAAATAATGAATGAATAGAAAGCAGCATTTCTTTTGTGCAACGCTGATTTGAAATGGACTAATTATGTATGTTGCTTATGTTTGTGGAGTGAATTGCTTATGAATTGTTCTGGCCTGAGACCAAGTAAAATCTGAATATTTAATCAATTGAAGTGTTTTCTTATGCTGGAAGTATTTTGGCTCTTGTTAATATCTGGATATTCTAGACAAATTTTTTTCCAAGAGAGGCCCGAGTTTCTTGCAATTGTGTGCCAGTTTGTGTGTTACATATTTAATATGAGTCCATAAGTATCTGTTTGGCATGAATAGTTAGCTCTGCATGCATGAATTTTGCAAAGGAAGTGGCATGTTTAATTTTAAGCTTGATTCTTTAAGTACTTAGTGATGAAATGTGTGAGAAGGGGAAATTTCAATCTACACTTGAGAAATGTGGATCACACTTTGGCATACAGATAGTGAGTCCATCTGAAGTCCCAGAAAATAAAGGAGAGCAAGAGCGTGTTCTCAGCAAACTGTCACTCAGATGCCTTAGATTCATAAAATTAAAACCTCAGTAGAAAATGAGTAGTCTCTTTCAAAAGCTTCTGCATCACAGCTGGTTTGCATTAGTTGCACTCTAAAACTGTGGCAGTAATGCTGTGCTCCACTCCATGGCAAGTTCAGCAGGGAGAGGCCTCTGTTCAGGAGGGGTCTGACCTCACTTTTTACAGTGTAAATACAAGGTTCCTCAGAATAACAGCACAGTCTCCCTTTCAAAGATATTTAAACACCAGGGGCTGAACATGCTACATTTACTTTGTTTTAAAACGAGTTATCTTACAGGAGAGGGAAGTCAAGGGGAAAGGCAAAGGTGTTGACAGTGATGCACTGTAAGCTGCAAGGATCTGTGCTACTGCTACCCAAGGAGAAAACCCTGCTCTAACTTTTCCCATTTACTGCTTTTTTGAGGTTCCATTCAGAACTCATTCCTTGGTCATTATTAAACAAGGAGGAACTTGGGAAGAGGATATGCTATTGGAAGGAGTAGACACCAGGGTGGATGGTCCTGAAGCTAGGAGGGCAAATGTGTGTTTGTAAGAGAGAAACGGGCTGACAAATCATCAGTAACTTCTGCTCAGTCTGAGCTCATCAGTGGTTTATTGTTGATGTCTTTGTCCCTGAGGAACACCAGGGTTTGTGGTAAGGCTTGTGTGGGGACACGGGACCTCATGGCTGAATAGCACCTATGGAAACTCAGAAGTAATGGCAAAATGATGTTAACTGTAGAGATGATGGTGGTACAGCCAAACCCAGGAATCTTCTCTGAGGTAGCGTTTACTTTGGAGGTATCTTGCATCTGCTGTCTGCTGAGGTGCTCAAGAGGACGTTTCACCAGAGGGATGTGTGGAGGAGGGCTTTGCTCACACCCAGCTGCCTACTGTGAAGAGCTGGCTGGAACTTCATGAGTCTTCATTCTTCTAGCTTGTTTCCTGCATTTCAGAGTGTCTGTCCAAAGCTCTGTGCTTAAGAACTACTACAGGTAGTTTTAGAAGGATATGTTTGAGTGTAAGACAAGTCATTGGTTTACTGCAGGAAGTGTTGGATAAAATTCTGTGGTTGTCCTGTAAAAGATCAGACTTGATATCCATAAAGTCTAGCTGGCTGGCTGGGTGTTCACACTGAAACAAAAAGTTTGAGTGCTGCCCAGTGGTGGTGGTGATGCTGTTTGTACATCATCGCTGCAACTGTGAGCCTTGCTCATGGATTAGGGTACATAAAGAGTTAGGAAAAGTATAAAGGAAGAATAATAATACTAATCTGCATTAGAAGCAGTACCTTGAGTATCTTGGCCTTCTACCCAGTGTCAGAAGCTTAGGAGGAATTATAGAAAATGAGCATTTTGAAACATTAGTTTTGTAAATACTTAGGAACTCTTTCCCCAGTGTGAAGAGCAGTGTGGAAGGAAGCTTCAGAGTTTTCTTTGACTGTCTGTCACCAGGCTGGCAGAGAATGACATCGGGGAGATGGAAGCAGGCAAGACAGTCATGAGTGAGACCGAAGCTATAAAGTAGGGGGACAATAGCGAAGGGACTGAATAAAGAAAATACAGTTTCTGTGTGGTGTGATGAGGAAGTGGGAGTCAACAGAGAAGAAAGGAGTGATGTTTCCCTAACCTGCTGCTTGACTCTCTTGGGAGCATTTGCAGAGGTCAGATAGACTATGCAAAACATGCTTAATGAGCAAAATCAGCATAGAAAACAGCCACAGAGATGTTTGGATGTCAGAGACTCCTGTTTGTGGATTTTATTTTCATTGCTTTTGTAGGATGTAAAAAAAACCAAACAAAAAAAAACAAAACAAAAAAAAACCCAAAACAAACAAACAAACAAAACAAAACAAAACACAAAAAAACCCACAAAAAACCAACAACCCCATACGATGGTAACAGCTTGGGAAATTATTAGTTTGGCCTTGATTATTCAGTTTATAGTGCAGTTGGCATAGAATATGCTAAAATGTTACAGAAGCTTCACTGAATAATTGATTCAGTACACCCAATAACATTTGCTTGAAAATATCTAGAAGGCAATAGAAAAGCTGGTGTAAAATTACATATAAAAATCTATATCAAGAAACATCATACCTGCATATTCAAGCACTTGAAAGTTAGGAAACATCAGATTCATGATGCTGGTGAGTATTGGTACTGCTTCCTGCTGTATCTCATTTCCAGGCACTGTGTGATGTAATGTTCTGGTGGGAAAAATAGAATGCAGTCATACAGTCAAAGACAGGGATGATGTTTGTGGACAAATAAGGTCTGACTCTGCTTCAGTTAGCACAGGCTATGCAAGTCAGGAGTTTAACGGCTGTGCTGGCATTGGATAATGCTCTTGCATGGGCTTTTTGATACGTAATTTGGATGCACTTTCTGTTTACATTGGCAGGGTTTAAACACTGAAGCTTCTGCACTACAATACTGGGACCTCTAGAACTACCATAATACCTGCACTGTCTGAAGAAAAGTCCACTGAGAGTTATTAAAGATAAAAAGAGAAGGATGTAGACTGGTCTTAGAAAGCCTGTAACTGGCAGATTAATTGAAGTGGACAAGGCAGTACCAGGCCAAAGATCACTCTGCTTTTGTCCTGTTTCTTACACTTTTCTCTGGGCATCCGCTGTTGGCAATTGTTGTGTTTGGTTTTTTTTCCTGGAGGCACTGGAGTACTGAAGCAGTGCATAGAGGGGCTGGAAAAGTCTTGGGGCAAATGCCTGGCTCTAGAGTGTTCAGGTGAGAGTTACTATGATCCTAATTAATGGGTCAAAGAGTGGAGACATGCTGCCCAGCTTGCTCTTTTCCATTGGTATTTAGAGATTCACCTTGCTCAAGGGGAATGGAATTGCTAAATATGTGGATGTGCTCACAGGCCAGATTTTTATCCCCAGTTGCATGACAGCAGGTGTTGTAGGGCTAGTTAGATTTTAATGCTGACCTAGGAACTGGAATCTCCTAGCCACTAAACAGTCCAGGAGGTGGCAAATCCAGCTTTCCTTTGTCATGCCTTTTATCTGTCAGTGGAGGATTGTGTCCAGGATGAAACTGCAGCTGGAAGAATCTTTAATCTCTGGTATCCATGAAGTCACCCAAATAAAGTCAGTTTTGCTGGTTGTTTCTTGAACAAGGGATTGCACAGAAACAGTCTACATCCTTGTTGGATGTAATGATGTTCACTTTTTGGCCCAAAACATTTCCTTCTGATTTGTTTTTGAAGACAATCCAGTGTGATTGCCTTCTATAGCTGCAGCATCATTTGATAGGAGTGGTTAAAAGGAACACTTTCTCAAAATGTAATAAAATGTAATTGCTTTCCCATGGTTCAAATCCTGAGAGTAAATATAAACCATCCCTGCATTTTCAACACCATTGTTGAGCTGGATTGAGCGATACAGGTGACCAGGCTCAAAAGGATGGTAAAAGCCAGGCCCTTAAAACTGCTCCGGTCATCACTTATTAAAGCTCTTTGAGGCTCTGTGGGTTGAGTACTCCCAGAAGCAGGCAGCAAGGGAAGAGTTTTGACTTAGAAAAACTGTGCTGTGAAATGTGTTTTATATCACCATTGAAAGTGCCCTCAAACACCTGGTCAGGCTAGCAGGACTGAATGGGATAGTAGTGGGAGACAAATGGACATATTTTAAATAGGTTGCATGTCTGAGAGTATTATCTGCAGGAGGTGTTCATATGCTTCTGGGAGCAATGTCCGTTAATAGACACTGCTGATGTCAAGTGCTATAACATTCCAGAATCATGCTTTTCATCCAGGTTAATGTTGTGTGCTCTTCCCTATACTGTCTGAGCCCTTCCAGACAGAAATATAAGACTGTTTTTGGGGAAGGTTTCATTATGCCTAATGGCAAACAGTTGAGCAATATGCTGCAAAGTACATATGGGCTGAGTTTTTCTTCTCCTTTAACAGGTCAGATAGTCTTGAAATACCTCCACAGCTGACAGCCATGCAACATTTTATGAGTTTTCTTGCCCAATAAATGCAGGCAGATGTTGTAGGATTTGGAACCTTACAACGCACTGGAGTATAGCTGGTGGGAGGTAATTTTGATGAGTGCTTAACCTCGCACTAAAAAAGTAGCAGCTTGGAGAAGGCAATATTTACTGCAGGAAACATTAGCTTGTCAAAGAGCTAAAGCACTGCAAAGAACCTTTCTGAATGACCATGCAAGTCTTCAGCCAGATGTTCTTCATAGCATAGAGTAATGCACACTCTTCTGGGAGTTAGACTAAGGCCTTTCCTTGCATCACTCACAGTCAACATTGTTTCCTGTAGGAAAGCAGCTTGCTGATATAAGAATACACAAGCCATTAAATGCAAGCTTGTAAAATACCATGTCATTCGGATGAACCCTGTAGGCATTTATTTTAGTAGTGCTAAGTGATCAAATAATCCTTTGAGAGAACTCTCCCTGGAACCACTGTGCGATTCATCTACAAGTTAGAGGAAACGCTTGAATCTAAGCTCTGTTGTTCTATTTCAAGCATATTCAGAAGTGCCCATGGAAGCCACCCTCTGAACACCCTCATCTCAGTCCAGTGTTCCATCTTTTGAGTGTTCATGGACTCAAAATTGCTGCTGGCTACCCAGAGGGCTGTGATAAATGCCCTGCTGTCCACCTGTGTGGAAACCGGCTATCTCCTTCTCTGATTGTTGAGTATTTCATTCAATACTGGAAGTGCAAACTATCTGTTCTTCTAAATATAGCAGCTTATTCTCTTTTGAGCAGTACAGGAGACTTGGAGAACACCTCCCTGATGTCAGGGCCCCACGAACCTGTGAAATGCAAGAACACAAACCTGATTTTCAAAGCTTGCTATGGTATTGATCTGAACTATACTACAGGCCCATCCTGTGTCTGTAATCACAACTCCCTAAGACACCAGTATTCCTATGTCGTACTGTGTATTCATAAGCTGAAATAAAACTTTTTTTAGCAATGCCAGAGCTTAGTTCTGAAGATACTGAAAATAACCATGGATATTCCCATCTTTTCTTTACTTGCTCTTACCTGGAAAGGAGAGGAAGAAATGCAGCCTGTTATTGCAGTGACTAAAAGGCAGAAAGGGAGAAACTGAGAGGAAGGAGAAGCTGGCATGAAAATTTCTGCAGGAGCACAGTCCAGATCATACACCATTGAAATTATCATTGACCGTGGCATGGATTTTAAAATACTTGAATTAAAAAGGGAATGAGGGGAAAATAGCAAATGAAATCCATCTGTATGAGAACAGGAATATACCATCAATCAGCTCACAAAGAGTTTCTCTATACATGTTGCCCTTGGACGCTCATATAGAGAAGGGCCACATCTACTTAGTCAAGCAGAAGTTGTGGCACTGAGTAGGTAAAGCATATGCATGCTTTTTATGCGGTGTCTTTTCATGCAAGTGTGTTTGTGATACACATACTTTACAGGAACATTTACAGTACCGTACATCTGAAGAGCTATTCTACTCTAGAGTCCAGATTGTTTTATTACCAGCTAAATGTTCTTTAAGCTACCTGTGAATGAGGGCATTGTGACATTTAGCAACTGGTTTGATTGAACACAGATGTGAACCATATTCCATATGGAGAAGATCCAAAGGGAGAGATCCTAGGCTTGTTTCTGATTTGCAAGTAGGAGTTTGAATGCAATTACTTGACATTGAGCTACCAAGATAGATGGAAACAAATCGCTTGCTTGCACGTCTACAGTATTGCAAATGTAAAATCAGCTGCAGTTTGAGATAGCGTGCTGTCTTCAGAGGTCAGGGAAAAAAGCCAATATATATGAAAGCAAAAATCCTGTGGAAATGGGCAGTATCCACTCAGAAGTGGGAGGGGGCCAGGCATTCCTTTATGACGCTTACCAAGAGGCTTCCTAGGTGTGCCCCATTCCACGTAAGCACAACTTTCTAATGTCATTCCAATCTATCTCTGAATATTGCAAGAAATGCTGTTACCTGGGAAAGCATTTGAAAAAAAATGGTTACATGGTCTCTCCAGTCTAGCCTGTAAAGTGGAACAGGGACTGAGCTATAGTAGTCCCCCTGAGACAGCTCTAGTCCCCAAGACAAAGGTTGGTGTTGAAATATTTCTGAACCTGAATCCTCAAGAACTTTCTTTTCCATGCAGATAATTGATTTATTTTTTTTTTCTCCCAGCTTTTCATCCTTGTTCAGCTGGGAAGAAATTCCAAGTTTTTACTAGCTTTGGTTGTCTCAAGTGTCCTTATCTGTAACTATTCTGCTATAACTGTACTGAGCTGCCAAGAGATACTGAGCTTAGGAGCTCTCAAGGTGTACCCTGGGGGAGACTTGCATTCTCTGAATTCAGTGCTGTAGGGGCAGAAGAAGAGAGTTGTGTTTGATCTCGATGTAGATGAACTATGCTCAAATGGTACTCCTACTTGGTAAGGATACAATGACAGGGGCCAGAATAAGTGAAAAACCTGAGTTGCCAAAATCTGTTCCCAGGCCCGTTGAACTTCAGGTTATAGGAAATACCAGTCTTAATCACTTTCACAAGTATTTAAATATGTAGGTAAAAAATCAGGAAGTTTAGTTTCTGTCCCTGCACCACAGTCCTTCCTTTTGAAAATCCCCTGGGCAGAGGGAGCCAGATTGCAGCAGCCTGTAGGGACACCTGACCTTGGACCTGGAGTAGCTCAGCTAAAATGGCAAAAATACATTCTATGAAACCACAGTGTAAAATCCAGCACATAGGGTCTAGTCACAATGTTCTGTGGGAAGCTATGGAGCACAAGTCATTCCTTGTCCTCTCACCCCTATGTTTCTACCCTCTTCTCCTTGCTCACATACCCTCCCTGTGTGTGCGTGGACATACTTGCTTTGCACAGCTGGTACAAAGTTCAGAGTAAGTTCATTCCAGTTGTGCAAATCTCTCTGTCTTTTTATAATTCTTTCTGATTGTTTGGAAACCAGGAAGCTATGGTATCATGTGCAGGTAGCACAGCAATAAACGTGTTCTCATCACAATTTACACATAAAGCGTGAGTCCCTCGAGGTAACTCATCCCCCTCTTGACAGCTTTAATAAAGGATGATGGATTGTTTCTAAATGACAGTTTAGGAAGATCAAAAATTCCCCCCTGTATTGTTTTGAGCTCTGGTGTACAAGAGCTGTTTTGTGTTCTGTGAAAGTTGTTTTTGCCTGTAAGCACTGGGGCTCTATTACTCCCCTTCACAGTGGTGAGAAATGCTTAGTTACCACAGGAATATATTCATCCTACTGCATAATCGTGAGTTTTTGAAAAACTCTACAGAAATGCAAAGCCTCGTGTGGGTGAGAGGTGGGGAAATGCCAATAGCTGAATGTGTTGCCGCCTTCGGGATGCTTCTCTGGGCAGTCTCCCCATACGGGTTGTGGGAAGGAGGAGGGATTGGATACACCAAGAGTTGCCTCCGAGGGGTGAATGCCAGGAGGAGGCATCACCTGAACCCACCTACGCTGGCTGAGCTCCCCAGCCAGCATATGCAGGAGGCTTGGGGAGACCCAGGCCTCCAGGTACCTGGCAGTCACCTGCACCCTCTTTTCCCCCTCTCTGCCCTTTTCTTTTTAAAGACTACATGTGGCAACAAATTAGTTCTGTAGGGCAGAGTCCTCCCTCTTGTTTCTCTTTGGCTTGAGATTTATTTCTCAGTGCGTGTGCTTTGTAGCTGCACTTGGCAGAGTGGAGTTTGTTCAGCTGTCCATTCCCTAGCTAATCTGGCGTCTTAAAATAAAAACAAGCAAGTGGATCTTTGGAGAAAGGTTGCCACATGAAGACGTGCAGAGAGTCATATGGTTAAAACAGCACTGCTCAAAGTCAGTCATATGGTAAGAAACCAGATAAAAAAAGGCTGAGTGCCTGTTTAGGGCTCAGTCTGATGGTACATCAAGGTGACAAAATGAAGGCCAGACAAGAGCTCAGTGTGGCCACACAGCACGTCCTCTTTCACTGTGGAACTAGTGGGTCCGAGTGCTCTTCGGAGCCCATTGCCTTCCATTAGGATGGAATATGATATAGTCTAGCTTTTGCCTCCTGTACATGAACAGCTGGCATTTGGAGCAAGCAATGTTGCAAAACACCGGAAGAAGATTTTTAGTATAGATTCTCATCAGACCATACAAACCATACACACTCAAGATGAAGTTCTCCACCCATGTCAAATACAAAATTTTGAAATAGGAAGCAGCATAGACTGGGGTTAAATCAAGGCTAGAACTTGCCAGGGGTGCAGGATCCAGAGGACAGGAAGCTTGCAGCTCTCCTACCGCTTCTGTGATGGGAGGCAAAGGAGGACTGTTCCTGTAGATCTTTTCTGAACCTTCACTTCTTCACCCATGAAATTTTCTTCTTCCAGCTAAGGAGGCCTGGCTGGACATCAGCTGCTTCATTTAGGACAGAGCCATGTAAACCTAACCTGACCATCCTTTCTCTTCCTAACATCCCAGGA
Source organism: Burhinus bistriatus (assembly GCA_013397275.1). NCBI lineage: Eukaryota > Metazoa > Chordata > Aves > Charadriiformes > Burhinidae > Burhinus > Burhinus bistriatus. The sequence continues at coordinate 662,118 of VYXH01005921.1, forward strand.
TGAAGCAATGTTTTTGCTCCTTGCTGTCCCAGAAATCTCAGCAATATTGTTCTTATGTTTGGGTTATCTACATCAAGGAACAAATTTTCAAAATCTTCTAAAAATTCCCAGGTACCTGGTCCATAAGGACAGATTCCAGGACATACCTATGCATGAAAGAGTATATGTGGTTGTATACATAATCTGAGGGGTTTTCCTACAGGATAAGGTGATAAAAAATACTCTTCCATTATTTATTGGAAAAAGAAGTAACTGAATTTTAAATTCAGGTTGAATCTTTGTTTTCCGGCTTTGTTTCCCAGCTCCATAAGTGTTTTAGTGTATGTAACGGTTGTCTTTGAATACCTGTGAGTAAGCAGACCTCAGTGATAGCTCTAAGTCTTTACAGCCTATATTTGTCAAGATTTGTGATACACTTTTTTCTAGTGAGACAGTACTTTACTTCCTGTTGGAAATTATTTGTACTAAGTTATCCTGTTACTTTGATGGCTGGCATGTTTTATGACTGTGATATTCTTTCCCTTAGGCACAACAGGGATTTACCAGGGAGCCAATGGCCTGACAAATTCTGCAGGATTCAGTGCTGTGCATCAGGTATGGTTCAGCATTTATTATTGGCAACCTTAGCACTTATTTTAAACACTTGGAAGCTTGGTAGATCAGAGAGATTATTCTGTTGTTTACATATATTTAAGGAAGGTACTGCCGTGTGTTTTGGTGAACACCATTCTGCTCTACTCCTGTGGCCTGTCCGTTTGCTGGACTTCTGACTATCTTGATTAATTTTAAGGTGCGTGTATCAATACACACACTTGCACAGAGTGCCGTCCTTGCAGGAGGAGGATGTCCTGGAAGCCTCTGCTGTGCTGCTGTAGCAGTGCCAAGAGTTTCATCATTCCTCTGCCATCTTACAACTTCCAGATATGTTTTCCATCCTCTACAGAGAGCTCTGCTTCTAAGATCCTGTTGTCTGCTGTCTTGGCACTGTGTGATAAATATGAACAATTTGAAAAAGGCATTGGCAGGCCCTGAAGAATATTGAGCCATCTGAGCTGTCTGTGCACTTCCTTCTTTGAGAATACACCTGTCTATGGGCTTCATGCTTCAGATACCTTGATAAATGCATGTGTATAAATAAACAGCATGCATATATACACAAGACAGATGTTTTTCAGTAGTAAATGGCTCTTCTTGATTGGACCAAAGAAATGAGTACACTGTCCCAGAAAATGTGTTTTGGTTGGCCAAGAATTTCAATTCCTTGTTTGTAAGGTGATTGCTGACTTGTGTTTTTAATGACAACAGTGGGCAATTTCTTTATAACTTCATTTTTGGCTGAAAACATCAGCATTTGCTGATAGAAGAGCATTTGATTTGAAGTATGGAGGTTACTTTAAAAGAGGAAAAATAATTGGGCTGTTTTCATTATTTTGTGATACTCTTTAAGAGAAAACAATGGAATTCTCTCATTTCTTTTTCAGTTTAATTGTTATTATGACAACTTGAGTCTTTGATCTTGAGAGCTCCCTGGTGACTGAAAGTTAATGAAATAGCTGTGTCACAGACAAAGATGTAAGCTGTTAAGGAGAAAAGTGCTTTTAGTCTTTCTAAAGACTATTTATTATTTAATTTTATTTAATACCAGAGACTAATTAGCATTTCTGAGGAAATAAAAACCTTTTGCTGAAAGACAATGAATACAGTCCTCTATCTGAAAAAGCAAATAGGTGGACAAGAGCAGGAGTTGCAATTAAAACAAGAAGAAACAAATTAAACCTTTCATGTTTTAATTGTCCAGAGAGAAGTTTTATAATCTACTCCAGTGTCCTGCTTCTCACAAAAAAAAAGACCATATGAGGATAATGGTATGAAGTTTGTTTGGGAGCCTTAAAATCAAGGTTTTGTGGTACCTCAGCTCCCCAGGGTCACTTGCACCTCATATTTTTAATTCATTTTTTTGTAGGTAGGGAAGATCACTCAGGCATTTAGTTATTGCTGAGATAGTTGGGACAATCTCAACTGTGAACATTTCTGCAAAACAATTGTTACTTTTTTTTTTCTTCATTTTTGTAAGGTATTCTAACAGCTGATCAGAAAATGTTGCTGATAATGGGAAAACGCAGCCTGTTTTGCTCCTTCCCTCACCAAATTATTCATTCTGTTCTTCTAATTTATCAAATTTTGTTGTTTACAGAGACTATGTGTTCCATTATGGCCTTTATCGAAAAGCTGCCCTACTTCACTCCTATATAAAGTTGTTGAACTCTGTAATACAAAACGTGTCAGTGCTGATAACTAAAATCCTGTAGAAAAAGCGGAATTTGCCTGATTTCAGATCTCTTGTTGATTAGTTGATCCTAATAAAATAGGAGTACATTTGGGAGAAGCAGAAATGTAATTTTGTAAGTGAATGAAACGTGGTTCTTTAGTGAAATATTTGTGAGCCGTGACTTGCATCATGTGCAGATAACACTACTGTTGTGGTACCTTACTCATTTATAAGATAAAACCAGTTAGATGTTTCTTTTTTCCTCAAAGGAATACTCATCGTATCCAAGCTTTCCTCAAAGCCAATACTCACAGTATTACAGCTCCTCCTACAACTCTCCGTATGTATCTGCAAACAGCATCAGCCCCTCAGCCATCCCCACCTCCACTTACTCTCTGCAGGAGTCTTCTCACAATATCACCAGTCAGAGCACAGAATCGCTGTCTGGTAGGTGCATCTCTTCTGTTTTCAGTTTGGCAATCTCAGCCACCTGTAGACGTAACATTATAACCTTGTTGTTGGAGCTTTTTAAAATACATATATTTACATGGATAAATCAGATTTTCTAACACTTAACAGTTCTGCTTACACTGTGCAACACAGGGTTTTGGAAAGAGATTAGAATATCCAAGCTCTGCAAAACCATCCTGTGTCGTTTTCATGAGTATATGAGGTTTGATCTCCTCTCAAGGTAGTACAGAAAAATAAAACAATTACATACAAACCCCAGATAAGTATTGAGGGCTAATGTGCGTAGCAATGGGTTCAAAACAGCCAGCCATACTCTGAAAAAGCCCCAGAGTTTGCTGACACGCTGATGACTTTTTAGCCTATGTCTCTGTCAAGGTTTATATTCACCTCTTACAACAACATGTAATATATGCATTCATAACTAAGTACATCAAGAGAAAGGCCCTCTTTAAAAAATCAACACAAACTGTTTGTCTAAGTTGAAAGTTCAAGATGAATTTCCATGCAAAAAGGCTTCAAAATTTGTGGCCTCTCTTTGAGTGCTTAATTTTTAAAGTCTCAAAGCTTAAATGGTTTATGGAATTACTGATGGATTATGATCCTCCAATGTACTGTTCAAGTACAATCTTCAGATATCACTTTCCTAGTAAAGTTTTTGTTGGCATGCAATAACATTTATGTAAAACACCACATAATTTGTGGATGATCACAGTATACACCCATTGTAGGTCTGCTGACTTATGAAACAAATCTGAACATCTGTGGTTGCTCTAAAAGAAAAATAAACTAATATTTGTTTTTAAAAAGAAGCAATCACAGATTGCTCTAAAAGCAGTCGGAGGATTTTCTGTTCCTTAGATCTTATCTCAGACTTTTTGAGAAAGGGTGATTTCAAAAAGGCTTGTTAGGCAGCTTCTCCTTCAGAATATGGTTATTCTAGGAAGCTGGAGAGGCCACAACTTAGCAAGGTGAAAAGAAAAATATGTTTGAAAAGGATATGTAATATAAGGTAAGTGAAATCAAGACAGATTTATGAAACTCAAGCCAATCAAAACAGGTTCTTTATACAGGGAAGTTCACCTCTGGCTGTTTCTTCTCAGTTATTTCTAAAATACTATCCTCTGTGAAATAGAATATGGCTAAACAGGCTAGTTCTGTATTTTTAAATAGAAGTTGATGTCAAAAATATATTTTTAATCATAAACATTCCTCGAAATTTTAAAAAGAAAGAAAATTTTTTCAGGAGTTGAATTGGTTTTCATTTCCTTTTCCATTGCCTTTCTAATTTCTCTCTTGAAAAGCAGGGGGGTGTTAAAATTCAAAAAGCTATTTTTTTTCAATTAAAAATGTGATAAGGTTTTAGAAGTGACACGTCCACTTTAAAATGTTATATATACAGTCTTGGTAATCTTTGAAATTGTTTTAACAAATCTTGGGAGTTAAAAGTTATTTCTGTAACAATGTCAGCTATTGATGTGAAAAGAGTAAGACTTTCTGATGGTGTTTTCACAATGTTTCTGGTGCTCTCCATTAAAAGGTTTCATGCTTTAATTTTAATGATACAGTGCAAAATTTAAGTTTACAATGGAATTTCTTTTTTCATATTAGGGGAATATGCAACAACACCAGCAAAAGATACAGAAACAGACAGACATCACAGAGGGTCAGATGGCAAGGTACGAGCCCGGTCAAAAAGAAGCAACGATCCTTCCCCTACTGCTGACAGTGAGATTGAGGTAATAACTTTAATTTATATTCCCTTAGTAAATCCAGCAAAGATAAACAGTTGCATCTGTTAGCAAATCCCACCATCAGACTAGTGAGTTGTAAGAGCCAGAATAAAAGCACTAATATAACTGGAGCCTACAGACATGGGTAGTCAAAATAATTGCTCAATTTCTATATTATCAGCATCTCAAACTATTCTTCATATGTACTTTTTTTTTTTCCTTTGGGCTCTTTACAAGTCTGCTGTTTTGTTCCCCTGACTTGACATGCGACAGGGGATTTGTGTGGTTCTTAGGAGAGCAGACTCTCAGGATAACTAGTACACACATAGTTCCAAAATTCCTGATATTTCATTTTGCCTGCTTTCACAAAGTGTCTACAATACAGTGCTCCGAATGGATTTGAGGTCTTGTAAAGCTCTAGTCCAACAAGACATATTTCCTGACTGAACAAATTCTTGCAATTGCTTAATATGTAACTGTATTTCTTTTTTCCACCCCGTCTGTCATCACAGCGTGTGTTTGTGTGGGATTTGGATGAGACGATAATTATTTTTCACTCCTTACTCACGGGAACCTTTGCATCCAGATATGGGAAGGTAAAATTTAATTTTTTTAGCATTACTGCTTGTCCAGCCAAATTGCGTCGGGAACTGTGGGGGCAGCTAATGAGACATCTTTTCAAACAGATGCTGCCGATTTTATTCAGACACATTTGTATAAATATGTCCTGTGGCATTTCCTTCTAACATGTGAAAATTTAATTTACCTCCCTTTCATGTTGCAAGTAGCCCCTTGTTTTTCAAAAGCTTGTATTGTTCAGCTCCTGCTAGATAGGACATCAGGATGTTATTCAATGTCTGTCTCCTGCAAGAAAGAACCTATCAAGCAGCCAGATGGCATTAACTCTAGCCTGAATGAGGTAACACATTTTTTGTTAGACTGGTGTTTTCTTACGAATCTCAGAAAACTTTTTTTAAGAGAGATTTTGTGTTGGTCAGTCTAGGTTGCCATGAAGAATACTGGCTGCTTTTCCCACATGGCTGCTGAAGCTCACATTTTTAAGGGGTTTTTGGAACTGTATCTTTAGCTATCCATACTTTAGATACCCCCTTTGAAATGCAGACAATTCTATTTTTTAGGTAACTCTCTCTGTGGCTGAGCTGACTGAACTTGGCGGCTAAGGAGAAAATGCTGGCTCTTGGGTTTAGTACCATGTGCTTCAATTTCTTCCTAAGGCAGCTTTTTATGATAAACACTTAAGTCACTTTGAATTACAGAATGTCACACACTTTTAAGTGGGTGGGAAAAAGGACAATATCACTGCCTAATTAAAGGTGGATGACCTAGTTGGCAGCTGTTTCCACACATGGCTTTGAACAGTCAGCTTCATCAGGAGACTGGAAAATAACCCTGCTTCTCTCTAGAAAGCAGAAATATGATTTGACATCATTTCATGGCTTTACCAGCTGTACTTGTTTTACGATGGTTATAACAAGCTGAATGTGTAATTAGTAAGCTAGATTTATTGTTCACTGTTAGATGTGCACAGTTGTAAAGGATATAAAATGGTGTTTGTGGTGTGGAAGTCTACTGCAGCACTTGGAATGCTGCTAACACTTCTAACAGCACCCTCTGAAAACCAAGCACGTGTTTCCAAGCAGGGATTTATTCAGACCCATGTTGTACAATGTAATTGAAGTGGTTACTTTTCCCAGGGAACAGAATGAAGGAGGCAGTCTGAGGTATACATGTGTAAGCTCAAACCTACTGCCTGCAAAAAAACAGAAAGAATTAGGCAGGATCAGGAAACATAAAGTTACGCTGTATAGATGTGCTATATGGTCATGCTTAGCATTGGGTAGAGGCTGCAGCATGCATATGGAGAATTCTCTTAATGGGCTGACTTTGTCCTAGCATAAAACCTTTGATGCCTTCATCTGCTGCCTTCTGCACAAGTTTAGAGGGTGTGGGGTTGGGCTCTGCTGCATGGGGGCAGATGGTGATGGACAGAGGGGTGTGGTGGAGCCATGGAGATGAGAGGCCCTGCCAGTGCAATACCTGTGAGCTCTTGCTGATGGGCTGCCATAAAGGCAGAAGCTGCCATCTCTAAGGCAGCTCATGTGGAATGAAGTGGGGTCAGGGAGTGCAGCCAGAAGGGGTTTATCAAAAGCACTCACCAGTGGCCAAGCTGTTCCCGTCGGCTGTGAGAGCAGAGTTAGGCGAAGACAGGGCACTTGTGAGCAGCAGCCTCCAAAAGGGATCAGAGAGAGAGGAAAACAGGAACATGGAAACTTGGGGGATTGTCTGCTTTGGAAGGCTTTTAAAGATACAAAATGACAAGTTTCTGTTGGCTGTTTCTTTTATACGTATGTAAAGAATGATACAAACAGGAATATTTTTTTTGAATGAATGAATCACCTTTTCTATTAAGTTACAACGGGCTCCTTGAGAAACTTCTCTAGAAGGATTTTTTTGTAGTTCTTCATTTGTTTCATCCGTATTAAATTCCTCGGGGCTTTCCTATAAGGGAAATGGTTGTCTTATAAAAGTATTACAGACTAACAACTTGATCCAAAGACAACCAGAGGCTTTGGTGGGCTTTGGAGCAGACCTTAAACCAAGAGGGGAATACGGCACACTCAGACAGTCTGTCCTGGGAACTGTTAAATAGTAAAACAATTCAAAAATGTTCAAGTGAGCTGAACTATCAAGTCCAAGTGAACCAGATGTTAATAGAGTTTCAGAGTCTCTTACTTGAATAGGAAGTGTTAATCTCAAAGTAAGTTAAGTATTAACATCTAAAATTCTTACTTTTGTCCATAATTGATCATAAAAAATTCATATGCCTGTAATTAGACATGCACATGCTTTGAATTAAATCTCACAGATGGACGTCTTGGTTCTGTATGTCTTCCTCCAGAAAAGGTATCAGTTTAAACGATCTTCACCATTCCCCTGACCAGCATTAATGTCCCAGTATCATCCTGTCTGCTGCACTGGTAGAGCTGCTGTGCAGCCCCTCAAAGAATTCGTCTATAAAGCTGATCAAGCTGAAGAATAATATCTCTTTTTGGGGTGATTTTTCTGGGAAGAGGGGAGGAGGAACATCAACCATAGCTTCAGAGATTGGGGTCTAAACTCCTGTGTTCTTTAGCTACAAAATCTCAAATGGTTCTGCATGTTGTCCCTTCCTTGAGGATGGCAGCAATAGGGAACTGTCAAAAAAAAATCTGATTTTCTAGAAAAAAAAAGAAGAGGGGGAAGAATTCACAAAAAAGGATTATCAATTGTAGTCATATTATTAATCATTAATGCTTTGGTATACATTTTCTGACCTGATTTCAAGTGAAAATTCTTTGTTTTCTGAGAGAAACCTCTGTGGTCCTTGCCGTAGATATGGGCTTCTCAGGGCATGGACAGTTCATCTCGGGTGTTTAGAAAATAATTTGCTGACAGCATTAATAGAAGGTAAAACACAAAATTTACTCAAGGTTGAAGCAGGAATGAATAGCTCAGCCTAGGTTACTCCTTTTTTATCTCTTCTGCCCAAACTCTGCTCTGTTCCATGCATTATAGAGTCATCAGACGTTTGGTCTTAATGTCTTTCCCACACGGTCACTGCCGTATAGCCTTTATAGTGGCAGTCAGAGCGGCCTGCAAATTCACATCTCCTTTTGCTTTCTTGCCCATGGTTGAATGGATGCATACTTGTACAAACATACGGTCTCAGTGATGGGGGCAGCAAAGCTGTCAAACCGGAGGAAGTCTTTCCACCCTTTCGTTTCTCAGCAGGAGGCCCTCTGACAAAGGAAAGGCAAAAAAAAAAAAAAGTTCCAAAGCCAGTTAACCCTGGATATTATGTTCAGGAGGGTTTAGAAACCTGTTCTGCAGGCTTCTGATCACTGTATGGGTGCAGAATATTTACCATGTGCCTAGAGACCACAACAGATGTAGACCATCATTATAGCTTAATGTACTGTACACCCAGCCCTTTTAATCCCTTCAGGCATGTATAATAGAGCTCCCATTGAACAGGAAGATGGCTGCAGTCTTTACTATGGCTGCAAAGATGTGCCCACCAAATCACTGACTAAACATAATGGGAAAAATGGGTCAAAATCCATAACAGTGCTGCTGGCGTTTCACGTGAGTTAGGTTAAAAGTCAAGGGGCTTTGGCCATTTTTTTAAAGCAGCTAGGCACAATACCAAAAGACTCTTTTGATGGGATTAATTCAGACATAATAAAAAGGGATTGCAAGCACTCCCATGCCAAAAAAAATCATGAGTCTCTTCCCCTTTCCCCGACTGAGATATTTGCGAGCTTGTTCCATAATGTGTATTATCAAAGCATTAAAAAAAAAAATTCTGCATCACTTTCAGTCCGAGAATTTTTAAGTATTATATTGCAGATGCATTCTTATGCTTTTTGAAGGACTGGTATCAAGAAAAAATGGGGCACTGCGTGCTTTGTTTTCCCTAGCTGAGGGGTATGTGTGAAGCTACTACCTCTTCTCAGTATTTTGTATTGTTCCTAGAATATGTATTCTTGTTCTGTGTTGGTACGTTCCTTGGGATTTTAGTGTCAAAATGAATTGTGAGTAAAGTAAAATCTGGAGTTAAAATTCATCTTTACATGCAAGTTACTCTGAAATCCTGGAATCAAATAGAAAGGATTTTATTCGAGCACTGACTTGAAGAACTGAATACATAGGACAGTCTGAATCCTCGAATTGTGTTTGATCTTTATCAGTACTTTGATGATGTCTGCTGGTACCTGGGCATTACGATCTATAAAATTCTCTGTAAGATGCATAGCAATTTCTGAGGTTATTCAGCATCTTGAATTGGCTCAAATTAAGAAAAACATACTGCAAAAAATAATAGAGCAGATTATGTCCTGGTTTTAAGTCAGCATCATGCAAAGTCATGTTCTAGATTTTAGTTAACCTTCACTGAAAGGTATTTTGATTGCCTGTATTACGCTGTGTCCCTGTGAGCCTGGACTCTGTGGTCACTTTTCCTGGAGTGGCCACTCTGGGTGCCTTCAGTGGGGACTTGCAGTTTGCCTCATGGTTGCTTGATTAATGTAGAGGCTTGATGGATGTAGAGGCTGTTTTTCTATGATAGCCTTATTTTTTTATTGCTTTTGAATGTCAAAAGTGGCAACATGAGATTTATCCAAATTGTAATCAGACAGGTATCAGTGAGATAGTGACAGGGCATGCGCTGAAGTTTCCAGCCTATGTGAACATGGGCTCTGCCTCTCTGCAGTTGCACAGGTATGTGAAGGACTGGGAGAGGGTCCTGCAATGATAGTGGGGCCTCAAGACCTTTTGGACAGACTAGCTAAAGTTGCTGCTTGGCCCAGTTGAGGACAGGACATAAACATTTCAAGCAAGTGTCGTAGCTGTTGTATGTTGGCTGTCTGTGAACTGGACTGTCTTGTTCTCACCAGAAACGATGGTGTGGATCTAAGAAACCTTATTCCTCAGAAGTTTCACTGGCAGTTATATATTCTTACAAAAAATTTTCCTTTAAGTGAATTATAATTTCCAATTAAAAAAAAAAAAAGTCATTGAAAAATTCCTGCTTGGCTCTACTCAAGATCCTTGTAAAACCCTAGGGTTGATTTTTTTTTTTTTTTTTTTTCCCCTACTTTCATTGAATGCTTCAAGTAGCTTGTGCTTTTCCCTGCTTTATTCTCTCACGGGACCCTAAAGCCAGGACCTGATTGAAACACCGTAGGGATTTAATCAAATCTGATGGTGATTCATGCTTCTAATGGCCAAATCTGTCCTTTACTACTTTCCAAACTGAGAAGGAATAAAACCCCATTTTATTGCTCGCCTGTTAAAAACTATTTGTAGAAGTTGCTAAGGTTCAAATCAAAAGCGCCCTCCCTTGAGGACTATTAGTTAATTCTAAGTGCCATGGCGTTGCTTTTTTTTCTTCTTCTCTCGCTTGAGATATGGCCTTATATCACTACTGCTGTTCAAACATCTGAGAGTTTTCCATTCCTTTGACAAACATGAGCCAAAGTGCTTAAGGACATCTGTTTATTTTATTTCTTTAATGAGAAAACCTTCCAATTTCTTACTGGCTCAGCTGTGTTTATTTACATTTTGTTAGTCATATGTGTGGGGCACCTTGGGACGTTAAAAACCTGCAGAGGCCTATGCTGAGGGCTGCTAGCAGGCATCCTGGTCAGAAAGGCAGAATAAACCCTTCCTAAGGAAAACACAGTCCTTGGAACTCCATAAAATAGATTTTCAAAACAAATAGAGCCTAATTCACTCAGTAGATCATGGATTAAGTCAAGATGAATACAATTTGGAAAGGATTTTCTGAGGAAGTTGGAGATTTTTTTACCCACTGGAGGCTAAACCTTGTATTTAATGCCTTTTTAAGTTAAATTAAAAAAGCATTCAATCACTGCAGGTAATAAAAAAGTCTGTTACTTTAGACATGCTGCTATATCAATTATTAGTTCATTATTGGAGAGAAGGGAGTAAATAATTCCAGCCGTTTGATTATTTCAAATGTGTATTTCGGGAGCAAACATCTGTGTTTATCATCTGTACTGGTTGATGAGAAGCAGCAGCAGAAACAGCAAAACCAGATCCACAACAGCTTAGATGGTGGGCATGGGAGATGCTCTGAGCTCGTGTAGATGTAACCTCTTGTACTAGAGCTTAGGTGAGCAGAGGGTTTTCTAAGCAAAGTGCACGTGTGGCATTTGGAAGTATTAAAGGGATTATTTTTGACATAAAATACATATCAGAAACAATGCTGGATTGTCAAACAAGCCACGAGTAAAGGGAACGTGCTTTCCAGTATCACTGAATCGTGACTTGAATTTTAAGGAAAAAATATTTTAAAAAAACTAAAGGGATGTAACTTGCATTAGGAAGTTGCATGTGCAAAATATGCAGTTTTGCTGAGGATTACACACCATGATGTGTTTCCACGAGGCTTTCCAGGAGTTTTGTATTTTTCACAGAGTTATCAAGGGCTTACATATAGATTTTCCTATGAAGACGGGAAAGGAATGAAGACGTGTTTGGTTTAAATTCTTTTGACATTTATGCCCTCTATAGTAAAAAGAAATTATTTGTGTATTTTTGGTCATGAACTTTTTGTATTACTAAATAAAAATAATTTCCATTTGTTCTCAAGCATCATGGTCCAGCTTTTAATCTGTATTTAAGTACAGTATTCCCACAGGACTGGAATCCATTTCAGAACTCATATGGGTTCAGACACTGAATAAATTAATGTAGTCATTACTGCTTGTCCCTGAGCATAGTTCATTTAGAGAGGGAGGAGAACCTTTTCAACCTCCATGTGCTCTTGAATGTGAGGATTTAGTGACTGACGTGTCCATTTGCTTATAGGAGTAATTTCCAAGGTGTAGTTCCCAACCATTTCTGAACAGATACATGCCAGTAAAAAGAGAGTCCTTCAGTAAATGATGAGCGATACTTAGGAAGGACCTTTCAAGTCACAGTAAGGGTGAATATGAAAAGGTATCTGAAGAAAAGGGATTAAATTATATTTGCTTCCATCTAGCATTTACTTTTCACAAAGTCACACTGTGATGACTGTAGACATTATTCATTTAAATTATGTAGACTGTCTAACAAACCTGAATATATCAATGTTTAGGTAAAACAATATGTCTTCATTTTGGGAAAAAAAAAGTTTAGAGCCTGAAAAGCTGAGTGATTCTATTCGAAAAAGGGCAATACTTTTTTAAAAAGTCTGAAGTGTAGTCACTTAAGTAAGTCACTTCTGAAAATGGGTTTCAGCTCCTGAGCTACTTCGGTTACTTAAAACAACTTTTCTCTCAAATACCCACTCTCTCACTTGAAAAGCTCTGAGAAGCTAAGTCTAGCTGTAGCCCGTGTCTATTAAAAAGATAAAATTGCAAGCTAAGCTACTTAAGTGTAGGGAAAGAGCTAAATGTGTTCTCTTCCTCAAAAAGACATGGACCTACTTGAACTAGAACTGATGCACATGGTTAATTTCCGATCAAAGCCTTGTTCATGTCTCAAATTCTGGTCAAGGTATAAAATGTTACAACCGAAGAATGATGATTCTCACAGACTCTTTTTGTTCCAACATGTTGCCCAGGCATTTCTATCTTCACTTTTTTACCCCTACCACTGCTTCTATTGTTATTGTTGTTGTTATTATTATTATTATTATCATCATCATCACCATCATTATTCTACAACCAAGCTGGTCCATTTTCCAGGAGTTTCCAAGTAATTAAACCCAATTAAAACTATTAAATTCCTTCTTTTGGTGACAACTTCATTATTAACAGCTAACCACAAGGAGGAGATTTAACTTAGAAAGCCCTTGATTGTATACTAATCCGTCTCTCACCTCTGGCTGACACCTGTGGCAGATAAACCCTATAGAATAGGAGTCTGATGAATACTCTTAATTAATACTTTCTTCCTTGTAGAAAAGTAATTATTTGCTCACGGCATAAACAGGTATTTGGCAGGGATTTAAAGACACTGATTAGTTTTAAATACTAGGGCTTTATTTTGTTTTTTTTTTAAAGCTGGGGGGGAGGTCTGAATCCAAGATCCACACTCAGAATGACTTTGTCCTAACATTTTGAATGTCGGGTTAATTGGCACATTGCTGAATAGAAGCAGAGTCAGACAACAAGCTGATTTGTTATCTGTCTCAAAGGAGCCAGCTTTGCCCCTTTGCTAATGGCCTGCAAGTCTGAACAGGGTACCTGTAAGGCAGAGGCTTGGAATGGGCTTTGGAGCCAGGATCGGAGGCGAGAGTGACTTGCACTTGAGAGATTGCCAGAGATAAGTCTGCTTTTCTCTTCCTTTCAAAATGACAGCCTACAAGAGGGGAGAGCTGGCTGTGGACATCCAGCCAACTGGATTAGTAGTAGCTGCAGGTGTTAACAAATACATGTCTTTTTAATGCATACTCTATGGCAAGTATAAGCAGTTTATGAAAAATCAATCTCAGTGTTTCAGGAGAGCAGTGGCAAGAAGGTTTCAATACAGAGCCATTTGGAAGGATGCTGACGGTGCAGTTTGAAGTGTGGCTGCAATACATATGAGCTTTTGTGTAGGTATGCCAGTGCCTTTCGTAGCGAAGATGGGGCAATGCAGGCTTCTGTGTAGGTTAGCTCCTGAAAAAGGGTCTAGGGACCTACATAGTGCATGCTGCAATGTACTTGCAGCTATTTGTACCCACCTTTGGTAGCTTAAAATTAATTTGGGTATGCCTACACGTTCTGCATTCCCTTTGCTTTGCTAAAATACAGACTAGTCGGAGTTTCACGTGGGAGTGAGCAGACCTAACTTCCCACTTTAATCCACTGCTGTATTAGGGAAATACTTGTTCTTTGCTCGCCTCCAGTTTTTATGGAAATCATCTTTAAGCAAAGACAAGACTGAAGGCTGCTCAGCAAGCTCCTTTTAGCGATCTTCTGTCATCCTGTTACTCAAAATGAGGTGACAAAATAAAAACAGAAAGAGAAATTAATTTTAGGCAAGGTGTTATTAGCTTGGAGGATGTAATTGAACTCAAATTGTAATTTTAAAAGGCAGTTCACTTCAAATGTACAGAACTAGTTCAAGGATTAGGATGAGTGAATGCAACTAGCCAACATAAAAGCAACATTCAGAGAAAATGTGTCAGCTCATGCCAGTGGGATATGAAAGAAAATGTTCCCTGTGGTGAGTGGACACTTTTGTCTTCCTCTGCAGCATGTTCCACAGCCTTCTGTTGCCCCTGTTTTTCTCTAGTAGGACCATCTGCTAAACCGGCAACAAAATTACCTCAAAACAAGCAGATAAGGAGCTGGGGGTTGGCAGTGCCTCACTTAGAGCAGAAATCATCTTGTTCAGAAGGTGCGGCCACTGTCAGCAGTAGGCTGAAAGTCACAGCTGTGACAGAAACAGCAGAGAGATGTCCAAGGATGCTCTTTAGGGCAAACATTTTTGATCCAGAATGTCAAAAAAGGGCTTATCTTACTCTTAGTATATTTTGATCCTTTATTGTTTATGAAGGAGTAGTGGGGAATGGAGGCATTTTATCTCTCAGTTCCCTTAAGATTTGCACTGAGCAGAAATGGGCAGCTGTGAAAGTACTACTCCTGTTCGTTGAAAGTGTGAGTGAAGGGTGTATTGAGGAGGGGTAATATCAAGCTCTTTGAGAATGAATACTTCAAAATGACCACTGCTCCCCTGGTGCTTATTTCCCCTAGCCGATGGGAAGAAGCCCATTAAAGCTGTGCATTGGAGAGTCAGGAGTGCCTTGTCTCTCATGTCCAGGCACCAGGGGAAAGCACCAAAAGTAATTTGTGGTGCTGTGTAATTTCAACCCTGAAGGAAGCTCCAACAGTGGTGCATGGCAGAGATGAGGCATATAGGGATACGCTGTGGTGCTGGAGGTTTTATTTGCAAAAGGAGTTTATTGCGTGTTTTCTATCCCTGCCTCTCATTGTCCTTGTTTGTGAAAGCATGACTCGTAGATTAGCAGAGGGGTAGGACCTTGCTCTTCTAAAGTTACTAAACAAGCACTCGGGGTTGAATTTTTAGATTAATCTGTTTTCACTGTAAAAAGTGGTTCCTGGAGGAGATTTGATTTCAGGCGCTCTGTGGTCCATTCTTCCTTGCGCTTCATATGCATTGGAAAACATTGGCTTAGATCTGTTACCCAGGAAGCTTGTTCCCAGGGCTCCAGGGTGCACTTTTGCTACAGAAGGGCATGTTAGCAGGGATCATCAGTATGAATGCAGCAACTTTACATTGCTCTGCTAAACTTACACTACTCTAACGTAGACATTAGCAGTCCATCAGGGCATCCCCTGCAGCACAGAGACATCCTGTAGTGGTACAGGATTTCTATGCTTAGGAAGAGCTCTTCATCAAAATCTTCAAATAATCTGAAAGAGAATTATGAAATTTATTTACACGCTGTGTAGAGAATTTGGACAACACGTTGATTGATATACCTATCTCATTTTGGTGCTTTCCTGTCAGTCTGATTCTCCTGTTTTTTCATATTTGAATTGAAAACTGTAGCGACTGTGTCTTTCCTCTGTGTGGACACAACCTCTAGCACAGTGGGGTTCAAGTCTGGGACTAGTGCTTCTAGATGCTACGGTAATGCAAATAAATAACTGCCAGTGGAACTCTGGCCTAGTGCCTTTAGACACCTATATCATACTGGGAGTGCTGATTTGCCTTTTAACTTTATCAGCCTCTTTATGACTTGGAAGCATGCCTTGCTGTAGAGGAAATGTCCATACTGTGAAAGCAGTGATGCCAAATCATTTCCCCAAACGACTTCCCCTCTGGGTGGTAAAGTGCATTTTTCTGGTTTATTTTCATTCCATCATATTCTCTATCTCAAGAGAAAGTTTTTTTTTTTCCTCTCATCTACAGTTTAATTTCCATATTGTTTAGTTTAAGAGGAGGTAACTTCATACACTGTGGAAATGTTTCCTGCTCCCCATTAGTGATTAATACCAATAAAGCTAAAGACAAAACTTAGAGGATAAATGACAGATACCAACCAATGAGATTTCCTGAAAGAGTTTTAAAGGCTAATGATCCTTGAAATGTATAAAAATAAATTGCTTCATTAAAAACTATTTTACAAAATAATTTCTTCCTAGCAGCATATTTTCTTCAAAACAGTTCCCCTGTGTAACTACACCTGGGTAGTAAAATTTGATTCAGTGCTGTTTGCATGAGGCCACAGTCAGATGCCCTGATTACCCCTGTGTCCCTGTGCCTCATCAGGGGAGCAGGTTTGGGGCTTAAAAATTAGAGACATGTTCAAGGCAAGTCTGTTGGAGTTTACTTTTTGCCCAGAGGAGAAAGTGCCCTTCTTTCTGGGACGGCAACAAACATGTTTAAACATGAGTGACAGAGCTTTTCTTTAGGTTGGGCACAATGCTCGTGAGTCACACACATGGCTGAAACCACAGCCATTCTGCTCTAATTAAAGAGAACTACACCAGGAATGCGTAATAATTAGGTTAGTGTGTAATACACCATCCATGTCAACAGCATCTGCCGCAAAGGTTGATAGAAATGTACTCATCCTCCAAACATTGTGCTCCCTGTTAGAGCTCCTCAACTAATTTCATTTCTGTCCTGTCATACAATAACATGACTCCACAGAAATCTGCAGAAAATTAGAGCAAAAACTACGTATAAATCTGCCCTGGTTTAGCAAGGCTTGTAACTTCAGTGGAGGAAAACCACCCACATAAATATAAAGATGAGAGATCCCTGTTCTAATGAAGATGAATTGCAAATAAAAGCCTGTTGTGGGAATGCTCCTTTTTTTTTTTTTT
>VYXH01005921.1:678948-697707 GCA_013397275.1 Burhinus bistriatus
TTTTTTTTAATTTTTCAAGTTGTCTGTTGCTGTTTAGTTTGAACAGGCATGATGCTTTTGAGCCATGAGTGTTTATCAAATTAACCACAGATTATTTTTGCTTGTTTTTGAAGTATTTAACAAATAAGAAAATGTTCTGCTGGCGACCTTGTTTGCATTAGTGCATTTCTATGCTTTTGCTGTGGGTTTAGGAACAGGGTCAGTTGTTTGAGGACAGGAGGAGTGGTTGACTTTAGGCATGAGAGACATGCAAAAATGATTGAGACTCATTTAATACTGCAGTGCACCTGGCTGGGTACAGCAGGTCACTTGATGGTGTTTCAGAGTAGCAGATCCGCAGAGGCTGTGTCCAGTGCCCGCTGAGCAGCTTTCAAGCAGTAAGCCAAGAGCTGTAAGAGGCCGGCAGCCTCCAGCCACCATCCAAGGGGCAGCTTGGAGGACCAAGGAGACCTGCTGTGCACATGCAGTCAGCTGTTAACGTAGCCCTCCAAGGCAGAAGAAAGGGAAATGGCCCAGGCAAAAGCGTCAGTCACTTCTGCCATACAAGATTCGCTGTGGGTGGCTTCTATAGCCAAGCCCCATCAGCTTGGGCTGTTTGAAGCTTGCACTTGCTGACTTGGCGAGGAAATGAAGTGACAGCCCTCTCACAGGCAGTTGTGGTGTCTTGGCTGGGTAGCAAGGCCCAGGGAAAAACATTAATTTTCTAAAATGAATCAACTAAAAGCACTAAAGTAGAGCTGCAGGTAGCATAGTCTTCTCCAGGGGAATTTACTTAAGGTTCTGCCACTGATGTTGGTAGGAGCAGGATTTGGATGTGGGAAAGTTCACACGTGCTTAAGAACGTGTGGAAGGCGTTTCAGAGCTGCTGGCATGTGCATTTTCACATTCTCTTAATTGTTAAAAAGTGTGTTTTAAAAATGCTGCAGGCAGCTAGAGCTGCTGCATCATATCCTTCCCTTTTAGGAAGCAGATTGGGATCCTCTCGGGGAAGGGCCGAGTTAGACCCACACCCGGCTAGGCAGGGGGCTGCTCATACAAGGAAGTGGCAGAATGAACAAACCGTCACAGTCAGCCAGCCCACACAGACAGGAGCATCAGGTGCATGTCACCATTTCTAACACTAGCTAGAATGACAGATGAACACATCCAGCATTTTAATGTGCTGTGTCTTGTCTTGTTTTGTCTTTTTTTTTAATCAATGTAGTTATTTGGGTGTAACCGCCACTGTGGCTACAGCTCTGGCTCTGCAAGCATGCTTTATACCACTGTAGAGCATGCTCTGTCCTGAGCAGGAATAATCATACCTGAACAAGCATTTTATCATGCTATGATTGGGTTTGCATGGTAGGATGGGATCGGTTTAACTCTGCTGATGCTGTTAAAAGAAGTAGGCAGCTTCTCTGGGGCTGGAAGAGCTTTGCAGTAGTGTGGCTGCTCTTGTATCTCCTGCCTGACAGTAGATACTGTTTCACACACTGGGCTCTGATGTGGAAACAACAGCTCTGCCTTTCTATCCTGTTCTGTGCTGATCACCTGAGTTAGCATGACAGGAAAGATCTAAGCCAAGCATGCTGAGACACATGGATTGCACCCTTTAGAGAAAGAGACTTAATTTACGCTTCAGCTCCTGGATTCTGTTTTCAGATTTTGCTCACCAAGTTGCTGTTTGACATTAAAAGAGAGTAATGTTGACCTTCTATAGCTGGTTTGAAGGACGGAGTCAGGGAATTATCACCCTCTCTGTGCTCTCTTACTCATAACTATCCCCTAACTATTCACTAATGATGCTATTGGAAATCAATTCTTGGTTTAACCTACTGAAGCAATTCTTATATAGTCTCAGGTGTTTAAAGGTTCTTGTTATGTCATCTATTATGGCTATTATTGGTCAAGGCGAGCCATAGACATCGTTCAAAGAACAGAATTTGATTATCTAGGAAAGCAAAAGAAAGGATGGGGAGATCATGTTAATGTACACTTGGGAAATAAAATTACTTTAATGAATGTATCTTCAGAAACAGGAATGTGTAGATCCTATGTTTGCTCCAAAAAAAAAAAAAAAANATTAAGCAAAATTAGCATAGATCCTATGGGGCAGGTAGCAATTAGCTATGAGCCAATGCAGAGGTTTTAAAAATGGTCTGTGTTCTTGAGGAAGCTCTGTTTGCACACACAGACAGAGCAGGAGGTCTGCTCAAGCTCAGGCACACTGCAGGATGAAACTATGGGAGTTTCAACATAAAAGACCAAGAGGAAAAATCCTTCCTGTTTGTGGCGTGGTTAGATCTGACCATGCCTTATACAAAGCGAAAATCCTTTGCGGGGGGGGGGGGTGTGTGTGTGTATATATATACACACACATACGTATGGTAAAATTCAAGCAAAGTGATACTAGCAGAGTTCTGTCACCAGCTGAGAAACAGCTGTACAGCGCTGATGAAAAGTTATTTGCATTTGCAATCAGTAGAAATAGTCTGAATGAATCACATACGAAGTGAGTAAGATATGGGCACCTTGGAGTCAGAGTACTATTTGGAGGTGTTTGGACAAAAAAAAATCTGGCATCCCTGGGAAGACTCCTATGGTCTTTTTCTTCACTTGAAAAAGGAAGAATTTGTTTCTGTGCCAGATGAAATGAGAGAACTTTTTCTGTGCCTGATGGGTTCACCAAGAACTTCTGGTTCCTTCACTGCTTAATTGCACTGTGGTTCTCTGCATTACAGGAGGTACATCCTTTCCTGCCACCTGTCTCCTTACAATCTGAGGTTTCACTTGCTGAGAATTTTCATTTCCTTTCAAAGACAAGTAGTCAGTAGCACCTGAACTGACAGATTTTTCCTCTTTCAGCTATTTTCAAAGAGGGAGTTGGTGATGAGGGTACGGAAAGTGCAAAGTGAAAAAAATCTTTCCTTAAAAAAAAAAAAAAAAAGAAAAATACAGCTGCTGTTTGGGAGTCCAGGGTGCTATATAAATAGTGATAATATTTAATACACAACCAGCACTTTTCACCCATCAGATCTCAACATGTGGTGCAACAAAGTTCCATGTCCTGCACAAATCCACCTTCCGGAAACCCTCAGCCTATCTAGACTTCTGCAAGAATATAAGTTGGCAAATCATTTTAAAACAAGTTTTCTCCTTGTTTCACTTGCTTCTGTAAAACATCAAATGAAGTAGCAAATTGTCTGGCCTCTATCAAATTCTGCACATTCATCAGTCAGTAACAGCTTTGGCTGCTAGAAGCAGAGCCCTTAGGTCAGTTTTGTCTTGCATCGTCTCAAGTTCTTCATCAGCCACTATGGTAGAGCAAAGTTTTTAATTATAAAAAGTAAGTATGTTGTGTTTCTTTTCTTTTGTGGTTTCTAGATATTAAGGATGCAAAAGCTAAACAAAAGTCCCTCAGACGTAGGGCTTTCTCATCTCTTTCACTAGTCCAGTGAAGAGCTAAAGTTTAGCACTGCATTTCCAAATAGAAGTCAAAACCTTCTGCAAAATATCTGAGCTCCATCTCCAACACAGGAAGAGAGCCAGGTGCTACAGAACACATCTGTTCAGCAAAATATTAAGGGAGTTTGTCTCTAATTAGCTTGGGCTACAAGGATGATAAATAAAAACATTTATGTTACTAGTGCTATTTTGTTGCTGCAGGAGAAAAGAGAGGTAATTTTTGCTGATTTCCCAGGCTATCTTATCAGCTTACCTGCTTTTACTAAGAAATGGAGAAACACCAAAGTTGGCAGCTGAATGAGTGGGTCAATATAGCCTTAGTGCACTTACCAGAGGGTGTAAAGGGCACCTAAAGGTGAGAATAACTTGCTGCTGTTCCTCTGTGGCTCAAAACTGTGAAAAACATTAAAAACTTTTGAAAACAAGTAGTGTTCCAGCTAGCCAGAGCAGAAACAAGCAAAGAGATGGCATTGTGAGACAACTTTATCTTAGGTCCAGCACTAAGATAAAAACACTAAGCATTATAAATGATGATGCATGGCCCAGGTAGCTGGAAAGAGAAGAGCATTTTCTATGGAAAAATTTCAGTTTTCCCTTTTCACACATGCTTGATAAGTGAAACAAACCAAAGCTTTTTTCAAGCTGAGCCTTTTCAATTAAAAAAACGAGAGATGAGGGAGAATTCAAGAGAAGTAAACATTCTTTACAAAATTTCACTTTCCAAAAAAAGCCGTTTCAGTTTGGAGGAATTTGTGACAACAGAGTCACCCATCTCTGCTTGTTAACCACCCTACTCCTTCACTTGGATGATAAATAGAAGTCAGGTTTGATATTCACAAAGTTATATTTAAGGATCATACGTCACCAAGTGTTAGGCTTAAAAAAATGCAGTGAATGACATTGTTAAAAAAGAAATTGATAAAAAGCAAGCACAGAAGCTGATTCAGTTCTAGACCCACAAACATTACCGTATGCATTAGCACCATCATGTGGTATAACACGGGCCTATACAAGACAAAATAAGCTAAAACCGCATGGGGCTGAAACCATTTCTGACCATCTTCTGTGTTGAGGTAGGGTGAAAGAAGCTGTAACTGAGAAGGCAGTAGGATAGTTGCCCCATTCAAGACCAAGGCAAGAGTACTCTTTACTAGTAAGACAATGCTAAACATAGCAAAACTTTTCTCTGGCACAAATCCATAGCCAAGTTCAGGCATTTTGAGGGGCCTGGCAGACTAAACCAACTGGAGTATGGCTGCCCTTGGTCCTGACAGTGGAAGCAGGCGGAGAGGTGGAGGAAATGGCACCCATCCTTGCCAGAGGGGCAGGCTAGACAAGGAAATCAGTTATTACTTTGCTTTAGCACAAGGGAATGGTTTCTTTTTGTGGCTGCAGTTTTCGGTGCTGTGCAGAGCAGAAGGTGCTGCCAGGGTATAAAGTGCTTTTGAAGCATTCCAGGAAAGTGCCTGATGAGGATTAAACATTTATCCGTAGATACAGCAAGGTTTGCACAGCCCTTACTAGCATTTGTGTGATCTTCCTTAGGCTGGTGAGGATGTGATTTCACATCGTAGCAAAAAACTGGCTTCAAAGTCTGAGTGAGAAGCCTGACCTGGAATACTCCCTTTTTTCTGTCCAAAAATGATTCTAAGACTCTGTTGTTAGCTAGGGCTTTATGTGTTCACAAGGTTTACCTAGAAGGGATTCAGGCAACTGTTGTCTGGATGCATTTTTCCTGGCATGCTCGGGAGTGGGAATCTTGGATGTGTGAAAAGGCAAATCAGCAGATCCATTCAGATAACCTGCTTCAACCCATCCTCTCTTAGTGCTGCAGCCTAGTAGAGAGGCCGGTTTCCCATTCAATTCACCCCAAACCTCAGGCTATTTGGATAGAAAGAGGCTGATCACTGGTCCCCGGGGCAGGTGGGCAACTGGAGAAGCTTTCGACCAACACTTCTACCAAACACCTTTCGTCTTTTTACAGAAAGGGATTCTCTGTCAGCAAGTTAACTCTTAAGTTGTACAACTTAGAAGCTGGACTTTTTTCCAGCTCATCCAAGGCAGAGGAGGAGGTGGATGCTTGTTGAAGCACAGCTTAGTGGTGTGCCTGCCCTGTAGCAAAGAATCAAGGCACCAAACCTTGACAAGGGCAGCCAGTGTGCTGCATTGCCCCGTTCTGGAAGATGGTAGCAGCACAGTCCAGGCAAGCAAGGCCTGTGTTTGCTGAGCCACGCATTGAAATCATACAAGTGTAGTTTTGCCACATTCACTCATCCACTCATGTAGCACTTACGTGCCTGTCAATCACATCATCTCTGCTTGCAGTTGCAACAGTACAGGCAGGTTAAATCCCTGTGGTCTGCAAGTATAGGCCATAGAAGTTGTTGTGTACAAAGGGCTCTGATGACATTGCAGAATATATCAGCAAATATTCACATGAAAGGAGGTATTCTCACTCTCTGTTCACCTTCTGGGAAATCAAGGAGAAAAGGAGTTGCTCAAGGTTACAGATCACAGTGAAGTTAGAATACGAATTCTGGGTTTTCCAGGGTTGTGCTTTTTCTCCTGATGCCTTTTGTTCACAGTGCAATGCTGGCTAAAGAATAGTGCCTTCCACCCTCAGTCACTCTGGAGATACTGTTTTCTGTCACTCTGGAAGACAAGTATTAAGGACAAGGGGGACTGACAAGGGGATGAGGAATTAAAAAACAAGGGGATTAGTGTGTTTACAAGTTACTGCCTTTCAGAGCCATCCCTGGAGGTTTTGTGTTCTTGGAACTGTTATCCCCGGGCCTGATGAGGGATGCAAGCTCAACTGATCAGTGAATCCACGAAATGTCTAAAAATCTGTAACACAGTCCTGACACACAAATAGACAATTTGTGCATTCATAAGTAGTTTTCATATGTGCGTGAGACATACCTTGAGAGTGTTCAGAGGGAGTGTAAGTGATAACAGAAGGAGCTTCTCCATGCACCCTCAGGAACAGCTTGTATTTCACAAGGAGGCAGCAGAGGCTTTCTCTGAGCCTGTAGTACCATTTCAAAGCTGCATTAGCTCAGGCTCCTTTACATGTGGGCACAAGGGTCTGATCCCACCTGGAGGCAGGTTGTGTAGCACAGACTGACCCAGAGATATCACAACAGTAAAAGCAGTTCAGTTCCCAGAGTTGCAAGGGTTGACTGAGGTCTTACACATTTGACCCAGTTACAGGCTGTACGTGCCACACATCATATACCTCCGAGATCCTAGAGTGTCATTTTAAAAAGTCAGCAGATGTGAAAAGTGGGATATGCCCCCATTGCAGACTTCCACTGAACAATCAGGACCTTCTTGTCAGCAGCCCAGATATCCTGCCTTGATTCCCTACTCACTAAGATTTCAAGGAAATTCTGCAAGAATGAAAAATTAGTCTTGTAACCAAGTGGTAAAACATGGTCCACATTCTTGTATTAACCAGCTTCCCTGTGTTTCACCCAGTAACACGATAGGCTCAGCCGACGGACTATGAGGTAGCGTCTCACCAAGTGTCATGGTATTTTATTAAGTTAGAAATGTGATAGCTACTGTTGTCACACTTCAGTGTACAGAACAATTCATTCACAAATGAGAAAAACAGATCCCTCCACAAATACCTTTCCCCTGACTTAATGCCCTGCATCATAGAACTGGAGTGGTCTGC
Source organism: Burhinus bistriatus (assembly GCA_013397275.1). NCBI lineage: Eukaryota > Metazoa > Chordata > Aves > Charadriiformes > Burhinidae > Burhinus > Burhinus bistriatus. The sequence continues at coordinate 686,078 of VYXH01005921.1, forward strand.
ATCAATGTTACCCGAGCATGGCTCACAATGGCTATTGGGAGGGGGGCTTAAAAAAGGATGGGGGTGGAGGGGAGAGAGAGGTGTCAGCAGAGATCTGCTGTTCAGCCACTTGGCTCCAACTATAGTCAGAAATATACACCCCAGTGGTAGGTTGATAAGAGGACTGATGAGACGAGAACAAGATAAAATTGCGTGTCTTTTTGAGAATTATCTAAAATAAATGCTGCAGAAAATCTCACGATTATGGACAAGAATTGTCTGACATTTTGCCATTGATAGCAAGTTTGGTTATTTGTTTAGAGATTTTTTTTTCTTTTTTCGAAAGAGGCTAGTTTAAAGTCATTCATAAAACTCATAGTTGTGTAAGGAAGGTAAGACAAATTTAGTGGTTTATAGAATATTGAAGTGATGAAGAATAACTGTACCTTGGTTAACTGTGGTTGTTCTGACTTTGGAGTCCTGTTGTACCAAGTGCTTTTACCTCTGTTGAAAAATCAGCCAGAACAAAAGATAGTGTTCAGCTTGAAGGCTTTCTGTTTTGTTCTTACCTGCAAGGGTCATGGAGAAAGGAGATTTAAGGTGGTGGGAGAAACTTCCTGATTTTTCTCTTTCTAATCTTAATGCTAAAACTAGGAAAGAAACCAAAGAAATAACATTTCTCAAATTTTTGAGGCAGGGCCTCCACCATTCAAACAATGAAGGATTTTGGAAGATAAGATCTAGAGTACATAATTCATGCAGGCTGAGCTCCAAGTATATATTCTCATTAAATTTCCTGTGTATAGATTTTCTTGTTACTGACACTCATTATTCCTTTAACTCCGTTTGTGGCTGAGGCTATGAATGGGTGCTGCCTTCAGTGCTTCAGCCCAGCTTCCCTGCACATCAAAGGAGGCTCACCCCCTGCAGAATGAGCTGGGAAAACACCAGCAGGACAAGTGTCTCTGGAAATTTGTTTGGGATAAATCTTCTCCCCTTGTAATTATGTGGGCATACACCTTCTGTCCAAAGCAGTATTCTCACAGGGGGAGAGGCTGCCAAATCTCTGCCTTATCATGCATAAAAAGTTTAAAAACCACAGTTTTCCTGGCTAAAACACAAGCATCTCTCTCCCTCCTGTCCACATAGGAAGGAGTTTCACTTACTGTATTATTCAAGAGCTGTTGTGCCCTTAGATAACAGCAGATCACACACAATCTGTCTACTCATATTTTGTGCAAGTGCGACGTGATACTTGTTCCTAACAATTAACTGGCTAGACTATGCCAGACAATACTAGCAAGATTTTGTCTCCTTAATATTACCCTTAAAGTAATTTTTCATTACATTTTTCAAAATTTTTTTCAAAGCATTTACTTACTGCTGTATTTTTTTCATACACTTCTCAGGACTGTGACCAGATCCACATAGATGATGTATCATCAGATGATAATGGTCAAGATCTAAGGTACGGGATCTCCAGGCTGGAAGCTGCATGTCAGGTAGTCCCCAGCTGTTTGAAAATAGCAGGGGCCTGGTCAGTGAAGTAAAATAACATTCTCAACCATGCGCCCTCTCCCCTCCCTGGCTCCATGCTGTCTGCTTTCATTAAGCACAAAGAGGCATAGAGTCCCCTTTCTCACATTAATATGCCTGTGCCTACTGTCAAGCCCTGACTATACTGAGATTTGAACCATTCTGGGAAATATATCTAAAATTAGGTTGAACTCCCATCAGACTACACTAGTTTCTGATATGATTTGGCCAGCCAGTTGGCCAGTCACCAAACCACTTCAAAACCAGATTGAAAGGTTTCCCACTGCCCAATCTGTAATGAATGGGCTTAGTAGTGAGGATTGCGGACCTTGCCATGCCAGAGCCTTGTTACTGGTAGAAACTTGTACCAAAACAGCACCAAACTTTATTGTTATCTGTATAAGTTAGATCATCATGTACATTAAAACTACTTCTGTACAATTGCATCTATCTTTCCCAAAGTGTTGCCTGCAGTCATGGTAATTGACACAAGAATGAAGTGTGACGAGCTCATATAGAGCTTTATAATTTATGTTTTTATGGCTAGTTATTACGAGAAATTGGTCCAGAAACAGCACAGAAAACAATGAAGTGTTCTAGGGAAGAGGTTTTCCTTCTGCAGAGAACACATGAAAGATTTTTTGCTGTAACTGAAATGCTAGTTTGTGCTTTGCAGTGCACTGAAATGGCACATGTATATTTAGGTCCTTTGGCTCCAGTGACCTGTAAGCAGGTGAGTCTGGATACCTTTACAGGCATCAATTAAAACATTAATTTGGGGTTTATCTCAATCAGTGCACTTTGAGTGAACAAAAAAATCCATATGCTAACAGCATATCTTGAATCCTGTGAAAAGCCCCTGCCTGAGGGATTTCAGTTGTTTCAAAAATACTTCTCAGCTGCTCATGGCCTGTATATAGGAAATGAAGCTGAGCTGGCTGAAGTATGTTAAGCATGTTAAGCTACTACCTGGATGCTCTACTACAGAAATAAAGTGACATAAGGACTTTCTAGAAGGGGAAATTACTGTGGAGTAAATCAGGATGTGAATATACAAGCACTGGCTGCTCCACCAGTGAGGTATCAGAAGCACTATAAGCTGGGCTAACTTCAAGCTGCAGCTGAGAAGGGGTAGGTCTGTGTCACTAAACCTTTCTGTCCCTTCTCTTGCTCTGGTTCAAGCCAAGTTTGTCCAAATTTGCTGGGTCTGTGACCTGATCCAGCCAACTGTGCCCCATAAGCTGCGGCTGCCCTCTTCTGTCGCAGCTCAGTCTGAGATCTGCTCAAACCGTGAAACCCATCCCGATGCTGTCATCTGGCAAACATTTAAGATGACGTGAGCTGGTACTGCCTCTTTGTGTGCCCCCCCTTTCAAAGAAACTGCCTGTTTAAATTGTTTGTGGAACTGTCACTTGCCCCAATTCATTGTGGTAATTACTCTAGAGTTTCTTTGAAATATTAACTCAGTTTAAAAACAAAACAAAACAAACCTTTACATGTTGCAGGCAGTTAAGGCTCCTTTAGTTAATTTCTTTAGTTTTTTTCTTGATCTGATGTGTGTTCAGAGCCTGTGTAGCAATATAGCCAAGCAGTCAGAAAGGTAACATTAGAATTTTCTCTTTTAGGATTTGAGTATTTCTGCAGTTACCTTAGCAGCCTGGATGAGAGGCAGGTGAGGAGTTTCAGTGACCAGAGGACAGTTAGATGTTGTCCAGAGAACTTCAGAATTGGCAGGGAGTGATAAGTAACCTGCATTGTGTTTACAGCATTTTTTAAATCTGTGCTAGTAACTGTGCTAGAGATGAACTCCAGTTCCACACAGTGTGTCCTGCGTACATCTCTGCTGCCACTTGTCTCCACATTTCTTTTCAGTTGTTTCCACTTCTTGCCGTCACTGTATAGACTGAATTATACTGACCTCTCCCCTTCCCTCGTCCCTTTCCCAGCACATACAACTTCTCTGCAGATGGCTTTCACAGTTCAACTGCCAGTGCAAATCTGTGTCTGGGCTCAGGCGTTCATGGGGGAGTAGACTGGATGAGGAAATTGGCATTCCGCTACCGTCGTGTGAAAGAGATGTACAACACCTACAAAAACAATGTAGGGGGTAAGTGTCTGTGGCCAGGCAACAAGTGTGCCTTTCATCTTCCCAAATACTTCTGACCCTGCTGGGGACATCTATGGAGGAGGTGTAGAGAGCATTGTGATAAGAATACTTCACACTGAGCTGAGCAAGTGTTTCAGCAGTCATCCTTAAATAAGGTTCTGTACAGGATTTGCAGGAGATAGGCTAAAATATCTGGTTTAGTGGTTGGAGAAGGACTCAAGTCTGAGAGTGGGGCTTTATTATGTAATTTCTTTGGCAGGAAGGAACCTTCGCTATTTTCCAAAATGCGTAGTAAGCAGGCAAACAGTTCAAAACTAAATGTGCTTTTTTGTGGCTGATCTCTGAAGGCATTCTTGTATCCTCACTACTTGTTTTTAACTGCCACAAAACAATACCACCAGGTATCAGGATGTCCTGGGTTCCTTCATCTCAGCTACTTCCAGACAGTTCTCCCAGTAGGCTGCTCTGCTTATCTTTTAGAACATCAGTGCCAGGTCTCTGACTAGAAAGAGAAGGAAGCAAAACTCAGAATATCACCACTTTTTTTTTCAGTTGGAGGAATAGCCTACCCACATGTACTGGAAATGGTGCATAGCTTTTCAGGAGAAACAAAACCATCCTGGCTTCAGATGCCTCTCAGTGCAGGCCACTACCAGCTGTACACAACAGCTCTTTTGTCCTTTTGTTCACTTCCTATGCAAACTTTATGCTAACTCCAAGAAAGGTGTTTTACTGAGGTCCTGCAGCGTGTGGGTGACTGATGCCATTCCGCTGGAAAGGAAGGAAGCTGAGCTGCAGTAGCATAGGAGTGTGCTGCAGTCAGCCCTCATGTACTTCAAGGCAGAGCCTTGGAGTGACATGGCAGTGGGCACAGGGAAGCAGCCTGCCCCAGCGCCAAGAGGAGGGTAGACAGGGTTCAGAACACAGACAGGGCCCTTTGGCATTCTGCATACAAAGCCATGCAGCTCCCTTTCTGTGCTTCTGCAAAGATGCTTTCCCTGCTTACAGGTTTAATAGGAGCTCCTAAGAGGGAAACCTGGCTGCAGTTAAGAGCAGAACTTGAAGCGCTGACTGATCTCTGGCTGACACATGCTCTGAAGGCGTTGAATTTGATACATTCACGGTAAGAACAGCTTGAAGAATTGCCTACAGGCTTGATTCGGGATCTCCTTTGCTTCCCTTTTTTTTGCCCGCCTCTAAACAAATCGAGACACATTTATAGGACTTTGCTGGCCAAACCTGTGGGAGGCCAGTCTGCACATGTTTGCCAGACTTGTATTATCAAGGGTTGGGGTAAGCTTGAGGTGATGAACTGAGCAAAAGAAAAAACAGTCCTTTTTCTTGCCTTTCCTGGCTGCCTCATCTGTGGCACACTTTTCATGTGAGCAGATTTACAAAAGACTAGGAAAGGGAGAAAGGGAGCCCTTCTGTCCCTGAACACGTTCACTCAAAGAGCCCAACACAGACATTGCTAGATGGTGTTTAAATTCTCATTAAATAGATCCTGGCATGCATGCAGTAAGGCTGTGTCACTGCTCGTGGTTTGGTTTATGTTTTTTTCATTCTACTAAGTTGATAAAAAGACATTACTGGTACTCACATTATCTGCCGCTAGTTGCACGATCTCCCAATGGCTTGGGAACTTCCAGTTGCAAGAGAAGTTTGCTTACTGCCATCTTTCAGTCTAGAGTAAAAGACAGAAACACAGATTGCCACTTCTACTAACTTTTGTTTTCTAGGCCTAACTGTGTGAATGTGTTGGTCACCACAACTCAGCTTATACCAGCTCTTGCTAAAGTGCTTCTCTATGGACTGGGCACTGTCTTCCCCATTGAAAACATTTATAGTGCAACAAAAACAGGTAAGAGCAAACTAACTTAGTCCTCATCAAAGATGGATTGACGTTTTATCCCTAAGTCAGGCGCACCAAGTTCAACCTGATGGCAACAAGCAGTGTATAAGCTCTATTTTAGCTCCCTGATTCTCTAATTCACATCCGGACTGCCCACACTTAAGGTAGTACAGACTGGGGGGGAGCGGGAAATCAACATCTTCCCAAGTGTCTCCATGGAGGAGTGAGCCTGAAAAATACCTACCCTATGGAGCATCTACTGCATGTGGGATGTTCAGCTGCACCCAGCTAGGAGCAAGGCAGTCTGGTTGGACCTGTTACATACAGAAACGCTGTTTTGGATCCTCTTATTCTTGCAGAGGGGTCGGGTGTGCTGAATGAGCTTTATGAAGCTGTGTGAGTAATAAATACTGGTAGGGTTGGTTTGGGGCATTTTTTTGTGTTCTGTCCTTTCTGGCTTAAGTATTTGAACCTCTGAGGTTTGTATTTTCATGTTTTTACTACAACCAGAACGAACAGAAGAGGGCTCTCAAAACTGAATACCATGAGTGTCACATCAGTCTACCAACTGCCGGTCTAAGCAGTGCATCGAAGTCACAAAGCGTACAGAAAACTGGCAGCATTTGCAAGTCCTTGGCTGATAAAGAAAATGCTAATAGCTGATGTGAGATGGAGAGAATCCATCTCAGATGAAGATTCAGTTAGGTTCTAATTTCAAAAGAAAATGAGGAATGTAGCAGCAAGTTCAATTAGGTGCCAGCTGTAGTTCCAGTACCTGAATGTCAGCCCCACCTGCGGTATGTATCCAGATAAAAAAATGTGTTTTCTCTTCTGTTGCTTAGGGAAAGAGAGCTGTTTTGAAAGAATAATGCAAAGATTTGGAAGGAAAGCTGTGTACATTGTAATAGGAGATGGTGTTGAAGAGGAACAGGGAGCAAAAAAGGTACAGTTTGTGGATGCCGTGCTGGATTCTTCCAAGTTTTCATTTCAGTGACCCTTTCTTTACTTAAGTGTTTAATGAAGCTCCATCCATTTGAAACAGTTTACAGTTCGTCTCGTTTTTTAATTTGCAAAATACTCAACAACCTTGTGAGAAATTTCCTACTGTAAATCCCCCACATTGGCAGCTAGTGTTATTTTTCAGGTAGTCACTGTGTCACATGTTCCAGGAATCATTCTTGCTTAATAAAGATGGCTTTAAACATACGAGAAGGAAAACAGTGTGTGATCTCAGATGAGCAAGCAGAGTTAATTTCTGATCTACACATGTTGCTTTTGTAAATTCCAAACTATTGGAATTAGTTTTGAATTACTGATTAGAATATGCATATATACATACATGTATTTGTATTTATGACTCATTGAGATCATAGGGTGTAACGTCATTAGAGTGAATACCAAAGGGACTAGTACTGAGTTGGTGCCTTTATTAATGATTTACAGATCAATGTGGTTAATTTCACAAGCAAAATGGTATTGGGAAGGCATACTTGAATACAAGTTAGAACAGAAACTGCAAAAGCAGTATGGTCAGGAGTAACAAGCCCTTGGTAATGTTTCATGCTCGTGGCAGAGATGTGGCCCACTGACATAAGTAGCATTAGAATTAAATGGACTAACCTGCGCATCCAGTTGAGTCCTCTAGTCGTTAGCGTCCATAGTCCAGTCACTGGGAAATGAGAACAGGAATTTTAGGGACCAGTTGAAGCTTCTTTGTTTTGGATAGACTGTGAGAGGAGAGAAGCTAGAACGCCAGAGCCCACGTTGTGCTTACAGTGATTCAGTGTGGGGGGTGAAGATTTAGAGATCCAGCAAGGAATACTTTTTGCCACATACAAGGGGTATCAGTGTATTAGAGAAGCCAGGAGTGGTACAAACATGGAGAACAACAACCAAAGACCTGGAGGAAAGCAGTCAGGTACATTGTACAACATGAGAATTGAACAGCTAAAGTTTTCATTTCCTAATCTTTAGAACAGAAACCTGCCTGGAATTGCCATTTATTTGGCTTTACAGGGACGGGAATACAATTTATTAATGGTAAGCATTATTTGTAAGATGTCTTTGTGCAACAGGGTGACCACGAGCCAGCAATGTGCCCTTGTGGCCAAGAAAGCCAATGGTATCCTGGGGTACATTAAAAAGAGCGTGGCCAGCAGGTCGAGGGAGGTTGTCCTCCTCTGCTCTGCCCTGGTGAGGCTACATCAGGAGTATTGTGTCCAGTTCTGGGCTCCCCAGTTCAAGAAAGACAACTACTGGAGAGGGTGCAGTAGAGGGCTACGAAGATGGAATCCCCCTCCGTCAAGGGGAATGGAGCATCTCTCTTACAAAGAAAGGCTGAGAGACCTCAGTCTGTTTAGCCTGGGGAAGACTGAGAGGGGATCTCATCGATGCTTATCAATATCTAAAGGGCAAGTGTCAAGAGGATGGGGCCAGGCTCTTTTCTGTGGTGCCCAGCGACAGGACAAGGGGCAACGGGCACAAACTGGAACACAGGAAATTCCATCTGAACACAAGGAAAAACTTCTTTGAGGGTGACAGAGCAGTGGAACAGGCTGCCCAGAGAGGCTGGGGAGTCATCTTCTCTGGAGATACTCAAAACCCACCTGGACACGTTCCTGTCCAGCCTGCTCTAGGTGAACCTGCTTTGGCAGGGAGGAGTGGACTAGATGATCTCCGAAGGTCCCTTGCAACCCCAACCATGCTGTGATGCTGTGATGCTGGGTCTTGTGCTCCTGATGTGACTGCAGAAATACAATTGAGCTGGATTTGCTTCAGGAGCATTGCACATGAGTTGAGATGCAGGAACTGACTGCCTGAGTCCCATCTTCAGCAAACTAGTTAGTTTCTAATGGACACAGAGATGACTGTTGTAGCTCAGGTGATATACAAAATATTACATCAAGGGAACTGAGCTATACAGCTGAGCCTTGTGCTGGAGAACCCGACATCTCATTCTGAATGAAGATCCTGCAAAGATTTTCCAAGCAAATTTGAGATCATTGGGTGCACAAGCCCTGGAACAAAGGGATCGCAGCAAATAAGGTGATGGGCACATGTTCTATCCCCAGAATTGTATCTCAAGTTGTCTTCAAAGCAGCAGAAACCCTCTTTTCTATAGCGTATTTCCCCTGGCCAGTGGTAGCAACACTACCTGCCCCCACCTTGGAAAACTAGCTAAATCTGCAGCTGGTTCTCTTGTTCATGAAGGGTTAAGGAGTTGTCAGAGAAGAGTCCAAAATGCATGACTGGGAATGAAGTGATAATAGCCTGCTGCTTTTGACAGCCCAGTGCCGTACTTCAAAGGTGGTGGGTCAGTGAACATGACTGCATCAAAGGCTGCAAGGGCTCTCTGGCTGTATGAAGAAGTGGGAAGGTTCAACAACCTTCTATAGCCAGGATTTCAAGAGCCCTCTTGCTTATGTCTCCTGGCCTAAGCAGCTCTCCCATTAGTAGAATACATTCTTTGCTGGCCTGTCGCCTCCTTTGATTGATGACAATCATTAGTCAAGGCTTCTACACACCTGAGCTTTATACAAAAAAAAAAAAGGGGGGGGGGGGGGGGGGGACGGGGGTGGTGAGGGTAGCGCTGGGGCTGTCTTTAGCTTTGTGATGTGATAGCCCTGCCTATTTCCTAGTCCTGNCACAGCACTGATAATATCTCCATTTTAGTGGGTCATTTTTCTTCACCTGTCTGATGAGTGATAACTCTGTAAATGCTGAACAACAGGAGTGGCTGGGAGGCCAAGTTTTCTTCTTGTTTTAAGAAAGAAAAATAGATAATTTAATGGAAGGGGTTTAATAACAACCAGGGGAGGGGGAGGGAGAAGGAAATAACTTTTCCCCTTAAAGTGAAATTGCAGAGCAGTGGATTCCAGTCTGTGTTTGCTTGCTGTCTCTACACACACTGATAAATAGCTTGAAGGAAACATTTGTTTACTGATGGGCAACATACCAGAGGGAAGCTTGAGTTGTATTTAAACATTAGCAGAGTGTAAATAGACACTCAGTAAAATAAACATCTGGAACCACTGGAGGTTTTTTTACACAGGTAGGTACACTTGGAAAAGGAACATCTCCCTTCATCAGAATCATCTATCTAGGAAGTATATATTCTCTAAAGCTTTGTCTAAGCTGTTTAAACAGAAGCAGTATGTTTACAGTTGAATTATTTACAGTGATAAAATACTCGGAAATTTTATTCCCATGCTGGAAGGAGAGTAAGCTCTGTCAGTGAAGGCTTTCAATACGTTTGTTACTGCATACGTATCACTGACTGTACAGAGACTGGTATTTTGGGAGGAAGCTAAGAAAATCACAATCCCAAATGTTGTTATAAAATCTAAGTGCAGAAGTGAGCTGTGTCTTTGATTTAAAGTAAAACTGCTTTAACTGCTTTAACAAATCCAGCTTAAACCCCAGGCTCACCAGAACATACAAAGAAAAGTTGTATTTAACATCTAAAAGCAAGTTAGAAGTATTTTGAGGTGATCTCTTTGCAAGCCACCCCGGGGATCCTAGCTATTGCTAATGATTGCAGAACGACGTTCCAGTGATGCTTTCAGAGTACTGTTTGTACCGTACCAGATCACAGTTTGCATCTCAGGTCCCCTGCATAATTGAATAGTGCTTGTTTCACAGCACTTAAAAAAGCTGATACTTTGTCCTCTTTCAGACACAAGTCTTGTTTTCCTAGAGTATATTCACAATTTTCAAGAGATTAATCAGGATATGTTAAAGAGAATATAGTAGGTCACAGGTAGTTAACCATTGAAGATTTTGTCCAGATGCTAAGATTTCAAGTGGAACTGGCTGGTTAGAACTTGGGTATTTGTATACATAGCTTCAGCTTTATCACAGCAAATACAAATTGAAGAACAGGGAGGCAGGAGAAGAGTATAAGAGAGTCTCTCAAAACCAGGAATTGGTTAAGTTTCTTTGGGGACAGGCTGTCATAAAAGCCTATCGCACCTTTCTCTGAGGCAGCAGTGTTACTAAGCAATGATACCAGTTCCTACATGTACAGAAAATGCAGTATGACCTACTGTTCCAGTTAACTTGGAAAGGGCATTGTTAGAAAGCATTTTGACTCTGTGTGGTATTTCATTCTTTTGTTACTTTTTTATAAATTTTAATAACTTCCTTTTATGATATATATCATTTACGTGTCTGTGAAGCACTGACAACAGCTTTCACTAGTGATGTTCACCTAAAATTGTTTCTAGAAATACTACAATTCTAAAAACATTCCTAATTAATCCATTAAAAAAAAAAAAAAAGGTGAGTAATGTTTAGTAGCTAGTACCTTCAGAAAGTCAGCCTGCCTCCTCCATCAGGACACTCCTAAATTGTGGAGGATCTGTCTTCCTCTGCGCCTAAGAGAAACATACCAGCAAATAGGCACTTCCCGCTCCCTTCTTTCCTAAGATGAGCCTCCTTGCCTGTGACACCGTGACAACCTGGTGGCCCAAGTACAAAGCTCTCTTTCTGAGGGTGCAAGCTAAGAAAGTTGTTTTGATCTCAGTATTAAACAAAAACCAAAAAATACCCTCTTTTGGTTTCACTCTAGCACAACATGCCATTCTGGAGAATCTCTTGTCACGCTGACCTGGAAGCTCTTCGGCACGCCTTGGAACTTGAATATTTGTAGCAGACCCCAACATCTTAGCACTGTGAGGGCTTCACTCAAACTATTACATCGGTTCCACCTGTTCTGCAACATTTTCTTAGTAAAAAAAATCCCACAGCAACTGCAGTTTTTCTTTTTTTTGAAGGAGAACCCTTTCAGTGGAAGCCTTTAAGAACTTGCAGCCAAAGAACATTGTATCAAGTCCTTCTTCCTTTGGACAGAGGAAAAGCCTTCAGATAACTCGCTGGGGATCCCGCAGTTATTTGGTTAAGCCGGATGCATAGAGCTGTGACTGCCTTTTTGCCATCAGTGACAAACACTAGAAGTCTTGGGTCTACTTGTCAGTTTTCTTGCTTTTGAAAGGGGAAGAGGATGTAGTAAGGCGTCTCTGCACAGCACATCACGTGGGACCTTCTGAAAATAAGAGTGAAACTATTGAGGTTTTTGTTTTTTATTTTTTTTAATTTATGAACTAATCTCATTACTCTGGTATTAAGCTCTGTAGCTGTGTTTCTAATCTGGCTTTT
>VYXH01005921.1:698221-812404 GCA_013397275.1 Burhinus bistriatus
AAGTCTTACCATTCTAAATTAATAGTTTCATTTCTCCAGGACGCACTCGGGGCAAAATCATATTGTGTACATTAATAATAAGGACACATGGTACTGTTGGTAAGAACTATAACTGTGTTTTTAAATCTTACATAGATGGTATGTGGACTGTGCATGTGTCTACACGGTGCCTTATGCTGCCATCTTGGTTTTGGGGGCTGGGGGTGGGGAAAAAGTACCTTGTGATGAGTGAAAGGCATTAAATAAAAACATGTTTACATTTTGGGGGACTAGATTACCTGCCTTCTCTTCTCTCCAGCCGCTCTTGGATCTAGAGGTATATGTAGGATACGTACTCCCCATTTCAAGGTGGGGTTAGGCTGGAAGGACTCTGAACAGAGCCCCTCGGGTGCAAAACGGAGTCTGGAGCCAGCTGTTCTGGCTGTTGGTGGGGCAAAAACTGAAGATGGTGACTGTGTCCACTGAGAGAGAACGTGGGCCCTCGGCAAATCTAACTTGTCCTGCACAGGAAGACAGAGGGCGAGCAAATACTGCAGTTGTGCATATTTATTTTTATGTAAATAAATGCATCTACAGATAAGCTTCAGCTTTAGGATTTCTGCTGAGCTGGCCTGTTAATTCTTGCTGTCAAAATATTTCAGTTCTCTGGGCCTGGATGAGTCTCTAATTCACTTTCAAAACTGCTCATTCTTGCTTGCTGTGGCACCTCAGAAGGATCGGAGCCTCGCTGGAACAAGGCGTTAGAGCTGCAGCAAGTCATGTAAACCCCTCATCTGTCATGTGTGAGTCAAGGTCAAACAAGTAAGGGTTACACAAATCACAAGTGTGACACAAGTGCTACACAAGCCTAGTGATACTCCTAAGGTCTAAAAAGACTCACCTCAGGAAACAGATTCGTTGCTAGATCGGAGAGGGGATTTTCTGCTGGACTAAACCAGAAAATCTGATCTCAAAATAATCTGATCTCAGTCTTCAGCTCAAAAGGTAGCAGCCACGCAGCAGCTGTAAAACGTTAGCCGTGCTTGTCAACAGCAGGCGTGAACAAAAACATCCTTTAAAATGCATGCTTTGGAGGCATTTGCAAAGAGCTGCTCTCTGGGCTGAGTACAACACAAAACAAAATAAAATGTGCTTTTTCTAGCAGAGCTGTTGCTTGTCTCAGGGCCTGCTGAGAAGCAAGTCTGGCAGAATTTTTCCCTCAAGGTTTTCCAGCTGTAAGACTGTCACAAATAGGAAGTTTTATCACAAGTCAAGGAAATCAAGCTCAATGGAGAGTTGACTGGTGCTTGCAAGATAAGCACACCTGTAAATAAAACCTTTGAAAAAGGAACAAATGCCAGGGATGGCAGACTCCTAAGAAAGCACAACTTCAGCTTTTAACACCCTGTCAATCAGCTAATTGTTCTTCCTTGAAATTCCAAATTTAACACCTGCCTTATTTAATTATCTGAGTACTGATTTTTTTTTTTCCCCTAAAGTTTCTTAGAAGATTTTGCTTTCTGAATGTATTTAAAGATTCTCCAGCTCTCTTGTTTCAGTCTCCAAAGTTCTTGGCAGATCTTTGGGCCCGTTCTCTGTTAGTGCCTGCTCGTGCTCCAGGTACCGTTGTGTACGTGGTTTCTCCATATTCCTCTCGGCTAATGCTTTTTACTTACCCACAGCTGATGCGGGTGCTGTACGCCAGCATGAGACACTTGTTTGTCAGACAGGCGTACCGGTTCCTTCCAGTCATTGTGGCACGTGTTCATCTCTCACTACAGCAAGACCATCAGGATTTAGTGTTCCAGGGAATCTGCGATGGCTAGAAGAGGGCATCTGTAACAACTCATTACTCATGAACACACAAAAGGCCTGCGAACATGCCCGCACACATACAGGCCTTGCTCAGCTCTTCCACCTGTGTTTTTATGTATTTCTACATTGTTACAGCATAAAATCCTTGCTTAATCGCATCACTAACCAGACTGGAGTACAACTGTGACAAAGTTCCCAAGTAAGTTGTGGTATAGCTGAATCTGAGGTGAACAAAGCAAGCAAGTCGTGTTAGTAACATAGTTAAAATGTACAGCTGATACCAAAATCTGTTCTGTCATAAAACGGCTAGTACGTTAGTATATGTCTGAACCTCTGAGAGAGACATTTTGAATGTGAAGTAGAAAAGGGGACACGAAAGATACATCTGGTGAGCTAATACGGGTTGAAGGTTGAATGGGGCTGTAAGCATGAGGGCGCAGTAGCTGGTGTCACTTCAAGGACCAAAATACTTTCCCAAACAAGAAAAAAACCCAACACTATGTGCCCACTGACATGACATTCATCACATGTCCAAGAGTGGCCTTGGCTCTGACATTTCCTCATAGATAACTAATACGAATACAGCGCTGCAAAGTAAATCAGCTTTTTTAAACTACCAATTACTAATTGCTAATGTTCCCATAATTTCATATTCAGATCCTTTCCACGCAATAATCTTTACAGGTTTCATAATCTTTTGTAAAGGGAGCAGAGTCTGGCCCAGCAGCCAGGGCGGACACGTCATTGCTAGTGTGAGCCTCTGCCACCACTTGGGCCCCAGACATACATATTTTATTTCTGAAAAGCACGGAATTTAAAATGCTAATACTCTAAGTGTTAACAATCTGCACCTCAAATTGTGTCATGCAAATCTCTTAAAAATGTTCATTCTTGTTCAGCTGTAGCAGGGCAGAAGAGCCACATTGGACCCTGTTCCAGAAGGGTGAAAAATAACGTAATTTTCAAGCAGCCCAGCAGGCGTTGCAAAACAGAGCAAAGCTAAGGGTTATCAGGGAGCCTGTCAGCCTTCCACTCTCAGCGCCAGCATGGGACAGTGTCACCAAAGCAGCTGGGACCAAGGTAACACCTGCCAATCGCAGCAGAACCTTGTGTTGTGCCACAGCCGTCTGCGCTGCCGCCATTCAGGGCTGGCCAGATGAGCGCAATGTACAATTGCTGAAAAGCCCATCATAATAATTCACAGTAGCCTTTCTCTTCCACTTTTCACCATAAGGTTTTCTTGCAGGCCAGGATTCTAAGTAAGAAGATAATAGTTTATTTTTAACAGACAAAATTTGATAAAAAACATACCATTTATTTCAGTATGTAAAATGTGAGTAGAACAAAACCTGGCGATTCTTTACCTTTTCCTAAGTTTCAGCTACCTATGTTGTTGAAAAATGAGCAAAGAGCAATAGCAAATGCAGTTGTGAAGGCCTTTTATCCTGAGAACAGGGAACTTGCTGAACGCTTCAAATGAGAAGTAACAAAGGAAGCAACAGGAAAGCTTGCAACCACAACAAAGATCGTTCAGAAATGAAGCCGGATTCATGACCTATGCTGTTACTGGGAATCGGGAGTCAAGGAATCCTCCCAGCAGATGGGGATCGGAAACGGCCTTTCTGGGCACGGTTACTTTTCCCCTCACCTCGGGGCCCTACAAGCGCTGCCTCAGAGAGGGATTTAACAAAGTTGCTATTGCTGCTGCTTTTTTCTAGGACTGCCTTTTGCTCAGCTTGTCAGCTCTCAGTTCTGCCTGTGCTTTGCCCTGGCGCAGGGCTCGGGTACGTTTCCCAGCTCGGTGTGCCTTACCTGATGAGCAGTACCCACATAGACAGCCTTTGAGCCCATACAGCGTGACTTGCCGCACTGCACATAACTCGCGCCTTTTGCAAAAGCCCAGCTCTGAGTTGTGCAGGGACTGATCCACACCACACACCTGCTCTTCCCTGCATCCTCTTTAGGTGAAGGACTGAAACAAAATACTCCTTTTTTCCCCCCACGTTAACCTTACCCTTAGGGTCTCTCCACCCATCTGCTCACGACTGCCATTGTAGCAAGTCATGGAGTGCAACATACAGTAAATATAGCTCTTAACAACCTAAAAAAACCCCATTGCGATGACAGGCACCAAAAGAGAATACCTCCTTAAGTCTCCAATTTCCCAATTTCCTGTAGTGGGTCTTTCATGCAGTTCTGCCATTTGGCCACCTGGGGGCAGCCGGGCCTCGCAGGAAGCCCCACAAAGCAGGAACGCCAACACCCCCCCTCTCACCCGATGAGCGTTCGGTACACAGAAACAAATTCTCAGGATTTAGCCATTTTCCTGCGAGGTACGCAACTGGACAGATAAGGCAAGCATAGCAGAGCTAACGCTGGGCAAGTAGTCAAGTGGTATTTTGTATAAAAATGAGTTTTTTAAAAGAAGGGAAGAAAAATAAAAATCTCATTGTTTCTAAAATGCCTTTAATTAAGGTGCAGCTGTACAATCGTTTTAAAAACTAGCCACTATGATTCACAAAGCAAGGGTAACTACTCAGAGGGACTTTGGTGCCATGGGTCTACCTCTGTGTGAAGGCTGAAGAAGCTGGCATTCAGTGGGCTATAGATTAGCCTCGACTGCGCGTGGACAGCGGAACCTATAGCACCCCCTCTGAACTGACACAGCTGTACTGCAGCGGACAAAAACTCAGGAGCCTGGACAGGCTATGTTCCTCTTCGCTGCTCCATGTTCCTCTGCGATATAAGCTAATTCAGCAAGCACCAGCACAAGAAAGTGACAGCACAACTGATGGCAAATTCTTCACCCTGCATTCACAGCCAGCCCACGAAGTCCCAGTAGGAACATAACTGCTTCTCTGCAGCCAGAACCGCCAGCCAGGCAGTGGCTACTGCAGCACCTACAGCTGATCCACCTATCTATGTCTGCTCTGCACATCCCTATGCCAGCATCAGGCTTCTGTGATGGAACCTTGCTGTGGTGAACTCTATCTAGATCATACCATCAGGGGCTAAAACAAAACCTCAGAGCACCTTGAATGCAGTATTAGTTCCTACCTTCCTGAAGGAACACTAAAGCTAGGAAAACACTGCCACCGCTTGGTAAAGCTTTGGAGTTGACTGGCCCAGATAAGGAGCACCAGTGTCAATCTCCCCTTCCTCCTAACTGAAGGCCCACGTGATAATGGAAGATGATTTCTAAGCTCAGACTCCAAGACAAGTTAATTTTGTCCCCAAAACCAGAAGAATTGGCAGCAATATGCCCACGCCTTTCAGTAGGTCATAACAGAGGATGGCAAGCCCGAGGGACATCCAATGCCTGTGGCTGAAGGATGAAAACAAGTTTTCCCAGGATAGTATACGGCCAAAGAGGCTTTTCATTATTTACAATTTACTACCCCCGGTGCCCATCAACTCACCATCTGATCATTGGCATCACCCTCTGCAGCTAGCCGATGGAAGGACAGCCATCCAGACTCTGGCTTCAATCCAGGACTGAGTCAGGTACCGCGACTGATGAACCTTCACCATCAGGAGGAGGTCAAAATTCCAGACCCAGCACAGTAATTTTTCCCAAAATACTTGGATCCGAAATAAACAAGGGATACACTATAGAGGGTAGAGGAACACTGTACGCAAGCAATGGTTGCAGCTTATGCCTAGTCATGGTATTCAGTCACCCATGAAACGAAGTTGCAGCCTATCTTTTAAATTCCTGTCTCATCAGTGTCATCTCCTCCCATAATGTCCAAGCCAGAGATGCGTTCTTCCTTCACTTTAGTCAACACAAAATAATCTGCAGAAAAACAATGAACTTCATACTGTAACTAGGTAAAATGCGGAAAAAATACAGTCACCAGAACATCCAACATGGTACTTTGATCTTGACCTGATAACTCATTGGGGGTTATTATTTCATAGTTATAGAAATCTTTAGTAGGATTTCATCACCTATTATTTCTCATGAGGAAAAAACCCTTTTATAGAAAAAACAATGCCCATTAAAAGAAAAAAACATAGGTTACACCAGGCTTCAGAAAGCAGTGTGGTTTCCTATAACAATTTTTGACTTTTCATCTCTTTCCTCCTAAGACAACAGCTTGTGTCAGTGACACCAGCATTCAAATTACATGAGGAAGGCCAAAACATCATTTCAAGCTTTCAAGATTTGTGCTTTTCTTTTAACAGTAGCACTGGGAACATTAACTTTAGCTGTTTGACAAATGCATGTAACAAGGTAACTACAGGAGTAGGAACTTGAAGACCATATCCATAGTAAGATTTTAACAGTGAGCTATTTCATTAGCTCCCTGTTTCTTCTAACAGCTAATTAAGAGACACACACACAGCAGCCTTGCCCAGTTCATGCGCTACAACCATACTCATCATGAAAGTCCCCATTTCTAACCCACAAATGCACCTAACAAGACTACACGTACCGGTCCAGCCCCAACGTTGCACAACAAGCAATGGACCTTTGCTGCTGTTAAAACTGAGAGAAAATGGATGCTGCTGCTGAGTTCTATGCATAAATGACTTCTTATTTACAGATTCCAACCCAGCTTTGTTTTCTCTCAAATTTGACAGGCTTGGATTCAAAGGTCCCACATTTCTGAGACAGAAGATGACGACATAAGTGAAATTAGCTGTGATCTGGAGACTGTGCAGAAATGAACATTCATCCAGATTGAAACGAAACTGGAAATCCAGGAACACAGAACATTTTTCTAAAACAGTTTAATAAAAAAATTGTGAAGTTTCTTGAAAAATTGGAAGAAACCCAAAGCATATTGTGTGTGTCACCTGTCTTAGTCACAAAGAAACACAATTGTCAAAAAAGATATTTAAGTTTAATACAAATTTTATACAAAGAAAATGTGAAAAAATACTTCCATATGCTAAAAGCAATTATGCTTCACAAATAAGGCCAGCTAGGCTATTTTTGACACAACTGCAATTCACGAATATTCTGTTCTCGCTTTTTTTTCTTCTAATACATTTTTCCCTCTAATATGGGTACTAGCTGGAGACTGTACAAACCGCATTCTTTTATAAACAATGGGAGAAATCAACATGACTAAAATGTACAACAGAATGTACTGGAATGATATCATACAATTAATTTTCTCATATACATACATCACCTTTGCTTTGTTCAATGCTTTCGTTTTACACAACATACAAAATGGTACTACAGTATAAGTGTAACAGACAGCATTTTCAGGGGTTACTTTCTCTCATACTGTACTGTTTCATGCTTACATAAAAACATAAAATCCATCGTATAAATAGTACATGCTCTGGCCCAGCATCAAAAGTCCTTTGCCCATGTTTCCTGATCCATGTTTATTCTCCACACCCAGTTCTTGTTTCATTCAAAAAGCTTTTCAAAATCCCTTTTGAAGGATTTTAAAGGAAAGAAAACTGAACTGTGAAGCGTAGGAAAAAACTTTACTTTTCTCAATCTTTGATATCAATGATCAGAAACCATGCTACAACCGGCTGGTATTACACTTTCCAACTTTTCTGATATTACTGAAGGAAATTTTAACTTAATTGTAACCTGTAAACAATATAAATTTTAACAGTCTGGTCATTGTAAAAAACAATGTAAATCTTTATGCTTTTCAGATCCACGGATTGGAAATGTTGTAATTTGCCTAATACAATTAACTGAAAAAGGATACCCTTCATCATTTGGTTGCCCAAAGAAATTCTACAAGAGTTTCAAAGTGCAGAAATTTTTTTCAATCCAAATGCAAAACAAGTTGTTCAGATTCTCATGATTATATTATTTGATGCATAACTGCAATTTCCCAAGACCAGTTTTCAGTGTTAGCTTGTGATAAGGCTGTTTTAAACCTTCCTTTTCCAACTTCAAACGCTCTTTATAAGTTAAAAGTCAATACAAATATAAAAAGGAGATGGTACTCTAACTTTAATGACATCCACAAATTGTACATTATTTACAAAAGAAGCATAGATTTAATATGGATCTTACCTGTCCTCAGCTTTTCTAAGCCAGCGCTAATGCTTTACATTAATGTAGTGTAGTTAACGCTTTGTACACATATACAAAGCTAAAGTCTGAACCTTTGAGGTTAATCCAAAGAACTGTGTTTATTTTTCACATTTCTATTAGATTTATTTATTCCAACAATTGTATGGACTTCTTGTTAGCAGTTAGACTCTTCGTACTTGGACTGGCATTGTGGTCTGAACATACTGAACTCCAGTTCTCATTGCCACTGTCCCAGCAGAAGGACTTACCACTACAGGAATGGTCTGTGGATTAAAACCAAGAGAAACATATTGTTATGTTAAAGGTCACATAAACATGACCACAGAAATAGAGATTTATTTTCCAGGGAAAATCCAGAACAAGTTCCAATTTTGTGCAAGAATTAATACCTTTATTACCGCAATATTACCTCATTCCAGGGTAGAAAGTAGTGTATTACTTTCCTATAGCCAAGAGGTTTTCTGTATTATTATTACTACTATATAATTACAGGGACAGGTGGTCCTATAGGTACTGTACACGCTCTGACTGTGCTTGGAGAGTTAGGTTTTCATAGTTACATCCAGTTATGTATTTTCCCCAAACTAATACATGGGAAGAGGAAAAGGGGCTAAGAAAATCCTTTGTCATTTGAAAAAGTTTTGACAAATCAAACTGGAGTACAAAAATACCCTTGTTTATAAGTATATTCTTGTTACACATTACTTAAATCTTTTTCACCAAAAGAAACTCCCCCATGCATTCAGTCTACACAGAAGAGAACAAAGAACATCTATTTGAACAAAAAAGTAGTTAACTTTTGCACAAATCAATAACAAAAACATCAGCATTACTGGGAACTGTCTTAGACACCCTGTAAAAATATTAATATAGAATAAACTTTTCACTTCCATCATACAGATCATGATTTATAAATCTCGACAAATGAAGTTTCAGGACATCTCTATAGGTGGTAATTGATTCTACAGATGCAGAGACAAAGGCACAAGAATGTTAAACAACCTGGTCATGGTCACATCACTCTGGAAGATCTGGAAAAGGATTTATTGAATCTTAAGTCTGTATCTTAACCTTCCTCCAAAAATGTGAGAAAGTCTAGAAATGTCAATACCATACAAACTGCAAGTGCGTTTTGATACAATTCCAGTGATGCCCAACTGGTGATCAAACAAATGCATCCATTTCAGTTCACAATATTTTGTGGAAGAAACAGGAAGTGAGATTTTGAGGAATCTGAAAGGGATGCACAGATCTTCCCTGATGGTAGTGTGACATTCCAAAGAGAACATGGAAGAAGAAATACAAGTTTACTGAAGCCCAATGTTTCCCCACACTGTTTTAAGAAACCACATTTGTGTCTTAATGGCATTCAACAAAGATTGCAAGTATCCCTATTGAGATGGATTGCAGCCTAGAGTGTTTATCAGCTCCTTTGTGACAAAGTCTGTGCCTTCCAGAAGCCTACTCATTCCATTCCCTGGAATGCAAAGATGCTGAATTCATATTTTTACACTATTTTAACCGCCAAAATAATAAAAACCAAACATGGAATTAATTAATCTGCTAAATGAATTCAAGATCACGGCCATTTTGTAATGATTTCAGATGTGTATAGAGGGTTCAATGGAAATGGTGCCCAGATGATATGCTGGAAGTTGTTCAGAGGAAGAAATTCCTAGTTGGAAACAAAGTGCAAATTGAACCCTAAATAAGCCATTATGTAAGTCACTGTTAGTACTACAGGTGGGGAAATTAAGGTTGCCACAGTCGCCTTTAAATATACACGCTTACACAAATGAAAAAATTAAGTTTCGGTTCTTAGAGTGATCAGGATATGGAATGTGTGAGACTCCTTAAATGTGGTAACATCATTCCCTGAGAGGTAAATTTTCCACCTCTGCCAGTTTTACACATATGTACATTTTGCATACATATTAAACATGCACTAAGGTTTAAAATTATTTAAATTGCACGTGCAGTCATTAGAATACAGAGGTGTCTGTAGCTGTGCAAGACTAATGCAAATGTGTACAAAGTTTTAAACATGCACAAATAAAGGTTGAAACCTTTCAGACGTTCCAATTATGCTTTACATAACTCAATACACTTTCAATTACAGCAAACCAATGAAGGTAACTGCTATTTTTCTGAATATTACACAAAACCACCTTATGATCTTACAACCTCTCAGCTATTCACAAACGAGCCTAACGTCTTTGCTGTTTCTATTTGATTTTAAAACACATATAAAACCTTGTTGTTATGGTAATTCAGTCCAAGCAACTTAGGGCCAATGCTGCAAAGGTGCACAGTGCTCTCAGTTGAGACAAAACGAGTTAAAATGCTGCTAGGAATGTGAAAAGTCATGATCCCCACTAAGAGCAGTAACATTTGTGTGGAATAATAAGGGCTATGAAATACTGTATGTGTGTGTGCATGCGTGTGTACTGACAGCCATACACATGCAGATGCGTGTATCCTGCAGCTGGGGGGGGGTGTGGTGTTGGGGGATTTGTGTACATGTGCACGTGTGTGCGTGTGCACAAGGAGAGAGAAACACAGAGTAACTTCTACAGCAAATTAGGCCTCACAATCACAGTGCGATTGAGATACACTGTTAAATTAGTACATAGTTACTATTACAAATTATCTAACTTCAGACAGAAAGTGAACTGAAGTTAGCCACACATGGGCTTCTCTGTTGAACCCACCACTGAGACAGAGCGTGCCGTTCAGTTACCAGTGCAGTATAAGCGTATTTCCTTCTGGTGACAAGAATGTCAGCCCAGATACCATGCTGACTCTGAAGTGAGCACTGCAGAACATGACCAGCTGAAAGAATGAGATATTATGGTGCATAAAATACAAAAATTGAACTCACTTCTGTCCCATCTCCTGTGACTGACACTATGAAATTCAAGTGTCCTTGGTTAAGTCTTTAATGGAAAAAAACAGGTCTGATTCCAATGCTCTTTCTCATAATTTCATAACGCTAATGTGCAAGACTTCATGGGAGATACACTACTGATGAATGCATATTTTCTTTCGTAGTTACTGAGATGTCACAGGAATATCAAGCATAGCTCAGAAATAATTATATCTCTTTAGTATACCATAGACAAAAAGATATTTAAAAGCTATTTTAAATGAATTCAATATATTTACATTGATATTGTGGCCAAATATATACATGAAACGGACAAATAATTAACATAATGTAAAATGGAAGCCTGACTGTCCTCAGTGCCTTCGCTATTCTTAATGACAACTTCTGAATCTTTGTCATAATGAATGATGAAATGAAAGGGTGGAATGTTGCACAGCAAAATAAGACATTTTGCACTGCAAGTTGAGACTATACCAGTGAATTCATATCTTGATAGAACAGCAGACGGAGACAACCCCCCAGAAATACTGAGCAATTTTAATGCCAGGAACAGTACTACTGCAGACTTTAAATGATGATATTGTACTTACAATTGTGGGTTGAGTAGTTGGAATATAGGTGGTGGTCTGCGGTACCTGGACCAGTTTTATAGGCTGGTTGCTTGTCACACCTGTTGCTATCTGCAGAGACAGCACAGGCAACCTCAGTAGAAGTCTCAGCTTTTACATAAATTCCACCTAGTTGTTATTATTATTATTGTAATATGAAATTTATGTTGGATGTTTTGTTTGTGTTAAAAATTTGCATCTTAATGAATTCACAGGTTACTTCTTTGTTAATAAAACAAAATTCAAATTATGAACATGATCAATGTATACAGCATGATGTTTCAGGTAGAGTATCTATGTGAAAGCAATTCCAGATTTGTATAACTGGAATATTCCCTGGCAAAAGTTTTAGGTAATTGATTTTCTCCCATTCCCTGTTTCCCCAGTAATACAAAGGTTGTGCTGCCACAGACAATGCATACGAACATCGACTGAGCCAGAGTTTAACTAACTTCACCAAAGCATTCAGGTGGAACAGCACATCCTTTTTCCCCTCTTCAAATCTGTTTCCCAAGTTACTCCTTTAGATGACATGTCAAGCCCAGAGATCTAACACCAGACAGTAGCAAAAGTGTCAAGAAATGAACACAGCTCTCTAGTTTACTATGCTTCCCAATTCTATAGGACTATCTCAATGAGACATCATGCTGGAATCACAATACTACAAAATTAGTTTGCTTTTAATATTTTAAAATACAACAAAGCTCCTACTGATGTGGGGGATCATGTATAAGGGTTTGAAGGATCAGCCCCCCCCTAAAATTTTTCATTTAATAAATCTTGCAAGGGCAGAAGAAAAACGATGCTGAAATTGCTAATAGTCAAGCCCTACCTATAAAGCAGAATCTTCTCTATAAACATTTTCTATATATGCAATGTTAAGTCCCTTTATTAGAGGATTTGCTCATCCTTGCCTACTGAATACTATCAGAGTAGATGCTATGGAGGATTTCGTAACTGCACACTGCTCCGTTAACTGTAGATCCAGGTGAATTGTTGTATCAGTGTTATGGAACATTGTGGTACCCTAGTGGCAGTCTGTTGTGATAAAGTAAGTTGATTTGAATGCAGGTCTTGAGCTTGGCCTCTGAACCCCCAGGCAAGAAGGGCTTGGAAGTGCTGCAGTCAGTATTGCTTATCAGAAGGCAACTTGTATCGAAAGATCCAGACCAGAAGCTACACTGATGGGTCCTGGAGAGAGAGAGAGAAAGAGGTCCAGTCCCCTTTGGCTGGAAGGATGAGTTAAGCCAACACAAGGTTTTACTGGGAATGAGTGAAGGGGAAAGGGTGTTCCCAGAGGACAGAAGGAGATTTTTTTTTATTTTGCCAAGATGAAGAAAAAACCCCGCAACTCACTGTCTCACTCCCCAAATCACACTCTTTGAAATATTCAAATGGTCATAAATTCCTGGCTGATCCAGGGAAGCCTTTAGGGGTAGGTTTCAAAGAAATCTTACATACTATTTTTGTTTGAAGGTACCACAATGATACTCACTGTAACACTCTCTTTGCTTTTATCAGCTGAACCTTCCTTTTCCTTAGGGGTGCTGGCTGTTTCTGTGGGTGTAGGCTGCACACTTGAACTGGGCTGAGATGATTTATTTAATGTTTCTGTGCTAATTTCAGTATCTGTTTCTTGCTGTGTTGCAGTAGCTAAAATAAAGGAAAAAAGACAAAGTAGCCACTACTCATGTGTACAAGTCCACAGTCACTCTTCACAGGCACATCTGCACCCATGCAAACAAAGAGTACCGAGTCCCTGCGTATTGCACCCACCCTAACCCCCCTCAGCAGTGAAACAGGCAACCCAGAGCAAGATTACCTGACTGTGTGCAAGATTTCATATGCTCAGGCCAGTGAGCTTGTTGGCAGGGATAGTCACAGTAGCTAGTATTCCAACAGCAATAAAAAATGGCCTCTTTCTTGCAGTTAGCACACCACTGCTTCTTTTTAGTTTCATCCACTGCTTGCTGCTTTTCCAATTCCAGCTGCTTCTTCACCTCAGCAATCAAACGATCTCGTTCTTGTTCTAGACTCTGACGCATTTCAGCCATTGTCAGTTCTACTCGAAATGCAAAGAAAGATGAGTTTTGCATTTTCCACCCCACTACAGGAAGGTGCAAACCAGTAATTTTCATGAGTTTAAAGACAACATGAAATTAAAACTAACAATCAAAATATTCCCTGAGTTTGGGCATCTCTGTTTCATACCTACTCAACAAATGAAAATCTTCCATCTTTTCTTATTCTGGCACCGTGATTTTTACCCTTAACCATTACCTTCCATTAGTTTAACACTTTAGTTCTGGAAATCCCACACAAGATCAGAATCCAGGTATACTAGGCACAGCATAAACACAAAAAGAATGTATGCAGCTGCTACTAACATACTATGTCTCTACAAGCCCAAACTTTTCTTTTGCTCTAGTATTCAGAAAACACAGAGAATTGTATTTCTTTTCTTGTCTCAGAAATAAGTAACAGCGAATCAACTGTTCATTGTATCTTGGTTTCTTTACAAAGAAAAACTATGTGAATAAAGTTGTAAATTTGAGCCTTACTTCAGGATTGCCCTGAGAGCCACTTACTATTAATGCAGTTATAAATGGATACCTCAGTCATTATGAGCAACTATGAGTGAAAGAGAGCTTGACAGAATCTTCAAGGAAGTGGGCAAATACAAATAAAGCATTCCAATCTTAACCACCTCGATTCAGGATGAATTTTTGAGTCTTCTGAAAAACCCTCAGGTTGACATACTTTCAACATTAAAGGTGTTTATTTAAATCAGTAGCATAAGACTGGTGACAAAGGGTTTAAAGGATTTTTCTTTTATTTCTGAGCACACCTAGACATTCAGTTCTGTGAGTTGTAGGTGAGTTGTTGCCATACCCAAGTAATTCTGAAGAATGCTACAACTGGACTGCAGCAGTGGAAAGAGTGGTCTACCCTGATTTGAAAGAGCAAAATGTAACTAACAAACCAAAGACATGAGTCTGAATATGGATTTATTCAGCCCTTAATTCACTTTGATTCCAGATGTGCTCTGCAAAAAGAGTCAAAAAGTGGATGACGACCCTGTATTACACAGTCCTAAGGCTGTTTGGACTGCATCTAGCTTAAAGGAGACTTGATCACGCAGTTGCAACCTTCTTCCCACAGTCAGTGCATTAAAAAAGATAATTTAAGAGGAATCACATTTTAATCATGTTTTCATTTCCCACCCATATGGTTGAGTGAATGTAGAGATGAAAATCCCCCTCCAAGGAAGAATATTCTTTTATCTGTTTAAGGTAGTACTTTGACTTTATTTCACTGACAGTCTGGCACCAAGATGGAAGAAGGCCGACATCGCTCCAGTCTTCAAAAAGGGCAAGAAGGAGGACCCGGGGAACTACAGGCCAGTTAGTCTCACCTCTGTCCCTGGGAAGGTAATGGAGCAACTTGTTCTGGATGTCATGTCCAAACACGTTGAAGAACAGGAAGTTATTGGAAGTGGCCCACATGGATTTACCAAGGGTAAATCATGCTTGACCAATCTGATGGCCTTCTATTGATGTTGTAAGTGGTTGGCTGGATGAGGGGAGAGCAGTAGACGTCATCAAGGCTTCTGACACTGTCTCTCATAACATCCTCATTAGGAAGCTGAGGAAGTGCAGGCTAGATGAGGAGACAGCGAGGTGGATTGAGAACTGGCTGTGTGACAGAACTCAGAGGGTTGTGATTAACGGAGCAGTGCCAAGTTGGAGGCCTGTAATCAGTGGTGTCCCCCAGGGGTCAATACTCAGCCCGATCTTGTTCAATATATTCATCAATGACCTGGATGAGGGGACAGAGTGTATCCTCAGCAAGTTCGCTGATGATACCAAACTGGGAGGGGTGGCTGACATTCCAGAGGGCCGTGCTGCCATCCAGCGTGACCTGGACAGGCTGGAGTGCTGGGCAGAGAAGAACCTAATGAGGTTCAACAAGAGCAAGTGTAGGGTCCTGCACCTGGGGAGGAAGAATGCTAGGCACCAATATAGGTTAGGGGTGGACCTGCTGGAAAGCAGTTCTGAGGAGAAGGATCTGGGGGTCCTGGTAGATAGTAAATTATCCATGAGCCAGCAATGTGCCCTTGTCGCCAGGAAGGCCAATGGAATCCTGGGCTGCATAGGGAAGAGTGCGGCCAGTAGGTAGAGGGAGGTCACTCTCTCCCTCTGCTCAGCAGTGGTGAGGCCACAAGTGGAATATTGTGTCCAGTTCTGGGCTCCCCAGCTCAAGCGGGACAGGGAACTACTGGATAGAGTCCAGCGTAGGGCAACAAAGCTGATTGGGGGATTGGAGCATCTCCCTTATGAGGAAAGGCTGAGAGAGCTGGGACTCTTTAGCCTGGAGAAGAGAAGGCTGAGGGGAGACCTTATTCTTGCTTAT
This sequence comes from Burhinus bistriatus, assembly GCA_013397275.1. NCBI lineage: Eukaryota > Metazoa > Chordata > Aves > Charadriiformes > Burhinidae > Burhinus > Burhinus bistriatus. The sequence continues at coordinate 713,946 of VYXH01005921.1, forward strand.
AAGTATCTAAAGGGTGGGTTGGAGGAGGATGGAGGCAGACTCTTTTCAGTGATTCCCAGTGACAGGACAAGGAGCAACGGGCACAAGTTGGAACATAGGAAGTTCCATTCAAACACAAGAAAAAGCTTCTTTACGGTGAGGGTGACAGAGCACTGGAACAGGCTTCCCGGGGAGGTTGTGGAGTCCCCTTCTCTGGAGATTTTCAAGACCCACCTGGATGCAGTCCTGAGTAATGTGCTCTAGGCATTCCTGCGTCAGCAAGGGAGTTGGACTAGAGGATCTCTAGAGGTCCCTTCCAACTCTAAAAATTCTGTGATTCCATGAAGATTGAGTCAAGGTTGTCTATTCACTTTAAATAAATAAATACGTACACCAACAGCTGATCTGAACCAAAATGTCAGGTACAATCTACGAAGATACCAGAGGAAGCAGGTTCCCTATATTAACAGAACCTGGTTCATATGAGAATTAGTATGAAATAATCAGCATAAAATATCTCATGAAGAGGGATTATCCAATGATGCCTAAAATAAAAGAGTTATTCTGTCCTATCAAAAGCTCTCTTTAGCCTAAATTTGTCTCAGAGGGCTGAACACCTGTTTAATATGCACAGATAAAGTATCTTTGTCTACATACTCAAAAGGTATCTGCTAATATCAGCATAGTACATCATATAAGGTTTTCTGTGCTTCACTTGGACAATTTGTAGTATCATATGATGAAGGTAATATATAGTACAAGCATTTGGATTTTCTATTTAGGACAAAAAACTGACACACTGTTTTGGCCTGCAGTTTTCATACCTAGATTATGCTTCATTTCTGAGAGTTCCTGTTGATGTAGCCATTGAAGTTTTTCTATCTCAATCCTCAAACGGCGAATCTAAATATTAAAATTTTAATAGTTAGTAATAATAAACAGGGGACAGCGTATAATACATAATTATTATACAGATAAATACTCCCAAAGCAAAGAGCCTGATCATCACTTACATCAAGGCTCCTTCATATTAATGTGTGGAACAAGACCATCGTAAACCCCAAATCAAAGTCTGAAGTATTCTAAATATTTGTTTGCTAAATTTGCTTACCATAAAAAGTACAAGATTGTTTGAAAACAAAAAGTACCTCTATTAAACTTGCTCTTGCTTCCTCTAAAATTAGTCGAGTCTCAAATTTCTCTGACTGGAATCAAAAACCTATTCTTCAGTTTTGTTTGCATTTATTAGTATGACATTTCATTTGTTTTATTTTCTTTTTAACTAGATGAGGCTTAGGAAAGCAAGTTTTTCATTCACTGTGGATTGGGAATACAAATATCATTGCTCAAAATTGTGACTACTTTATTTTGGTTAAAACAAGCAAACAAATCATCACACTTTTAATTCTGAGCTTTATTTGTTCACATTCGTACTCAGTTTGCACTGCTTAATCTGCTTTTCCCAAGTTTAAAGAAAACACTTAAAAGATACTAAGTACTACCTTTGAAACAATTAAAGACAATGTATAGCATTTCATTAAAAAATGCAAAAAGTATTTAAGTATTCTTTAAAAGTATTAAAACTATGGTCATAATCATATAACTGGAGTAAGCTACTGCACTACAAGTGAATTAAAATCTTCCTCTGGTGGACAAATACATCGTTTGAAAAAATGATACTTTCAAAAAAACTATTTTATTTCTGATTTTAAACAAGGTGACACAAAATTAAATCCTCAACAGAAGCTTTAAGGATCTGGGCTTGATGGCTTACTGTTCTTGCTGCTTATCTTTCAGAGGCCATCTGTTATTTTTTCAGTGTTTTTCTCCACCACTCTAATCATTACTTCTAAAACAGCATATAAATTAGGATCTCTAGACAGTCTTGATATATAATAAATTGTAGGTATAGTTATATGGTACTTCTATATATAAAAATACTATTTTGCAGCTTTTAAAATTAAAATACAAGCAGTATTATTTATCTTTTTATCTTACACTAACCTCAGCTATTGTACTGCCGGTAGTATTTTTTGAAAGATCATTATATATTTCAGTCATTGTCCCTTTGATGGCATCCATCATCTGAAAGACAAAATGAAAAAAAAAAAAAATTAGATATGTACTTTTAATGCATACTAACTTTCACTTCCTTTCAACTACTCTAATGTGAACCTAAATTACTATCAACAATGCCCCATATCTCTCTACATATTTATCTGGGTCTACTTTTAGAGGACTATTTAGAAGGTAGAACATGACATTTTTGATCAGGACTCTGATTTTTAAGTGTCCTGAACTGATGAACTGCTTGACCTTCTACTTTTCCAAGAAATTGCCATTGATATAATTTACGAACGAACAAACAAACAAAAAAAACCCCCAACTATGAGTTTCAGGAAGAAATTCTAGAGGAGAAGAAAAAAAAAAAAAAAAAGGATATTTATGGACATTGCTGACCACCAAGACCATATGGTTGAGTGAGAACACTGAAAGTTGACAGTCAAGATTAATTCTGGTGCTTTTAATGCCTGGCTACTCAACTTTATAATACAAGTATTACACCACATCCTTCTGTTTAATACATGAATACACACTTATGACAAGTTACCATCTGATAAAGCCATACAGTGTTTTAAAACAAAAGTACATTTTTGTATATGTATTACTGGACACAGATGAAGAAACATTAATGTTTACTGTAAATATGATGCTATGGGGATAGCTACACCTTTAGGAGAAAACACAGAAAATGGTCCGAAATACAATGCAAGGTAAATAAGAAGCAGCAATGGGGGAATGGGAGAAGGAAAAACCTGAAGTGTCTGAGCAGCTGAAGCCTATCATATATGCACTCTGGCTTGGAATGGCAGCATTCAGCCAGCTCTAAGATGATGGCTCAGCACTCTCATCAAAATCTAGCAGTTCCTACCTAGTAGAATGAATATGCAACACAAGACAACCTGAAAATTATTTCCGAATTTGAAATGTCAAGAATTTGAAAGTTCACTTCAAAATAAAATTTCAAGAAAACCTTGCTCAAGAACTTACTTTGCTAGTATATTTAGCAATATCTGCAGCCACATCAGCTGAAGCTGTTGCAATTGGCAAGTCTGTATTAACTGAGGAAGAAAGCGTACTTGCAGATCCAGAACTGGTAACCATAGAAATAGGTTGAGTACTTGTAACCAAGGTTATAGTGGAAGTGGAAGTGCTCTGGGTGATCTCTTTTTGCTGCACAGCTAAGAAAAGAGAACATACAGCGGATCAATCACATAAACAATTATGAAAATGAATAGGCAAACTTCTAACTTTAATGTCTAACTTAAATGTGTGCACCTAACCGTTTCCAAGACTTACATTATTTATACAATGGTGCCATTTAATCAATTAATTATACAGTGTCCAGCCACTGAACTTGTACATGACTGTAAGGCTTAAAAGTAATGAAGCAAATATATCTTTGAAACTTATCATTTTAGATGGACTAATACAAAAGTCTCCCTCAGATCTCTATTTCTCCCAGTTTGGGACTTTTCCACCCCACTTCCTAGGAATTCACTTCCTAACCTCTCAACTTGGAGAACTCCCAACTAATACCACACGTATGAGCTTGAGTTGGACGTTTTCATTTGCCATAATTTTGAAACATACTATTGAATTTCTTTACTTTTTGCTTTAAAACAAGATTTAGTGAGCCACTGTTGAAGAAAGCCTACTTTAGCAATACCTCCTGGTGTTATTCCCATTCTTTTGTTATTAATGTTACTAATTATTACTAATGTTGTGATGTGTTTAATATACATACATCCAGATCAACATTAGGCTTTGGCTGGCTGCAGAGCAGGGAATGCAACATTAGATTAACTCATTAAAGCAAAGAAGTTATTCACAGTGTTAACTGAAACAGTGTAAGAAAAGATTTCTCATCTTTGGTCAATATTTCAAATAATCTTAAGCAATGGGTAATTAAAAAATGAGAGTGCATATCTAAATGGAAAACCCTTCACCTTTTCATCCCCAATGACTTATCGGCCTTAAAGATTTATTTATTTTTTTATTAAGGACAATAGTTTTCAATCTATTTTTAATGATTCATATCATAAAAGACATCTTTGTTGCCACTGTCCTCAAAACATGAATTACTGAAATAGGAAAGTGATTCAATTTATCTGTATGTACTATATTTTTGTTTATGCCAATTCAGTATAGAAGAAATCTGTAGATTTTAGTTTTCATTTTATATATTTCTAGCATATAATATTTAAGATGGAACATAGCTATGATGCGCTTAATAGTAAACATATTGATAATATGAACTCACAGGCTGAACATTTAAAGTTCATTCCATATTATTAAGCTCTCACATTAAAGTATGACTATTAAAAATAAGACTTCACCGAGTTTCACATTTATTTTTCTCACTGAATATTTTTGTATCAAATTTGTGCAGTCTACACGTAGAAAGACACCACTTCTTTGACGCTTCTTATATGACAGTCAGAAAAGCAGTTCGGGACCAGAGAAATGTCCCTCTGGTAAATGTTTGTATGTGACCCATAAGCTAAACCTCTCTTCTGTTTGAAATTATTGGCTTGCCAGCACTGTTAGCAGAATGGACAATATCTATTCACAGTAAAGAGTTCAGTTTATTAACTTGAAATTACAAATAAAACTACATTTGCATAAAGTTGCTGTTCTGTGAAGTGAAGCAATAGAAATATGGACTTATATTACCACGTGCCTACTACTAGCAAAACCTCTGGCAAAGGACTGGTAAGAAAACAATTGTGAAAAAATTCTAAAATGCCATGGCTGTTTGCTCAGTAAACTAGCATCAAAGTCTTGTTAAGAGTTAAGCAACAGGGATTTCAAAGACGCATGTAGCCTGGGTAATTTCATTGTTATCAAATTATACTCTATGAAAAACCGTACAGATCAGCTTCTTGTCAGATAAAACTGGATCCAGTTTGTAGATATTGAGGTGGTAGTGGTAATCATGCAAGTGGAACAGAATTAATGGTTTTATCATATAATTCAGAAAATAATTCAGTTCACTCTCCCAAATCTGTGATGGCTAAGAATAGCAAAAATATTTATACAGATACACACACAAACTTTTTGTCATTAAAGTAAGGAGACATGACTCTAAATACACACCAGAAAGAGCAGGTATCGTGAGCATGTTGTTGTATTTTAAAGTCACTTATCAGAGTAGAACCACACTTTGAGATTTTGTTTATATAGAAGAACTCCTGGTTGGGTAGCCTTGGAGCACTGAGATCACTACTGGGGAATTATGGCATCACAGGCACATTGAGTTAGAAAGTGTATACCTTTAACTGCTTGTCTTGTCTGATATCTTGTCCCTTGAGAGGACTGAGGTTGCTGTGACTGAGACTGCTGGCTCTGCTGCTGTTGCTGCTGTCTCTGCACCTTCTGCATGTGCCATTTCTGAGAAGATGTCTGAAATTTATTTGAAGAATTCCACACTACACGCTGCACAGCAGGGGCAGTTTCCTTAGGCAGCAGAGGCCTCTGCTTTTTCACAGGGCTTCCAGTGGCTGCAGATGGAGCACTAACAGTAGAAGAAGCACTAGTAGTTGCTGTTACACCAGCTGGTGGAGTTTGGGCCGCAGAGCGGGTAAGTACTGGAGTTTCTGGTAGAGGCTGAGTGCTTGTACTGGAGGAAGGTGGAGTTTTACCTACAACTAAACAAACATAAAATGTAATGCCAGCTTTTCACCAACGTACCTGATTCATAATTTTAATCTATCTTTTGGAAGAGCCATATGTACCTTCCAGTCTACTTTTAATTATTTTCCTCAAAAGGTAATTGATGTTCTACAGGTAAACTCGTTTCAATAATCTACAAGTAAAGTCATTTCAGTCTAGTTGAAATTGGTGGCAATTCAGAAGCACTAGCCATTAAGCAAAACAGAACAGAAAATACAAAACCCAGAAAACCAGCCTGACCTCCTTTGGAAGATATGTGAGAGGTTAGCATTTGTTAGGATGTTTCTGGGTTACCACTTACACCTGTCATCCCAATTTTTTTCAGAAGAAAAATACATTCAAAAGGAACAATGAACAGTAACTGAAGGAATAGCATACTAAAAACTTTCTAAAGAAAGGTGAACTGGTTCTGACAACCAAATATACAGTGTATTTAAGAGATCTACGTTTACTCGAAAATCTTCCAGAGTTTATACAGTCGATTGTTCCACGTATCAGATCAATTTAGGAACTGGCCAGGAAAAACATGTCTGAAAGAGAAGCCTGCTGCATTGACAGGTTTCTGGAAAGGGAGCAAAGACCTTCAGATCTGCACGCATCAGATCCCTTTTCCAGACCAAGGCATTTTCGTATCTGATAGCCACAAGTAAAGGTAGGAGCCTTGGAATCATGGACAGGACACAAATTATGCTACAATATATTAATATAGGTTCATATATATAGATATAAATATTTAAACCCACTTTTAATTTCACTCAAATATGTATTATTTTTGCCTCTATAGCAAAGTAAAATTTTAAGATTACTTATTATTTCAACCATCACTGGTTTAGGCTGCTAGTAATACATGAATCAGTGGGTTTGAAATTTATAAAACTGCCTTGCTTAATAAATTTTTAAATTAAATATAAACCTCCCCAAAATTAAAATTCTGTTTTTAGTTTATAAGCCTATTTTCTTGATTTTCTCATAATAATATTTATGCATTAAATGTGATTTAAAGATTCAAAATTCAGAAGCATTAAGTTGTCTTCTAAAGTATGCTTCGTAAATTGATTGATAACATTTTAAATAAAATGACTGAGCCAACATGCTATAAAATATAGACAAGAAGAGAAAGTTATATGAAGAACAAAATATTTTTCAACATAACCATATAAATCTAGTTTTCTATTTTGTTTTGTCAAAAGGCTAACATGCAGAACAAGCTTAGCAAAAGCACTTTACTCATTAATTGAGACAGTGTTTCTATGTGTTGTTAAAAGGTGAAAGCAATCTCAAGGACAAATCATGTGATTTAGCTGTTCTTTTGATTATTTAAACCAGAAACTATAATGGGGACTGAAAACTTTTTTCATAGTCAAAAAGAATGAAACATCAATCAAAAAATAGTTTTAATAACATCTTAATGCAAAAATAAAGCTAACAGCTCTAGCTTCAATAACAGCCCTATAGTACAGAAGAGAAAAAGGAAGGAAAGAATTTCATCCTACCGTCATGTTTAGGAGGAGGTTCTTTAGATTCTTTCTTGGTTTTCCTTCCTTCACGGCCACAATGATCATCTCCTAGATCGATGACAAGTTCACTCTCAGAATCGGAGTCCAGACCTAGATGCACAGTTGGAGAGTCTGTTTCATCTTTACCTTTCAGTTTTTCTTTTGCAGGATGCTGTAAACTTTTTCCCTTTTCAGAAAATTCTTTTTCAGTGTCTGTAATTGCCTTTTCTTTGACCAGGTCATCTGTTTTCTCTACTTCTGGACTTGTGCTTTTAAGTTCCTCCCTGTCTTCATTCTGTGCTGGGGGCTTAGGTTTTTTTTTCAAGCTCAATGATTCTTTGTCACTTCTTGTACCTTCCTTGTCCTCTCCATCTTCTTGATCATTCTTTGATTTCTGATCCTCATCACTATATTCACTGTCACTGGTGTCGGATTTTTCAGATTCTTCAGAGTCACTGTGTTCTACTGCAGTATAAACAGCTTCAGATATTTCATTTATTCCTAATTGTGGGGAGGAAAGTACATTCCAGGCTGACATCAGACTGACTGACATTACCAAAAAAAAGATACTCTACATACTGGAACAAAGCGTATACATACATATCTTAACTGTCAGTCCTTAAACTATAAACACTTCACTTAGTGCCGTATCTCAGTACCAGAATGCATATGAATTACCTTCCACGTATTCCAATTCATATTTTTATTTCATTCAACGGCCCTCCTTTCACTGCTTTTTTCCACTACCTGCAAGCTGTTTTGTTCAATTTAGGACCAATGCTGGCAAATACAATGAGGAATTACTTTTATCCACAAGAAACCACATTAAAATCAGTAACACTATTCACCTGATTAAAGTTACTTGCATGCATGTTTGCAGAATCAATTTTAGACTGTGTAAGTTTTGCCAGGAGAATATCTAAATTTTTTAGTGCTTAGAAAGTCTTAATTAAGTGCTAGACAACACTAATATTTCTAACAGCATTTAGCTCCTGTGTGACTGGATATACTAATTTGTGCAGCTCACATAAGTTAGGTACATTTCTTGAATTTTTCAATTTTCAAAGCAAATAGTAAGACTATAATTCTGTCAGACTATCTACATCAAAACGGTACAAAAACAGATTAAAAGATGAAAGCTTTCTAACAAAAATTTGAAACATCAGGTGTCACTGTATTTTAAATTAAACTAGTTCAGTGCATTCTACTTGCTTCAAAGAGTTCAACTACCCTCTACTCTTGTTCTAATGCATAAAATATTTAAGCTTTTACTATTTGAAAACTTCTTTTAAACTCCAATTCAAAATTTTCTCAAGTGTATCCTTCAGATGTCCATTGTATTCTTGAGATATACTTACCAAGTTGTGCTTTACAACTTTCTATTGTCTTGTCAAGATTAAGCTGGAACCTACTACGTATCTGTCGTTTTGGTGAAATGAGTTGCACAGGAGTGGTCTGCTGTTGGACTGACTCACTCAACTCTTTCAGATCCATCTCAGCTTTGCTACGATCTAGAAAAAGAGAAAGGAAGTAAGAAAAATATTTTACAAAAAGAAAAGAGATCACTATCCAGGTAAGACAAATTTTACCGCTCTATAGTTACTTGTTTGGGGGAGGAGGAAAGCGACATGAAAAAGGGGGAAGGAATGGAGAGAAGAATTACATTTGGCCAGTTTAGCTCCTTGAACTGGCTCATGGTAGGACCAAAAGAGCCAGTGTCATATACTGAAAAAGGACAGAGGCCATGGAGAAGACAAAAGGCAACACTGGCACAATGTGCATTTGTGCCTCATTTAGAGTTTCATTCCATAGCAGTTAAAGATGTTACAGTATTGCCTTATTTTACTTTAAAAAAACAAAACCAAAAAACCCACAACATATACAAAACATTTTTTGTTGATGTACAACTCAGAGAAAAGTCAAATAAATATGAAGGGCTGAGCCAATGATTCCGCCGACCAGACATTCTTTACAAGTTTGAACTTATTATCAAGATACATTTCACATTTAAAATTTAAGAGCTATAGTACATAATAACTCAACTTCAGCAATACAGTTGTCTCAATCAGGCTTGGCCACTCTATCTCCTATGAGATTGCAAATGGAATCTTATATTACAGATAGAGCAGGTACAGAAGGAATCATTCAAGTATTCATGCATAGCTGTTCCTCATCTTTCCTAAAGAGAGGCAGCAACTTGGGTGGTGCAATCCCACAAGCCAAATATATAGGCTATAACTTGGTTCATCCTGGCTTGTAATATGTATGCGTTATAGCATATACAAATTCAGTCTAAATAACACTCAATCGTCCTTTCTAGTCCCAGTGAAATGGTCACAAAAGTAATACTGAATTTCACACTCTTCATGTCACATAGTCACACTGGAAGAAACTGAACATAATACAAACTATCATTTTCAGTGCAGTGTAAATTTTGAAAAAAAAAATAAAATTAAGGTTCTAAGTCACTTAAGTACTTTTGAAAAATTTGTTCTTTGTATTGGAAATGTTCTTCCTGTGCTAATTACGTCACCCAATCCACACTAGTTCCACAGAAGTAATGGTTATATCACCCTTGGATTCAAGGCCTTCATAGCCTTAGTTAACTACATGACAGGATACAAACAGAAGAATAAATGGAAAATGGGGGAAGATGAAGACAAGACACTATAATACCTCCCTAGGGGACCCTACATCTTAATATCTGAAAGAAGTCTCACAATGCCCGTGTAACCTTTATGTAACCAACAAGCAGGTCTCACTCAGAAGAGCTGGGCTTCCAATCTGCCTCATTAACATCAAAGCATTAGTAAAAAGAAAACAGAGCCAAAGGGCAGACAAGCCCACTGTGGGGAAATCTTCAAGTGCTCATCTCCAAAGTCTTTACTTTCTCCCATTACCAATCTGAAAATTTTCACTCCTTACTGGGTCAAACCTGCCTGTTATACAAGGACAGGTCCTATACTATGTGGAATATGTATTTTTTGCAAACAGTCTGTGTATAGCTTGGTCATTCACACCTCCATTTTTCAATTTAGCCAGTCTGCCAGTAACAACAGATGGCTCATTCCCGTTCATTTTCCTTCCTTATCGCTGAATTGGAGAAGTCCTCCTACTCAAGGTACAAAAGCGTCTTTGTTTGCTGGACTTTCACTTTTGTTTTTTTTCAGAGACAAACCCTGTTCACATTATGCATGACAATGACACACAGTAAGTCGTATCTGAAAAGAATAGGATTCACAGATTAATCTATGTCTGGCACAGGCTACACTATTAAATGAAGAAGGGTTGCCATTTTCATTCCTAGCACCAAAGAGTATATTTAGCAAAGGGAACTTCCCTAAACCTGAAAAATAACTGATATTCCACTTGAAAGCATACTAGCTGTTCTTTTATGGTATTGCTCATGGACCATAACATTGGATTTTCTGATCCACACTATTTATTCAAAATATTCTATGCTCCAGCTGATGTCATCCATCTGTGGCTCAAACTACTGCAGCACTACATATTTCTTAATGTTTTTCCAAATGCATTGTCACCTCAGATAAGACAACAAAGGGCTGCAGTGCAGCAGAAGAAATTAATTCTATGGTTATGTCCACACAGATAGATTACCACACTAAAAAATATACTTTTGAGCTTGTATCCAGAATCAGAATATCTGTAACTCACTGAAAACATGATTTCAGCATTTGAGCTCAAGCCTTCCTGAAGTATTTGGCTAACACCAAGGGGTAGAATCCTGTTTCTCCATGTAATATCACGTGGAGGTAAAAAGTAGCCAGAACTGAATCAGAATACTCACGGGAACAAAGCGTGACTGAGGAAACTTTTACATCTGTTTGGCTTTGAGAACTATTTTACCAGCTTAGTACTTACCTAGTTCATCTTTAAAAATTCCAGAATCCCAAGTCTAGGGAGTTTCAAGACATCTGCTAATTCCTTTAATCCATCTATCTCCCTAGAGAGGGATGGTCAGTGAGGAGGTGATGTGAAGTCAGCAAGAGAGAAGCCCTAGTAAATCCTAAATCCTAAAGACCACAAGAAAACCTTGCCAGCAAGTCACCTGAGAGACTGAGTGAAGAGCAGCAATGTTCATATAATTACAACCTTTAGAAACTTACCTACTCTTTAGAAATACTCATTTGTACAATTCAGCTAAAAAAAATAATCATCCTTTAACTACTTTCTTTCATCAACAAAAAGAAACAATAACAAGAATTTTCATTTATATAAAAAAAAGAATAGCATATTTGATGAAACAACAATTACACACATGCCTCATTTAAGGCCCTTTGCTCATTCAAAGCCACGTACAAGCAAGTTTGTTCATATTCTGTTGCACTGACACCACTGTAATTTATTCAGCTATAACAGTATTAGATTTTCAAAGGTCAAGACTAACCAAGATTAAGATTCAGAATGCTTCCTGGAGTGGAAGTTCTTTCTTGCTTAGCAGAAATTGGCGTTGATGCTTGGGGAGAGAAAGGTTTGGGGCTGCCTGACAAGCTCCCTGCTTGACCCGTTCTTGTTGGTGCTGGAGAAGCTGAAAAAGTACAAAATTAATAAAGACAGATTTTAAAATAATCACTATAAAGTCATATTCAGTAGGAGAAAATGGTTTTTAAACATACACAAGCAGGGAAAGGATTTTTGTTCCATAATTTCAACACTGTGTTATACCTCCATTGTAAGTTACAACTATCCCTTTAATTTTAGTTTAATAAAGAAAGAAATTGTAAGGAAAATAATTTTATTGCAGCTGTATAGTTGGGCCAAATGTGTGCTTACCCTCAAAACCACTCTGTTTGCAGTGATTGAAAGTTTCTAGCTTTTCAGATTTGGTTATTTTAGATGTTAACAAATTTTTACTCTCTAAATAGCTATCTATTTTAATTCACGTATATAAGTAAACATAGAAAACCCACCTACCCCATTTTCTAGCTACATTAACAGAGAATTAAAAATACAATCACTTTAATTAAGTTTAATCAATTGTACATCAGTACAATTAAGTTTAATTAGTACAGCTAGAGATCAGTGACCAAATGTCTCCCATAAGGTAGTAGAATATTAGAATTTAATACAGAGTTTAAGCAAAATCCTATGCTCTGAGCCTTTAAAATCTCCATGAAATAATGATTCAAAAACAAACTTCTGGAAACAGCCAAACGGTCTAGAAAGGAAAGCATCTGCAGGCCATTACCTTAAAAAAAAAAAAAANGACGAAAAAAAAAAAAAAAAAAAAAAAAAAAAAAAAGAAGAACTGATTTCTGTCTGTTAAATCTAATGCCCTGAAAATGTAAGCCTAAACTCACTACTGGACACTTTTTCTTCCCCAGTACATCCAGGATTGTCTATATATTTTCAGATTCCTAAACGGTAGCAATATCTGCTGTTTCAGCAACTGTTTCCAAGTTATTTTCTACACATCGCTCAAAATATGCAACAGAGGTATCCAAATAAAAACGTTCTTGTCTAACGATAGTGCAGTCATACTACTTGAATTATTTTTTACAGCAAACAAGTAATTTCATTTACATTTGATCGAAACATGCAAATTCCAGTAACAGGACAGCTAAATTTAGACATAAAGCAAATATTACAAAAGTTAGCATTTGTAACAATATACAGGTAGAAATCTCAGGTGGGAAACTGAATATTCTAGTTTAACTGCTGTTACGTCCAATCCAGCACTTTTATGCACTAGGACAGAGGATAGTAAGGCCTGAGGAAAAGTTACAAAAGTTCCCCAAATTTGTTATGATAATGAAGTAATAACATAATATCTGTCATCTTCTTTTATCTTTATCTAACAAAACAGCTTTAAAGTGACTTTCCATTATTACCTCCGCTACTAAAAAGGAGTAATAATGTGATACAATAAAAGCTCTACATTTTCGCACAAAACAGTACCTGTTAGTTACTCCTTATCTATAAAAGCTGTACACACATACATATATAATTAATGTATAAAATGAATTATTCCCTTTGACATGTTACTCTACTGAAAAAGCCAACTATTTTCATATATTTAATTCATACAATTACTTTGTCATCACTTTCTTAAGATGGACAGGATTGTATCACAAGACACTTTTGCACCCAAAGGTAGCTTCACAGCCTAGCCTTTTTTGGCTAGAAAAAATAAGATTATAATAAATAAATAAATAACAACATTTTACCTAAAAACTGCAATGGAACATACTGATTTAATTTTCTACACAAAACCCAAAGTTTCAAAACACTCACATTAATTTATACACTGCATCATTTTTTTCCGATAGTGATGAACTTACTTTATGGATGAAACAAACTAAGATAAAGTAGTTTGCTCAAGTGCCACAAAATTAGCTAGCATTTGGTCTTTGACTACAAAGAAGTCTGAGAAGTCCAAATTCTGTATTTGACACTCCTTTTTCTCTTTATCTACTCTGCCTATGGAACTGTAGTTTTATCACATTTTACCTACTCAGTTGGGAACACTTATAAATTAAGCTCATTGCCTTGAAAAAAAGCTACCAAATTTCACATAGAACACCTCCTAATGATAATTTTAACTCTCTTTGTATTTACTTCCACTCTCCATTCATTTTGATAGTTACAACTATTTCCTGCTATTTAAACTGAAGGGTTTTGGTCATTTTTCAAGGTTATTTATTCCTTCTCAATGCGACAGAAACAACTGTCATTTCTTATCTGTGATACTGAAAGTTAAACCCATCATTTTTTCTAAAATTTCTTCATAAAATGAGTCATAGAAAGTACATGGAATAAAAGTAGTGCATTAACCAAATGCAAAGTCCTGTACCCCCCCCCCCCCCCCCTTTTTTTTTTTTTTACCTGTATTTTTCTCAATAAAGTCCATGGATTCTTCACTGGCACTAAAATGACTGGAAGTTGCTTTTTTCTCTGCGTCCTGTTCAACATCAGATCCAGTGTGAACTGATGAGTTTGTACTCATTGGTGACCGTGGCATATCTGTCAATGAAATCCTACGACCAGTACTACTGCTCAGCATAGACTTGCTCATTAGAATCTTGGGCGATGCTGTCATATCAAAGTTCAGTTTGATTTTCTCTTGTTTGTCTGTCTTTGCAGTTCCAGCAGTTGGGTTTGCAGGGTCTAGTAGCATTTGGTATTGATTGTTGGGAGTATATGGTGTCCGGAAAGGTGCGTAATTAAATACTCCAAATTTTCTACGAATGTTATCAACATAAACCTCCATTTCTTGCATTGCACTATTGAAGATGCTTTTAGTCTTTTTCACAGAAAAAGGAATTTCTTTAGACATGAGGTAGCAATTATTTATTGGAACCCAGGCCCTACATATAAAACAGAAAAATGAAAGATAACTACATTTCACACTGTGGATTGGCACTGGCAAACTTTTGTGCACATACTAATTTATTTTCACCTAATCATGAAGGTATGCATACCTCAGATCATTTCAAGGACCATCTCTACCTTCTTCTTTTAATAGGTCAGTGCTTAGTTTTGGTAAGTAAATAAATTGCATGTCTTAGATTATCAGTAGTTTACCCAGTAACACATAAAACATGAATAAACACTGGTCAAATAGGACAAAATATTCCTAATTAGAATAGTCTATGTAACTGTAGGACAACCATTACTAAACAGTCTTTCCATCTGTCATAGTTAGTAGAAAAACACAATAAGCAGATCAGGAAAAAAAGACTTCACAAACACATTCTTAAAAGCTTAATATTCTATTTTACACCCCATGTCAGGGTGACCAAACTCCTCAGTGCGAGGAAAAGTTCTATCAGCAAGTATTGGACAAATTTTACTTACCATGAAACGAGGCAGACTCTAAAACCACATCTTCCAAGATATTAAAATACCAGGAACTTTGATTTAATTATTTCATGCCCCTATACATATTTTTTTTTACAGTACATGTTTTTATAACTGAATAGATTTGTATTTTCAATTCATGACAAATCAACTTGATTTCATCATGGCTTTCTCCATCTAAGCAGAGGGTTCACAAGTACAGAAAACCTAAGTCCTTTCAGAGCAAAACTGGCATCGTCAACACAGATTATATTTTCTATGGTTTTTAAATCTACAGTTGTGTTTATTCCCATAGTGTTTAGACAACAAACAACTTTATTGGCCTCTTCCACCCTTAAGAACTACAGTTCTCTGCAGCACAAAACCAGAAACAGGAATTAACTTGCATACTCACTGAGATTATATATGTATTAATCTTACAAACACATGACTTACATTCTACAGACCTCATGTAAGAAACTAAAACTGAATGCACTACAATACTATACAGTTTATTAGTGTCAAAGTTCAAAAGACAGGATCCAAAAACTCCAAGAGCACAAAATTACAAGAATTTTGTAAGTACAGCCAAAGACATCCTTTGGTTATATTCCCACCTGTCGTGTTGGCCAAAGAAACGGGCATCAACTTGCCCATCTTTATCCCTCAGTGCTTTAGCAGGCCAGAATGGAAAGCCCTTGAGTTTAGCCCAGACCAAAGGGTGGGGATTGCTCTAGAGAAAGAGGCAAAATACACAGTAAGACAACACAAGCAGTATTATCTTCAAATCTGATAAACAACATTATTATTTTTTAATTGTATGTATTACTTAGATCCAATAAAGACCCAACATGCACAAGGCACTTGCCAAATACAAGATTCCATTTAACTGTATACATGATCTATACATAATAAATCCTGAGAGAACAAAATAATTTTAAAATTTTTTAAAAAAAAACCATAAAACCATAAATATCTCAATTAAACACATCATAGTTGCGCTTTTTAATTAATTTATTTTTTTTTAGTCCCCTCCAGATACGTAGCGTAACATAAGTTAGGCTAGGGCCAATCTTTCAAATTCTCTAATTTTCACTTAAGTCCAAGAGAGAACTTGATGGATTATACGCTTCTGCTTAAGAATCTTAAGGAGTCTTCCCAAGTTTGGCGCAGTATTAAACAAAACCAGATAACCTATTAATAGGTCACAAAACAAAAATCAAGTCTAAACTCTCAGATCCACACCTGCAGAAAGAGACATTCACATTTCAGAAATCTTACTCCGAGAGCAAGTACCACATGCAAGCACATATGACCCAGGAGCAGCTATCATATTTGAGGATAGAAAAGTTGCGATCTGGTTGCTGACACCCTTTACAGTTATTTCTGATGGAACCAACCCTTTTGTGAATGCATGCAGTCTTACAGCTAAACATCTTGAGACAGCCTGACTCCACAAAGAGCATGATGAGCAAGCACAGGCTGTTCGATAAACTACAGCAGCCTTGCTTGACTCAGTAACCACCATGTTTAAAACAATGGGGCCACAGCAAGCAACAGTCAAATCAGAACTGCTAGTTTAACGTATTAGTTAGACTATCATAATCCTTAACTTACACAAGGCTCACAAAACCAATTTTCTCGTTTTTGGCAAGCAGCTAAATAACATTCCGGACATACTTCAATTTCATTCATCTAAAAAGAAAAAGCAAACAGTTATTGGAGAGCTTAAACAGAGTCCAAAGTGTGACCAGTATTATTCTGTTAGCCTGTCTAGCTTGCTTGCATCATTTTCCCACAAATTTGTGGTCACGAATCAACATTTACTTGCTGTGAAATCAACACTGTTTTGATAGACACCCATCTTTTTCTACCCCTGTAACATATGCATTCCAGTTAATAAATCAGTTACATTTTTATATCTCTCTTCAAATCTGTATGCTATTGTCATTTATTCCAGTTAAAAAAAAAAAAAAACCACAACAAAAAACCCCCAACAAATAAACAAACAAAAAAAACCCAAAAACATCCTTTGTTTTATGTTGTATTTATTCCAGTGATAAAAAAATTATTTATTACAATTTCTTCCAGTGGCAAAACTATAACCTCAACTGGGCATTTAATTTCATAATTTATGCAGAATCAAAAATAAAATATTTTATTCTTTATGCTCATATTATATAAACTAGTGAAAATATCAGGCTCAGGTTTTATATATTTTTTGTTCTATTAAGAATTGATAAATTCTCAGAATTTATGTGGATCATGGATACTGTTGTGTCAACCCAGGGATGAAGAAAGCAATTCCATAAATACTACGGGTCAGATCATCAAGTAATTTGCATCAATGAAATATTGTTCAAATATATTAAATTTAGAATAGCAAGCTTTCACGATATTAAACATTATGGATTGCCACTGAAATAAAATCACTGCAAATGATCAGTTAAGAATGCATGCAGTAATTTTTGCATTTATTCAGAGGAATTTCATATTTTTTACAGCAAAAGAACCACCAAAAATGCATATATGAATCAGAAGACATGGGTCTATTTTTCCAGCTCTGAATACTCATTTAGAAGATAGGTGTCTTTATGCAGAATGCCTATGTCCAGTTTCTTCTCTTCCCTCCCCACCCCCCAGTCTTAATTATAGGTAGTGAATATCCTAATGGAAGACACATTAGCAAATGATTCTGTAGGCCATGGATATGCATATGTAAACATAAGAAAGCCTACAAAAATTATAGTTATCCAAGACACACATTAGAAAACACATATTATTTCACTCATGAACACATGAAACTTGACACTTCAAAAATACAGAACAATTAAGTTAATTGGGGCACAAATACCTCATGCTCACAGATTTTGATGATGACTTTTGCTGTTTGTGTCAATTTGTGATTTCCTGAGGAAACAATAAAATGCTTTAACCAAGAAAATTGTTATACTAGAATTATGATAAAATCAACAGTTTTTAGATTTAAAAGTTAACATTAAAGACAAAAGAGAACATCTAAAGTGACGGTGTAAAACATGTATGTAGAAACTACATGCTTGTAAAAGCAGAAGGCAGGCGCTTTTCTTCTCAACATAACATAGTAATAACTCTAAATGTTCAGTTTTGAAGCCTATTGCAGCCTGCCCATCACTGATACGCTCTTTCAGTGAGACCTGCTGTACCATCTGCTCAATTAGGTCTCCTATAAAGTGCTGCACAATGCAAAACGCTCAAGCAGCTTGAGGGTTTGAACCAGATGATAAGGGTTGCAACAAGATGATCTTTAAGGTCCCTTCCAACCCAAACTATTCTATGACTAACTTATTTGAATTTTTTTTAAGGTGGAATGAGCATGGTTTGTATTTGGTCCTACGATTTTATGTATGACAGTTGTTAAAAAAAAAAAATCTGCTGCGTTTAGGCAGTATGGTCATTAACAGGAAGATAGTTTCAGCGTTTGCCAACTAGAAGTCTACAAATTGCTCTATGACTTTAACTATTTCAAAGTTTCATAATTTAGGACATAAGTATATATTAATGCTCACCCCCATTGTAAATAATGCAGTTGTGCAAAATCCATTTGGCATCAGCCAAAAATGCTTCAGTGCAACCGTACATTTTCTTTTTAACATTCTGTAAAGGAAAAATTAAGAATGTATCAGGAAACAGAAATGAGTAAAAAGTGACAGCTTCTTCCTGAACATGGTTTTCTATCAGTCACACAATCAATAGAACTGACTGTATTTACTGTAAGAATTATGATTCTAAATATTTAAGAATCTGTCAAATTCAGGGTGTCTTTTGACTGCCCTGAAAATGTATGAACTGTCTAAATTAACTCTAAATAATGAATTATTTAGATCAGCATCTTCAACATTTCCAAAAAAAGTATTCATTTCCTGAAAGTGTTCCATTCAATGTCTCTTCAGAAAACTGAGCCCTTGATTTCTTCTACCGACATATTAGTGCTCCACAGCATTTTTATTTTTTAATTTTTACAAGACCGAGAAAAAATATTGGTCATAGTACATAAGACAGTGTGTTTGATATTCCAGTCTACCCACTGGCTAAAGTAATTGAATGAGATAAAATCAGTCACGTGGATTTGTTACACCCTTGTACCATAAAGGCATCAACCTCCACTGTGATGGAGAAGGAAAACTTGCTGTGTCTTCACTAGGTCCTTGCTATGTCTTCACTAGGTCCTAGCAGAACAAAGCTCTGCAATGCTTCAGTCTTCATTAAGCAGCAGAGGACTGGAGACCTTCTTCATGACTTGAAACTTTTAAATTATAGAACTGAAAATGAAAGTCCCGTCATCTATCTCCTGACTGTTTCATTTTTCTTCCACACCTCAGGTGCAGTGGAGACTACAGTATTTATTGAATGATCAGTGTAGGAGTCTGGAATGACCCCTGGATATACACTCAAATGGTCCCAAATTAATGGACCAGTGATCTATTAATAGCTTACAAACATGATGATCAAATGCAAACTCTGGTTAATGAAGTCTCCCCACAGGATCGTTCCTGGATTAGATGAATTTAGGTAGGAGGAAGTCATCAGTGTAAGCTTGTCTTTTTCATACTGTTTTTCCTGAGCATTTCTTAGTGGTTCAGACAAAACAGTGGACTTGTTCCATTGGCATATGATTGTTTTTATGTTATAACTGAACTGGCATTTATAATAACAAAAAAAAAAAAAAAGAAAAAAGCATGTAAATAATTTCAAGCAACCTCTCTCTCCCTCCCATCAAACACTCCTGAAATCTTAGTGACAGCAATCAAGGAACCTTCCTCCCTTAGCTTCATACAAACCTTCTCTAATGTACAAAGGTCCATTGGATGAAAGATATATTCTGCATAATCTGGGTGTTGATCCAGTGAAACTGGCTTCTGAAATGGCTCTGTCTGTTAGGGGGGAAAAAAAAAATAATCACACTGCTTATTAACACTGAACGGTTTCATCAATGACACAATACTCATTCTTTTTCTAATACTATTTCCAACTGTGATGTCAGAGAAAATTCTTTAAAGGTAATTATAAAATTTTGTGAAGTAATAAAGTACTGGCAGAACAAAAGTAACTAAAAGGTCTCATTTAACTGATTTTTCATATGTTGGAAGTATTGTTAAGAATTGTTAAGGTTGGAAGGGTCCTTTAAGATCATCAAGTCCAACCATTAACCTAACCTGACAAAACCACTTCTAAACCATATCCCCAAGTACCAAGTAATGAATTGTAAAAGTTAGGGAGTTTGTAAAATGTACTGTTATTATTTACAGTAAGGTTTTTTTGGTGGGGAATATTGGGTGAGGCTCAATGGATAGTTTTCAGCAGAATAAAGACACTTAATAAATTTCCCATTCACTAGACTCACAAATACTTCTTTTTCAGACTCTCATTAGAATCCTACCTTTCAAAACAAGGGCAGCTTGGCAATGCAAACACATTCAAACTTTTATCAGTGGCACTCTACGTTTTATCTGCTAACGTGGAGAGACTGCAATTCTTTGAACACAAGCAGTTAAAGTAGTCAGGTACCAAAACAACAGGTAAAATGCCTAAAGGGCAAAATACCTCAATAGCATTCATTAAACATTAGCTTTCCAAGCACATTTTCAAAACACTTTGTGAATTCAATATAAACAAACACTGACACTTTCCTTCTGAAAAGCAGCACTTGAAGCTTCTAATGGCTCCATTTAACAGGAGTATTTACCACTCCAGAGTAAAACGATTCCAAGAGCAAAAATCTGTCAGTACTTAAGAGTAACCTTCCCAGAAATTGCCACTATTGTTCTGATAAAATACTTATCATGGAGAGATCAGAGCTGCAGAGCCCATGATTCTGCACATCTGTTTTTCCCCAACATATTTTACTATAACAATGCAGGCGCAGAGACACTCTCCTTGCTCTAACTTACATACAGGAACAAGGCAGGAACAGAAGTTAAGACAACTCTTGGTAATTCATTACATCATATTTTGATTTACTGTTTTCTTCACACATGTGAAAATTAGGCAATGCTTGCATGGTGAAGAACAACTGACCAGAATTGTTGAAACTTAGAAGCAAGAATGAGTGACTGGAATAGGTGAAACTTTGAGGCACAGTGAGTCTAAGACTGACACATGGAGACAGGCACACGTTGGAGGAAAACCAAATTTACCTCCGTGATAAAAATTCATAGAACAGCAGCCTCATATTGCATGAACATTAAATGGCATAGGTTTTCACCGCACTGAGGAAAATTTCTTCAATGTTTTAGTAAGTATATTGTACAACTAACTTTTGTGGTAGGAACAATTCCTACTAACAGATAGAAGCTATGTTTTCAACAGGTATAATCAATAATGTAACAGTGGCTGTGCCTAGGGTTCCTGCCCATATAACTGTATTGGTAAGAGATCATGTATCCTCATTCCCCTTGTATCTCAGAGACAGCATTGTCCACTTTTGGCGAGTGAGAAATCACCACGTCCCACTGGAAAGGCACATTATATTTTCACTACACATACTGAAACTACATCCAGAAGTTACATCAAGGAATTACATTTTATATGCAGTCCAAAACAGGACATACAGCCTAAACTGATCGGTCTGTACCAGACAGCTGGCAGACAGCAGAGAAGCTGTCACATACAATATGATAAAATAAGCTAGGTTCAGAATGCACAAAAGGAAGCAAAACTCAGGATTATGACAAACATATGATCCAAGCATTAAAAAAAAAAAAAAAAATCTTTCTTACCCCTGGCTGTTTCATTTTCTGTAGTGCAAACTTCAGTAAATATGATAGCTGTTCAATGGTGAGCATTGTCATAGCTTTACTCTGTGTTTCTATGCATTCTGCAACTGTGATTTTCTAAAAGTTAAGATCAAAAAATATTTTGTTAGCAAACATTTCTAGGTAAATTCTTCTCCACTGAAACATTCTAGCATTGAGATCAAAGATAATAACTATCTTATAAGAAATAAAATATTTCTGATGATGCAGTGTAAGTACTTCAGATGCTTGTTTTACTTGTTTTTTGTCCTGGTTATGTTAATTTAAAAAAAAAAAGGTGGGGGAAGAGACCAGAAAATTATCCATCATCTTCAAGATCACGCAAAGTGAATGTGTGAATACATAAAACTCCCAAATACAATGCAGGTTCACAGCAATGTGAATGAGTGAGGTCACCTGGGTCCTAATACAATAAGTGATCAAAAGAAAACACGCGATAAACCAATTTGCTTTCATTAAAGATACTTTGATGCTAAGTATTCCGTCCCCAGAAATCATTGGAGAGGAACCATTAAATTCTTCCTCAGCCCTGCAGCAAAAAAATAGTAATAAAATACCCACTTGTTTATGTAGACCCTACAGTGCCATTTTTATCTGCACTGCTGCAAAGCTGATCAGCCCACTGGAAGAAGCACAAGTTAAACTAGTTAAAACTGCAGAATGTTTTCAGAATTAGAGGTGCCTGATGAAGAGATGACTGTTTGAAATGGTGCCTTCTCTAGAGATGGAAACACAAAGGAAGTTGAAGACTCATGGTAAGAAGGCAAACACAATCCAGGTACACACAGAAAAAGTGGTGAAGCAGCAATGGATGCCTCCTCTTCTGTACAAACTTTTCTGGCACCTTTACCAAGAGGCAGTATAGGAACAAACCAGAAACATTTCAGAACACAAAAAAGCTGCTTACATCTCACAAATAAGAAATCCACTCCTTATATCAAACTAACCTCACATTCTGGGCAAAACCAATCCCCCTCTGGTTCCGCTGTCAGTTTCAGACACTTAGCATGATAAACCCGAGGACAGAGTTCACAGCAGAGGACTTGGCCTTCCCGATGACAAACCCAGCAATAGAAATCATTCCGTCCATCCTGTGGTACAACATCAACAGGGTCTGTGGTGAGTGGCTGCTTCATATAGTAAAACGGACCATGTCTTAGTTCTGACTGAAATGTAGGCAAGAAAAACAGGTTTGGTTTCAAAACAAATTTGCATTTTTTCAAATAATATTCATAATATATAAGCAAACAGCAGTTTACAGAGTTTGATTAACATTTATACAAGCACAGTATCTTATTCATTGCACAAAATCATTCATAAAGAGGTTTACTTCTTATTCAGATGTCAAATGCCAGTTTACACTCAAGATGGAAAATAAATTTTTGTGCCAAGTGAGGGCATCGAGTACAAGACATGGAATCCAACAAAAGTCAGTGAACACTTATCTTCAAGAAAGAAGTTTTCTGTTTGGTGTTAATTATACAGGTGGTTTGCTGAGGAGGGCATGGAGGGAAACAATCTTGAATTTTAGGTAGTTTATTTACCGTGATTTTTTTGTTTGATGTAAAAACATTTGCTCATGACATTGCTTGTAACTATCCAAATGGCTGCTTGTAGTTTGCAGAACCATTTTGTTTGGTTCTCAGGCAATTTTGTGTGCATCCTACACCATTTACACATCTGCAAGTTCTTAGACTGTTGGGCTGTCATATGCCCATGTGACTCAGAACAGTGCAACCATATGCATGTTCCATACCTTTGCAGCATCCTGTACAAAATTAGTCACACAGGGTATAAATGAGTGTCACCAGAAATGACCAGCATGCCAGCTTGGACCGTGATATTTCTAGATTTCTAAAGTTACAAAGGACAAGGTCTAATTATGTGTATGAATAGCAGACCTTCAAGGTCAAATTAGATGATGCAGAAGTGACAACCAAGCTGAAGATGTTGTATCTCAAAAGATACACCAGAGGAGATCTCATCTACAATTACCTAACACTGTGTAATATTTTAGGTAAAGAAAGGATGTTACCCACAAACATTCCCAAAGCATTCTGCTACCTAAAATTTCACTCAAATTTCTATCAGGTTTGGTGTTTTTCATTCTCTATTCTACATATGATACGGTTACTAAAGATACTTTGTTCCCACCACGGAAATGGGCAAAGTTGCTATTTTCTGTACATGTATTTAATCATATAACATGACAAGACTTTCAGAAGGAAGGTTCTATAACATCCTGTGCAATAGGAGGGACAGCACAAGGCTTTAAGTACATTTCAAATGTATTACTACTACAATCATTCAAACAGATACAAAGGCATATGGAAACCCAGAGTGAAGAAGGGAAAGTTGCAATTTACAGTACAGAAACATGTTTTGTTTGCAGCTGTGTGCACCACGGCTGGGAGACCAAAATCCCAATAGCGTATATGTGGAGATGCAGCTATGGGGCATTTCCTCAACTGCGGATAAAGGAAATTACCAGAAGAATTTAATACATATTCTGACTTTGAAGTGGATATAAGCAGTGTATCCACACTAACTTCCTAAGAATCAAAGATACTGCTTTAAGACAAATATAAAACCTGTGAAACTATTCCACAGAAATCGGCTCAAAACATCCAAACTGAAGAGAAGTCCATTTTTGCTAGAGCATGAGATGAATTAATTTTCTGTTCAAGGTTGTTTTTATCTTTCAGACACCTATCACCATATTTAGTCTAAGCCAAGTTTAAGAACCAAAAAAAAAAAGAAAGGTTCTGAGACTCAAAAAAGACCAAAACAACAAAACTAAAGGACTGAAAATGAATGATTCAACTGCTAAGGACCTTTTCACTTGTTCTAATCAGAGTAAAATGTTTTAAGAGTTTAAATTTTAACAGTTATGAAAGAAAACCTTTGTTTTCTCAATTGTTTCACAACACAAATAGCTGGTAGCTTGTTTTAAAGTCTTTATTAAAGTTATTAAGACCTGTAGAATGACGTAGAAAACTGAAGGAAAAACAACAGTATCGTAGTGCTGTTTTGGGGAGAAAGAGATCGCTATTTATATTTAGTTTCAATTGGTAGTAAAACAAGCTGACAACTTCAACTACATTACAACTGACCAATTAAGTGTCAGAAGTTCCTGATTTTTAACCTGTCTTAGCTCCATTCTACAATTCTATAATTCTTTGCTTGTATTTCAACACTTTAAATACCTGTTGGCATCATTCTGAAGATCTGTTACTGCATCCACAACATGTAATATGAAGCTTCATGCAACTATAACTTCAGTAAGAGTATCTTAAAATACTCAAATATTACAAAACAGTTTGTAATGTAGAATATTAAGTTGGAGGTTTCCAGTGATGTTGTCATACCTCAAAATGGATTTATCAGCCAATCAGAACCACAGTTATCAGCTACATTATATTTGAAACTTAACCTGAGAGCAAAACATGTAACTATATGCTTTTTTTTCCACATATGTTAAGCAGTAAAAGAATCTTAAACAACTTCTGCTACCGTATAGAGCAGACTTTTGCACCTACTTTAGAAACAATCATCTTCAGGCATGCCCATTTCAAATTTGACACATAAGACAATATTAAATTAAAAACAACTTGTAAAAGCTAAACAAAACTAAACAGATTATATTTTCTTGCTAGCTTGTAACATATACAGCAAAATAAGCAAGTGTGATTGCTTTTCTTCGTTAGATACACAACTTTATTCTATCCTGTAATATTTCAGGTCTGAGATACCTGGAAAACAGAAAAGGATTTACCAAGGGGAATGTATCAAATTCAACAACTGCAACTGTGTTTTCACATGTATTTTTAAATGCATGAATAAAACGTGGAAATTGATACCCTAAGATTCAGTTCCAGTGTTTGTAAGATAATCTCTACACTGCACAGTTAGAAACTCAGACTTCAGTGGGGCAACATCTCCCCAGTAAAAGTCCAGGATGTAGAGGAATTTATACAGCCTGTATTGAAGCTCAGTAAAAGCCACAATGGCCACATTAAACTAGTGCAAGCACGGCTACACATGTTATTACTAGACCTCCCAATTATCCTTAAATAAAATATGCTTGACACTGTAAAACTGTTCCCTGGCAAGGCCTGATTTATTGAGAGCCTTTGTTCCAGGGCAACTACAGCGATTAGGAATTTCATTTTCTTTCTTATCCAGTGCAATTGTACCAGTATAATATTTAATGTGGATGCTGTTACACCAGGAAAAAGTGATTTAAACCCTCAGAACTTAATCCTGTGTTCATATAATCCTGGCAAAAAACACTGACACACAAAAGCACTTTGAGAAACACACAGGCATGTCATTATTAAATTAGATGAGAAATACTTTCAGTAAGGCTAAGGCTGCTTTCATGTAATCTCCTCCAAGACGATGCAGGTGCTTCACTTCATATAATTCTTTCACTTGCATCATACAATGAATCAGAAACTGTCAAAGTCTTCTGGAGTCAAGTTCTTCTAAGAACTACAACAAATGCTATATATTCAGTATTCAGAAGACACTGAAAATAAGGTTTCAAGCGTGAAGACTGAAAAGTATTGTCAGTGTGACCCTTTAACCAGTTTGGTAGGAGTGTACACTGCCCAGGAATTCAAAGGAAGGAGAGGGAATCTGCAGAGTACAAAGGAAGG
The DNA here is from genome assembly GCA_013397275.1 of Burhinus bistriatus. Classification (NCBI taxonomy): domain Eukaryota; kingdom Metazoa; phylum Chordata; class Aves; order Charadriiformes; family Burhinidae; genus Burhinus; species Burhinus bistriatus. The sequence continues at coordinate 740,412 of VYXH01005921.1, forward strand.
AGCTGGACTTTTATTAATAATTGGCAGTAGGACTGAAAGCAGACAAGGGACTTCCACTGACATCATGAGATCTTTCTTAATCTAGGATATCACGCCACTGAACATTTATTTCCTTTTAATGGTTTTAATAACAGTTATTATTGTTGTTGTTTTTACTGTTATTATATTCCTTCATAATCCTTTTGTTCAAAATTGCATTTATTGGTTATACATCTTATTGGCTTTATGAAATCAAAAACCAGGACACAGGTGGTCTTTCTCATACAGATGTAAAACAAAAATAAAAGAACACCCAAATCCAACTTATAATGCCAACTCCTACACCCCCTGTAATAAAAAATTAACATCCTCTTCTTACAATACAAAAATGGAGCTTTCTAAAGAGAAGACAGCTCCTGATCAGCTGGTTCTACATCCTTCATTGTTTCATATTCTAGCATAACACTATAATGACTTCTCTTACCTGCTCTTTATTATTACTGTTCAATAGACCAGGTTTCTTTTTCTTTTTTATAGGACTTGTTGATGCATCTTGTGGTGAGTGGCCATTAGAGGAATGTGGAGGGCTGGGAAATTTCCTTTTTTGTGCTGTGCGTTCGGCAGAGCCAGGATCTATAACAGATACAAACAATATGCTTGGAGAGTGCATACTGATGAAAAACATACAAACAACGTTATGGTTTGTCATTCACACCCCTTCACTGAACAGAATAAAAATTCTCAATTGTCTTTCACCCAGTCACTGACAAAATTGGAAGCATAGACTTGCTAAGCAATGCCACTGTTAAATGAATTCACAATACAATAATTTATATTAACATTAAATATTTTTTTCTTTTCCCACAGCATTCTGGCCATTCATCTCATGTCAAATCTTAGTATCTTTTAAAGTATAACAACAATTATTTCTGTAGTTCAGCAGAGTGCTATGCTCATATATGTCATACACTTTAAAAGCAGACAAACAACATTAACAGTTCCTGACAGTGTAATCTAGGAACATAAGCAACACAAGTTAAAACATGGTAAGACAAAGGTCAGTCCTCATCATTTGTTTCTCATATTTAAATAAACGTATTGAAATATGTCAATAGAAAAAATTAAATTGTCCTATAGTTTGAAAATAAATATGCTACCTCAAATACTTAGTCATTTGTACTACCTGCTAAATTGGACTGTGAAAAGATAAAATTAAGCCAAGACTCCCAATCAAGTAGTAACTTTTGGCAGCAAGATGGAGCAACAAACAGAAAGTGACATAACTTTTCAGTGACTCTCACAGTCAGAGTTCTCACATTCAACCAAGCAAATCATAAGAGCAATTTAATAAGTCACAGCTTCCATCTATGTCTGAAGTTACTATCCCAAGCAACAAAGCTGGCAGAAGGGAGCTATATATGCCTGTGTCTCAGTTGCTCATGGATTGTCATCTTAGTGTAAACTCATCACACCAGCAACTTAAGTAGCCCTGGTGGCTTTGAACTGCATTTTATGAAACATGCACAAAAATCTTTAAAAAATGAGAAGGAAATTAAGACACAGCTCTATCAAATGAATATCTATTATGATGATCTTCATTTGCTTGAGTATCTATTATGATGATCTTCATTTGCTTCATCCCTTCAATTATGCTAAATTATTTCGATTCTTCAAAGAGTTTCAATTAATCTTTTTTTTTTACTTCGTCACCCTTTTGTGGCCAAGTAAATTTATTAGAATTTTCAGAAGGAATTGTTTACAGCCTTAAAAGGGTTAATACACTTTTTAAAAAAAAATCACTGACAGGCTCATCAGAAATATCCTAGGTAAAAATAAGAGCATTTGCAACTTCATTTTCTCAGAACAAAATTTTAGATAACTCCTAAGGAATATGGAATGCTCAACTCAATTACAAAGAACTTACTGACATTTTTCAAAAGAAACAAGTATGCAATCAGCAGTAATAGACAATCAGAACAGTGAAACGATCTTGAAAAAATACAAATGAAAGTTCAACAGAGCTGGTTTAACATGTTTAATTTTTCCTTAAGCTTTTAAGACACGTAACAAAACAGAATGATATATAAAACCATAGGGATCAGAAGTCATCAATATCATAGAGAAAGAACTGAACCCTCTCCAAAGTCATTCCCATATTTTCAATCCCCTACTCACATGTGCTAGCGCAAATGTTTTGTGGCTGCACACTAAACAATTGAGGAATAAAACCTGTCTAAAAAATAACCCTTTTTTTGACCAATATTTTTCTATGACCCTGTCACTGCACAGCCACAGAAATGCTTGTGAAAAATGCTTGTAATGCATTCAGCAAAGCAGTTATACTGGATGGGAACAAGTAGTGAGTAGGAGAAATGCTGCTTTTGGTCTTAATGCCACCTTAAATTTTTTTCTAACAACAGGTTTTGGCAGCTATTTGACAGAAGCCAGAGGCAATCAAACTGCTGGCTGCCATGATCCTGTATCCTTTCCCTCCTGGATCTGTATTCTTGCCTTCACTGGGTGATGGGCTGAGCTGTCTCAGTTTGCCAAGTCACCAAAACATCACTGAACACTTCACCTGAAGTCTCCCATGAACATCAGAGGTACCAGAACAACAACCAGTAACTGGATCAACTTATCAGAGCATGTCTATTGTCAATGGAATTAAATTAACTATAAAAAGGTCCACAAAAAAGATACTGAAAGTTCCCCAAATAGAAAAATACTGCAAACCACAGCACTAGACTGTTTCACGTAGGCAGTGGACAAACAGCTTTCTCCCACAAATGCCTCCCAATCTGACTTTTAACTATTTATTGAATTAGACTATTTTGTTGAGCTACAACATTCCTCTCAGGCAATGATTTTAACACATTTAAGGAGTCTTGCACACAATATAGCCACTGACACTTTCTCATTAGACAGTCTCACAAGTGAGCTAGTAAAACACAGTTTAGCTTAAAACCGTATTCAGAATAATGCCCTATCAAAGTGAAAATTTACACTGAATCTCATTCAGAAGTAAGGTAATTTATCACATGGCACAAATCTTAGAGGGTCTACAGTACAATAAAGAACTGGACTAGATTTCTACATGATTTCTGTACTTTGTTCAAATATGGAGGGGAAACCGTCAATAAGGAGAAATAAAAATTGGGTGCAATAATGATTTGCACAAATGGAGATAAGATTAACAACCTATGCACTTTTTTCTAAATAGAAAAAAAGTATTTGGAACAATAGTTAAGCATGAACTGACTATGAACAAATGACTTTTCTGTGGTGAAAAAGGGCAAACGATACTGACAAAAATAGGAGTGATACCTACGATGTAATCTTGATGTTAACCTTGGAATCCTTGGATATATGCTTAAGTTTATTGAAAATAATACATTATTTAGTAGAAAGAGTGAAACAATGTCAAGAAGCCACATAATTATTAACACAGCAAAACATTTTGAAAAAATATGCCCAAAAAACCCATGACGGCACTAAAACTTACTCATGATGCAAGCTCAAGAAGTGATCTGACAAGATATTTCTAGACTAAATTGCATTTCAAGAACATGCTATTTACATCTATGGAAGAAAATACAAAGAAAGATGGAAAAGGTGTAGTGGAAGAACTTCTGTGCAAGAAAAGTTGTACTGGTCTACATTAGTTTGTGAAAAAAAAACAATCTTACCTACTATAATTAGCATGACACTTTTTTCAGATGGGTCCAGACACATGAAAGATGTAATTGTTACCTAATCAGCTGTGAACATTACAATTTTTTTCAGTTCCCAAAGCTTTTAAATTTTTTTTCCCCAAAATATGTAACTGCACAGAAAAAAGCCGTGGTTTTGACTACTTTCTATACAATTAGATGGAAAATGTGGTGCTATACGGTAACTTCTGATTGACCAAAAGCTTGGTAACGTGTGTCAAGATAATTATTAAGAATCAAGAGAACTATAAACAAATATGAAAAACATAGGAAAAGATAGATAGAAGAAGATATAACTGAAGGAGGGAGGAGAAATGTAGGAGCATTTACCCATCCTGAGTTCTATTCATCTAGAATAGCTGCATCAGGCTAACAACATGCGTAATTTCAACAATCCTAGGAAAAGTGTCTGTCACTAGATTTATGTAGGCACAGCTATTGCAGCAGTGCTGCCTAGCAGAAGTGTAGTGTTGGCTCTCAGAGGAATTTTTCCGTTGACATGTTACAGAATTTTGGTGAAATGTTAATCTGGTTTAAATAAACAAACAAAAACTTTTCATGTTTTGAGTTTTCTTTGACATAAAGAAATGTGATTTTTTTTTTCTTTCTATCCTTCTCCTTTTATACTTGTGGGCAGCATTTAGGACCAGTTACATTCTGACATGCCTAGGCTGAACTAAACCAATACACTGTGTCTGAGACCATTATTGTTACGTGACTTGTTTCAATTCAAGCAAATCTGCCTCCCACTCCATTTAGGCCAAAATTTAGATTGATTTGACAATACAAAGAATTGACAGGTAAGGTATGTCACCTAAATGTGTGGAAAATATAATGTATGCATCCTCCCCTCCTTAAGCAATTATGACAATAAAAATCCTAATATAGGTACAACTATGCTGACAAGACAACTAGGGGGTTATTTTTCAGTTTAGCTAATTATGCACAGAAGGTGGCAGAACAACTCCTTTGGCTGGCATAAGCCCAAGAGAGATGAGCCAATACAGCTATCCTGGAAGAAACACTGCAGCATCAGTGTCAGCTAAACCAAAACCTACAACTTAACCAAAGTGATCAAACCTAAAACCAAAACAAGCTCTGAATTCTATTTTTTTTTCATTAAAGTAGAACAGAGCTTATTCAGCATGCGAACTGTTTGGATACAGAGTGATCAGCAAAAACAGCATCATACCACATCTTTTCTCATCTTTCCATCACCACATGGCTCAGACCAGCATGTACAACGTAAGTCTTTGTTTCTTTATTGTGATTTGTAGTTCTCAACAGAGACTTGCCATACATTCCTAACGGCAGTCATAAGTAAACTACTCTTACTGTGAAGTGCTGACCATGCCTTAATCCTTGTTTTCCCAATGCAGAGAGATTTCCAGAATTGTCTCTCTCTACAGCAAACAACATCCTCAAAGTACTTCCAAGCACCTCTGAGCCTGAGTTTCCATCCAGCAAATAAAACCCTCACCATAACTCCCTGAAGAGACTCAGGCTTTTATTTCCAGACTGTACATATGCAGACACAGCTTAAACCAGGAGAGCAACAGAATAGTACAGTTTTCTGCCCTTTGGCTTCCATTTCTTACTCCCAGGCATAAAACTGCCACCAGTGGAGCACACCAATTTCCTTTGAGCTCTTCAGCCTCAGATTGTGGGGATTTTCAAGAAGCTGCCTGTGACAGTGCATGTTGTGCCTCCACTCCATGTATGCAAAAAGAAAATCAGGCATAAAGTTCCTCATCATTGGCCTGCCCCCATAATGTGATGTTTCTCACTTTTAGATGTTGTTTTTTCCTAAACTAACTGATTCAGGGTCAGGAAAAGGGTTAAACTGTTATTAGCTAAACCAGAACTGAATTACAATTCAGTCACAGCCAAATCCAAACTACACTTCAACAGAAAAGGTACTGATTCAATACCAGTTAAACCAATCGATCGCACAAAATGATCGATTAAACCAAATGATCACACGGACATATATGCTTAGTTAAGTGATTTCAAAAACTACTTAAACTAGTGTCATTTTCTTCTCTGGTTCAAGCCAGAGCATGCTAGGGATTTTCAAATAAACTAGAGGTGACTCATAGACAACATATAAAAACTGACCTGAAATACACTTTTTTTTTTTCCCAACTGGCAAGTTCTTGAAACGCACAGAGATTTTCTTGACGAAGTGTAAGATGTAACTGAAAAAATTAAGGAATAGACTGGAAAACAGCAATGTACAGGTATTTTCTTTCAGATTTAGTTGTGCTAGTGGACTAGGCTAATGTCTTCAACTATCACTATATGCTGCCAATTTACCAATCTGTGAAGGACCTAATAATATGAAAAATCTTTTAATTCACTTCAAGGAATATAAGAATGGTAGCACCCACTTAAATTGAGTTATCATTTCCAATTCTAATTAAGATAAAAAATGTTCAAGTTGCATTTTGCGTGGATTTCTTTCAACAGCAGTGCCTTGCTTAGCACACACTGCCTCTTCTTTCTCCTTGGCTCTTCCAGCTGTGTTAGCAGAGTATGTGTAGCTGTGCTGTGAACGAGATCGAGAAATCTATCCCTGTTAAAATAATCCATCAGGAGGAAAGTTAATTTTTAACCTGGATCACGTCCCCAATGTAGTTTAACTTAATATTTATTACTTGAACAAAGTGAAACAAATCCAAGAGGAAAGAACAAAAAAGACCAAATTTAAACTATGCAGTAACTTGGGTGACTAGGACAGTTACTTACGAGGTGGACTCAAGTTTCTGCTCCAAAAATGAACAGCGAGAATTTGTGTCACACAAATATTTTTAAAAAGGTATTTTATGAGCAAGAATGGTCTCACTTTGGAGAGTACCTCACCATGCCACTTTGTCACCAGTTAGCACATATCCCTGCAATCTCCCTGCTTTTTCTATAAAATTCCCATCATATCCTGAGCAAGTCAACCTGAACCAAACTTTTCAGATAGATATCAATTTGTGCACCTACATTTTCTAACTGAAAAGGCCGAGATCACTTGCAGTTACTCAGCACTCAGAACATTAATAAGAAATGAAATATTCTGTGTACTAAATGAAGAGCATTACAGTAAAATAATAAATTAACACTTCATTGATAAACCATTTGTACTAATGAATTAATTTGCCAAGCAACCTTAGTCCACTGATTTCTTGATTTTTGAGTGTGATTTTGCTTTCTTAGCATTATTTCAAAATCGTATTTCCAGCGCAACTGAAAAAATAGACATCTGAAATAACTTTTTAAATTCTCATTAGAAGTTACCTGTTTTTACATCACTAGGTTATTATTAATTGCTCTGTAAAGTTACCAAGGTTGACATAAGCACCTATGAGTGCTGTCGCAAACTGGGGAACAAGCTAACCCAAGCTTCACCTGAAGTTTAAAAATCTTTGTTTCAATATGCCATCATGTGACTAAAGGATTAGTAACTACTGCTCCCAGGAGACAGACTAAAGCATACTTAAACCCTAAAGTAACTTAATTTCACAATTTATGACTATTTTAGAAGTTCAATTTTATGTGATGGTAATGCAGTTTTTAAGCAGATAAACTATGATAGTGACTTAATACAGTTTAGCTTAGATAAAACTATAAAAACAAGCAAACAAAATTATGTTATTACGGTCTATCAAGGATCTTATCTTGCTGCAGTACACAGAGCATAGACCACAACCATATCTTCTATGTTCTACGCGTTGCCAAGTGCTATACTGTAAGGTTTCAATAGCAACAATCCCTGACAAGTCTCGTTTTTCTCAATGGAAGCAGGTGCCAACTCAGAAAATGTGTAAAAGTAAAATGTTCTTTTCCTTGCTTTTCTCAAATGTAATTCTTCCTGAAAACAAGTAACATCAGCATGCCTTAGTGTAAGAACAAAGCATAAACTGCTCAGTACCAACGATTTATCAACAGTGATGTCTTACACCCCCTTATGACATCCTTTCCATATACCTTTTTTTTGTTTTTAATTTTAAAACTTGCTTAAGCTAAATGCAATCAAAGTAATTCCAGACTAAAACAAAAATGAAATGGTGTCTACATATGTATTTCTAAGCATCTATTACACTTGTGTTAGTTTCTCTACCAATAAGACCTCAAGGACAGCTGAAATCCACAGCAAGTAACACAGATCTAAGTTAAGGTTCCACAGTACCCTTCCATAGATACACTTTTTCCTTTCTCTAGCACTGTTACTGTTCACCCAGGAGGCAAGATGGTTTAGGTAACAAAAACCAACAAAAACCTGAAAAACTAATTTCAGCTGAATCGGTATACCAACAAATCCCAAAGTTGACAGTGCCAGTATAAAGGAACCAGATGGAAATGTGGCTGATGTGAAGGAGATCTGACTTAGGTGAGCATATATTGCCTTAGTGTTGCATCCTCAGTGCAATGGATAGCAAGCCAATTAAGAAAAGCCTAGGTAAATCAGTCTTACTATACAACATGGTATTCGTTCAAATTCAACCTCACAAAAAGGTTAAGCAAACAAAACAAAAGCCTTCCCAAAAAGTGTGGAAATTGCAGGATAAAAGCTTTTTACTGTCAGCAAAGAATTACCCTTTTTCTGAGCTGGTGTGGAAGGGAAGAAAAGTTTTGCATTTCAAAATAAAGCACAGACAATAAAAAAATTTATCTTTATCTTAACTACATCAAGTTTACTATACTTTCATGAAAAGTATTAGTTATTCAAATTCTGTTCCCCATTTTCTTATATTTTAAATACATGTCCTACAAAAAATGAGCTGTTATAAAGTGGTAATATCTACTGCTTGTAGAACAAAACTGTTCTGGAAATTTTCAGAAATTGAGAAGGGGAAACTCAGAAACATGTTTGTATTAACAGTTAAAAAAAAAAAAATCAAAAAGGCTTTTCAACATGAGTTGTGATAGATGGTAAAATTAGCAGTCATTTTGGTTTTCTGGGAACCAGGAACAGCAACGTGTTTTTTTCAGTGAAAGCATTATTTTAGTCTTTCAGGAACAGTATTAGATATCAATAAACTGAGACTTAGTTACACCAATAAAAGTTTTCTGTGATGTTAGTAGGTTTTTGATATCTCAATGCAAGTGGGTCAAATATGCAAAATTCTGAATAATGTTTCCAATTAGAAACCTAGTCAATTGTTCTATATAAGTTAGACACTCAGCAAAAGTGTTACTTGAACAGAGCCAGCCCAAGGCTACTTCTATTAACATTAATTCCCAATCTCATGCTATCCCTTTTATTATGACACAAATAGTTCTGCCAACATTTGGTGAACAAGATCAAGGAATTAAATTAGATGAAATGTAACAGAACAAAAGAACAAAAATTTCATGAAAACAGTTTCATGAAGAATTCATTGTAAGAAACAGCTGGGCTAGCTTAAAAAAGAAAGCAGCATGAGAGAAGGTACAAGAACACAAAGGTGACTGAAGACTGCTTAAGCTGTCATTACCCCACAGAAATGTGTAACTAGGCCTTCAGAAGGAACAAGAACAAAAATAGAAAAATTACTTCCACCTAGACGGTAACTTCTCTCTTTCCTCCTCCTCAAAAGCTCTCAGTGCTTGTACTTTATATGGTGTTGAGGGAAATCAATGAAGAATTCTGAGAGAAAAAGGAGCAACAATAACTCCATCGTAAGCATCATTACAGTCCAATTTGATAGAACAGGCTTCAATTAATAATTTATAGGGATTCTAGAACCGTGAAGTCTCCCAGTTATATTTATTATCCTAAATGGTTGCTAATAGACTTATGATTTTTCAAATCCGTTACCTATAATACTATAGCAAGCTTAATTATCTTCAAAACACTCAACAAAATCATGGATAAATCTGTTAGAACTTATACTTAACTCTGAGGCATTTTAATCTTATGCCAGAGTTTTGAAATACGATGCAGTTGCAATCAACCACTAAAGCCCTGTTTATGTTCCAGAAATATCTGCTGATGCAATTAACCCAATCCAGTTGCTTAATGTAATAAATAACAGAGGTTAGCCATGGTTGTGTAAATCCTGATGAACTCCTACTACTTCACAATTTTACACAAGTACAAAAAGAAACCGTTACTTGTTTCTTCATTGTAGGACTTTGGAAGATAAAGAAAAAGAAACACTTCCCAACAACTTGCAATACAAGAGATGTAAGCCGTTTATAAACTAGAGCCTGGCTGTAGGGGGACTTGTTGCCCCAAGGCACTCCTGAAGACCCCCTGTTGATTACTAAGTAACAAGGGCTCTGCAGTAGAGAGAAAGCCCCAGGCTATACTACTTTTCACTGGAGGATTCTCAAATTACATTTCACATTGGAGTGAGAATCTCATCTCTATGTGATTAAATACTTGGTATCACTGCACAGAAAGTTGATAGACAATATACTATTATGAAACTGTTACAAAATATATAATGTATTCTGGAAATTCCATTTTACTAGTCATTTTGCATTTATATTCGTAATATCTGAACCTTTTACCACTGAGAGAAGCACGTAAGACCAAAGCCTTCAACACAAACATGCAGCAATGCAAAAGCTGTAAAAGTCAGAATTCTCAACATTGAGCAGTAGTGTCTCAGTATATGATTTTATGACAAGTTAAGACCATCTAATGACTAGCTGTCACTGATGGGGGCAGGTCTGCTCCAAGCAATGACATCTGTCCAACTCACTAGTAATCTGGTTCAGGGAGATAAGCAGCTAGAAAACTACTTCCATACCCAAGTCCTTAACTGACTCAGAAGAGGACTGGCTAAGAGCCAGCAGAGATGCAAAGGAAATACATTGGATGTATAACTGATGATGGGAAGAAGAGAGTTAAAGAGCTCCTTTTGACTAGTCATTAGACAGGCAATGGTTACAGTACTAGCCGAAACATATGAAACCTACATGGAAATCCATCCACCACCACAGCTAACTACTGTTGGCAGGTAGAGTAAGATAAACTAGCAGAAAACTAACCTGAAAATTTAAAAAAAAAAATAAATTCTTCCAGGTTAATAGGATGAAAAAGCCCAGTGGAGAGTTCACTGCTGTCCAAAGAGAACAAGTGCATGTGAGGACAGAACTGCAACAAACAATTAAGTTGCTTATGCGGCCCTGGAACCGCAACCTGGAAATACTCAGAAAATTCTTCAGAAGCCTTGCAAGCCCCATCTTGAAACATTTAGTAAACAAGGTTAAAAAGTAGGCCATAGAGCTGGAACAGAAATATAACAAGATGTTTCTGTCAGACATGTTAATGTATCATATGCAGAGGACAAAATATTATAATAATCTAATCCATGGCTTTTCTCTTTTGCTAAACAGCAATCCTCTGCTGACTCCATTTTGTGCTTTTGCACTCCTTTTATTCTCTTACAGCTGTCATTTCCCATTTCCGGTTCTCAGATGCCTTATGCTTTCTTGTTCTGATCATGAGTAGTGTATTTTAAAACCTCGTCTTTACTAAAGATGAACACATGCAATTTATAAACAGATCTAAATTATAACCCCACCTGAGCAGATGTCTGTCCTCACAATGTTTTGCAGATAGGCACTTCTGTATAATAGTAGGGTTAATCAGTTCATTATTCTGGCAAAAACTAATACTACAAAAAATGATCAATTTTCAGCTAGATCAGCTGCTTGATACTATGTTACTATGCAACAGCATATGTATCAGTGCCAGCCTAAGGAGGAGGGTAGAAAAATGCAGCTGAAGATGAGTGTGGAGGTCTGCATAGCTCTGACCACAGCTATAGACTCACTCTTACATATCACATTAGGAAGCATTAAGTAAGAAGCCTCAGCTATGGTTTTAAGCTCTAGTTTCATTACTGCCTAACCCTGTCTAAATGCTGGCTAACTAAGCTCTATACTTCATGCACCCAACTGGTATACTCCTGCCCTGCCTTACACCAGTTCTGGCAGTCTACCAAGCCATTTCAGCACAGAAAACTATTCATGTTTTACGGTTCAGTTAGTTTCCTGCCAGCTTAGGTATGGAAGGAAGTGGATAAAACTGCTGCATCAAGCAGTTTAACCAGCTTAGGCTGCTTTGAAACCACCACAGTACTTAAACCGATTCAAAAGGCTACGTTAACACCCTTGTTACAGATTAAACAATGCATGTTTCAGCTTAGCTTAAACTGAACTGGAACTGATTTATAGCAGTTAAAAATCAAACTGCTTATACCAAAACAAGAATGTTCATGAAGAGGCTAAGTGGTTTTAAAGCAATTTAATTTATTTTCCTACAACTTTCTCTAGACATGGCCTCACATAAGCTGTACGAACTGTAACAGAACAAGTTAGGTTACAAACTTGCAGCATATCAGCTCCTCCAGAACAAGTGTGAAATTATACAATACCACCGATTGATCTCCTGCTTCTCAGGCCATCAAAAAACCCAAACAAACCAAGAAGAGCTGTATGCTTCCCTAATGGGTTTGTCTAAATAGGGTCAATTTCCTAATCTACATCCTTTCTAAAACACACAAAGCAAAATTCTGAACAAGATTAATGTTATACGAGGCAATGTTACCATTATCCCACCAGTTTAGAACCTTGCTGCACTTTTTCTACTTTACATGAGTATAACAACAGTTTTAAAATTCTAGTTTGTGACTTTGCTGCTGCAGAAACACTGCACTTGAACTAACAGAAACTTGTCTCAATCCAAATAACAGAAGTGCAGAAAGATTAATTTTAGCAGATCTGTAATACAGCCAGCTCTTGTACTAAGCATTTATGATCTTTTTACTTTCTACGCAAAACTACGTATTCAACTAGTATAAAGTTCTACCACTAATTCATAGATTAGGTTGGGAATACAACAAAGCAAGATGGCTTATAGACAAGTCCCAAGATTTCCTTACAACCCACATCACTTCTTCATTGAAAAGAATATATACCTGTAAGGGCTTGGCATGGATGGTTGTTATTCCTGCCCTTAGAGCAGTGCTGGCATGGGTTTCGTCAATATACATGTCAAATTTAACAAACCAATTAAAGCAAATCAGTATTTGGTTAAATAAATATAAATTCCATTATTATTATTCAATAATTAAACCTCTCAAGTTTTATCTTTACTATGGCCATTTAGATCACTCTCACTGGTGTTTAAAACACTAGGAGTCCGACTGAGTACAGACCAGTAACTTCCACACAATGACAGCTTGGGCCAACCTAAAGTAGCACTGTGGTGATCCTGTCTTTGTCTTCCAGACCACTTTCCTTTCAATCACTACTAGAGCTTGCCTATGAGCTAGTTCAAGGAGTTGTATCAACAGTAAATTCACTCAGTATAAAAACATGAGTCTTCTGCCAGGTTAGTTTGCTTTGAATTGACCAATTTGAATCAATCAGAGCCCACAAATCAAGGGGAGCTGCAAGATCACACAGCTGAGAAGGCTGGGAGATGAAAGACACACCCTTTCAATACCCATGAGGTATTAAATCAGCTCACTGTCCTGGGAAACTTCATCTTAACCCCACCAAAAAAAAAGTAAAAAGTTTTCTGTGGGCTTAATTCATTGAAATGGTACACCTTGAGGTCAGACCAGCACTAGAACTAGACTAGTAAGGGAATCACAACTTTCTGTATGCACCATACACCTGTTTCTGGGCTGAGTAAAGCAACAGCACTAAAACGCAGACATCTACATAGATAGATATCAGACTCATAAATGACTTTAGACATTGATTATGTCAGAGTGACATAAGTAATAGTTTAGCTCACTTGGTGTATGTGAAATTCTTGTTACTACTAATATGTGGGCCAAAGTCTTTCTACGAAGAAATGGGAAGCTAATTGCATTTAATAACCTGCTTTGTCTTTTATATCGAGTCCTTACACTGTTTTCACAAACAAACTGGTCACTACAACAGCAGAAAAATGTTTCAGTTTTTAAGCTAGTTAGAAAGTTCAAATGGCTGGGATCTGACAAGCACCACAAAGGAAGTAAACAGTGGGAATACAAAGCTGGGAGCTTACCCCATACAGCAGCAATCGTTAAAGAAAACAAAAACTAGTTTTCTTTCTGTTGGCTTAGAAAACTGAAACACAGAGATAAGTAAACATCAAAAGCAGTCCAGTGATGGACTGACATGCAAGACCAGAAGCAGAGAAGGGAGAAAAGGACAGGGAGAAGGAACAAAAGGAGCAAGTCAATCTCTTCCAAGCTGTTAGATCGTATGTCCTACCTCATTTAACCATATCATGAGAACCGAAACAAGAAATTTGCTGTTAGCACAAATAAGACCTAAATGCAATTTTATAACCATGTTATAAGGAATGCAGATGATCTGTGCCATGCTTTCAAGACAATTACATCTGCACATTCAAAGTTAGCTAGGCTTATGACCCCTGTAGTAGAAATGTGATGAGTAAGTGGGTATGTGCCAGAATTTAGAAAGGAGGGTAGTAACCATTGCTGCCATTTTACAGAAATGGCTTTCAAGTAAACTGAGCTGCAAAGTCAGCTGTAAGTACAAAAGGAGACGCGCAGGCAGCTAGCAGCCAATTACAATGAAGCAGAGAAAACAATTCTGTGCAAGTATTCTGATTGAAGAGCATTTCTGTCCCCACACTCCACATGACAGTAGGAATATTGACACTGATATAGATAATTATATATTTGGCTTTCCTTACACCAAGAGATAACATCATTTGCCTGTAGTAACTCATTCATAGGGAAAACTCCAGAAACCAGAAGGACAGAAATTCTCAGTTACCTGCAATTCCACCACTAAGTTTAATTCACGTCAGGGTAATAGGGATACATAAATGTCCACGAAATACATACTGCTCAGGGGACCGATTTTGGTGGAAACAGAAATGTTACTATGTTTATTCTTAGGAAATTAGTATTCATTACTGTAGGAAATACTACCTTATGATTATTATTATTATTACCACTACTACTACTTTCTCCTACATTGCAAATCTAAATGTACTCTAAAGGAAGCCATGGTAAGTGAGATGATACTAGAGGCTGATGTTTTTTCACCATTTAACCTAAGTTAGTTATTCATACACCAGAAATAACAAGGGGGGGGAGGGGTATGACTTATAATGAAAATCATGCAAAAATTAAAACACTTTCTAACATACAATAGTCATTGTAAAAAATACAATAAGTCTTGAGTCTTCACTCGAGCAACTTCATGGTAGATTACACAGTTTCACTATCCTGATTTACAAATACTCATATGTTGTAGAACACAGATGAAATATTCGTTCTTACTCACCTTTGGATCGAGTGGAGATATCCATCCCCTCCACCACCTCCTGCTCTGCCTTTATTTCCTCTTCAGCCAAGCTGCAGGATTCAAAAAGGTGAATTAGAACAGTTATAGATTGTATTATTCCCATGTCTAACTTCTTGTATAGAATACACTGTCAAATACAATTATATTAAAATTTCTGATGAAATGAAAGGTTTGCTGTTTGCCAGACAACAGCTGTTTGACCAAAACATGTAGAGAAACAATCCAGGTACACATGTATGCTGCATGTTACCAATTACAAAGGTAACATTTTCATACTAATGACAGTCTTGTAACATGTTCTGAAGATTATATCACTGTATATATAAATTGTATGTGACAGACAAACAGGAATTCTGTTCCTTGTGGTTCCTAATCTTGCCCCTGTACTCAGCACTGGTGAGGCCACAGCTTGAGTCTTGTGTTCGGTTTTGGGCGCCACAGTACAGGAGGGACACTAAGGTGCTGGCGCGGGTCCAGAGAAGGGCAACAAAGCTGGTGAGGGGTCTGGAGAACATGTCTTATGCGGAATGGCTGAAGGAATTCGGATTGTTTAGTCTGGAGGAGAGAAGGCTGAGGGAAGACCTTATTGCTCTCTACAACTACCTGAAAGGAGGTTGTAGTGAGATGGGCGCTGGTCTCTTCTCTCAAGTAACTAGCAATAGGAAAAGAGGAAATAGGTTCAAGTTGCACCAGGGGAGCTTTAGGCTGGACACCAGGAAAAACTTTTTCTCTGAAAAGAGTTATCAAACATTGGAACAGGCTGCCCAGGGAGGTGGTTGAGTCGCCATTCCTAGATGTGTTTAAAAGTCGTGTAGATGTGGTGTTTAGAGACATGGTTTAGTGGCAGACCCGGTAGAGTAGGGTCGATGGTTGGACTGGATGATCTTAAAGGTCTTTTCCAACCTATATGATTCTATAATAATCTAAGGCCTCTAAAACCTGTGTGGACAGATGCCTGCTAACATTTAAACATTCACCAGCATCAGTGAACAGACTAGCTGAAGTAACAGAGTTAGCAACACAGAACAGCTTGCAAAATTAGAAGGTAACATGCAATTTTAAAAACTATTAAATAGATAACTTCAAGGATTTTGAAACTAGACTATATAACAGAAAACTGAATATTTATAATTTATTGGCAATACAATTCCACCAATTATTAGCTATAACAAAGAGTAAACAGAACAGAGTTGTTACTATCATTTAACAATTCAACCTTACCCAGACAGTTTTAATTCACTCCAGGGAAGATGAAATGGTTAAGTGGATGACAAACTATATTTGACTTGCTGATATTCTACTTTCTTACAGCAATGCCATTCAAGAAAATAACTCAAGGAATTTGGCTAGTTAAGTCAGTTTGGGGAAGGAAGGTGGAAGCAAGAGGAAAAAAAAGAACTAGAATGAACACTGAGTTACACACCATTTTTTGAGATCTGATTATTGTAGATGAAAGATAAAAGAAAACATGACGTTGAAGCAAGCCCAAATTCAAAATGATGTCATTCAAAATGACAAATAAGGTTATGGTGCCTGTAGCAGGTATCACAGCTGTCCATTAGCATCATCAGAGTACAACAGCAAAGCAGAATGTAGATATTTCCCTCCATAGTGAGAGCTTGCTGTCTAGTCTCTTAATGTAAGTTGTTGCTGATACCAGTTTACATTGATATGGCAGACTGTGAACTACTGCTGCGATGGAATGGATTGAGATTCCATTCAGCCATCCCAGCTCTGGGGACAGTTATTTCTGCCACAGAGGCCAAGAGGACAGCTAGAGACCTTTGCTTTAGCAACTATGGTTAAATCTGCCCAAGGCAGCTAATCAGAGCTCGGAAACAACACTGAGGACTTGGTTACATTTATATCAAAGAAACTCTTCAGCCTGACAAACAATTTATATTAGCTGGAGTTTTGTTACTGGTATAAGTTAAAACAGCTTCCTAAACAAAGTAAAACTTACCAGTGGAAGGACTTTTTAGTCTGGTATTTGTCAAAACTACTTTTAATCAACTATCAGCTACCAGGCAGTTGGGTTGCAATTCCTTACACACTTCTAAACAGGACAGTTATGTCAGCAAAAATTTTAAATACAAATTAACCAAGCTCAATGTATGGAAGACCCAAAAGTTGAGAAGATCCATGAACTCCAGAAATCATTATTCTTTACTTGTCATTTGAATATAGCAATAATTTACAAATTAAACTCTTTAAAGTCATAAAACACCGAAGAGAAGTTCTATTCTACCAGCATCCAGTCTCCCAGCTCACGGACTACGCTGGTAATTTCAGTAGCAAGGAAAGGCACCCATGTGACCAGAATTATGGTAAATGTGTAGCACAGTTGATCATAGCACAATGCTTCTCAGATTTATTTTACATAGGCAGATTAGAGGCATAACATAGCTGACCGTACTACAATGCTCACCGATTTAGTATGCATGGGCAGATCAATTATACCGCACATTTGTTACACCCTTTCCCAGAGGGCCTCCAGCAAAGAGGAGCTGGCAGTGTGTTGCAGACACCAAAATATTTCATGCACCACTTGCCTCTGCCCATTCTCTTTCCTAAGTAATGGAAAGGGATGGGCTCACCAGATGGGTTCATCGTTCTCTTTCCATGTTGCATTGATTTTTTTCTTCCCCTCCCCCCTTATAAAATCCTATTTCAATATCACCAAACTGTAACAAAATCCATATCTTTAAAACACCATGTATATATGATTAATAATGCACACAGGTAAATATGTAACAATACATACTAATTCTGTCAAGAATGAAGTAATTTGGCGGTACACGTTACCTGGTTTTAAAATACAGATCCAGTTTCAGCCACAGACTAGGACATACAAGTCTTTATGAGACTCAGGTTGAAGTCATAAGATCATTTTACACAGGTTGCTACTAAAAGGAATGGTTTCCCCAATCCCTAACCTCATGTTCACGTTTGTTTTAACTGAATCAGTTCTGTGATCTAGCTCACTGTGCAGCTGGATGTGCAGAAAAGAGGAAATGGGAGTGTACCACATCTGGGGAAGGGGGGAAAAGAGTAATATCCTTCTAGCAGCAGCTCACATACGTTAGTTACATTAAAGCAATCATAACGTTCCAGACTCATGCAAATCTATCTATACCTTTCTGTTCAAATCACAACCTCAGGGGAACATGATACAAGATACAGTAGTTGTCAGTATTAAAAGACACAGTTGAGAAATGGGCGTGACATATCAATACAGCAACACAGTAGCAGGAACTGTTCCTACATCCCTGACCAAAGTAGCAGAGGGAGTCAGAGCTGAGTGAAGATGCTCTGCACCTGTGGGCCCAAACCTCGCACTGCAGGAGTGTTACAGGTCAGGACTCCTACATATTAGTTACAGCATATGAGGTTTCTTCAGTCTAAATTTGTCTCTTCCCATCTAATGAGTTTAATATAGGAAATTCAGCCACTTTCCTCCAATACTTTTTTGAGTGTTCTTTCAATAGATCTATAGAGACAAGAAAAACATTCTTCATAAGCAGTTCCAAGATGAACAAAGTATCTCGACTTTACACATCTTTGATACATCACATAAAAGATGCCTGAAGACAGCTTTCCCAAAGATTTGAAGCATAAAGGAACAGTCAAAAATGCATTCACCACTTGACGCAAAGGTTCTTAATTTTTCTTAGCAACTGAGGTGCATATATCCTCTACACACATATGCATGCTGTGTGTCACCCACAACTAAAACAAAATTCAGCAATTACCTACTATACTATGAAAACTGAGCCTTAGAGGAACAGATTGCATCTCCATCTCTACTATAAGTAATCTTGCTCAATCTTTTAAGGGCACAAACATTTAAGTATGTTAAAAAAATCAGCAAGACTGTTCTGAAAAAAAAAAAAATGTTGGGGGGGAACAGTTAAATAAGCGTATTAGACATAGCTATAAAAGATACTTAAAATTCACAGCTCTTCAGAAGCATCTCCCATTGTTTTATTTGTTGTAATGTTGCTTGCACAACATGACATTGTTTGAATGGTGGCAGTGATGATTGTAGTGGTAATCTTTAAGACGCAAGTTTGTAAATACATGCTAGCAATTCACAGCAAGTTTACGGCAACTTTTCTAAAGCTGACAGATCTTTTCACTTTTGCACCTTCCATCAATATAAGCAATATTCTGAAAAGGCTTTATAAAGCACAAATTTCCAAATGCAGAAATTTAATTGGCAAAATATTTCAAATTAAATAATTCAAGAAAAGCAGGTCCTTAATGACAGGTACCTTACTATTACCCACAACAAAATTAAAAGAAAATTAAAACTAGCAGCAAAATAATTACAAACAAGCATCCAGTTCTATGAAAACAATAACTGTGTGATCAAGTAGACTATTCTAGAGAGTTTTATTTTGAGAATTAATTTTTGCAGGGCTTAGAGCTGTTATTTCAGATAGCATGCATTGCTATCATGCATGTGTACTATGAATGTGATGCTCTGAGGTTGCGGATCAGAAATTATACTGGTATACACTCAATTAAGTACCTAGATACAATAAATGCCATATGTCATAATGAAAGCTACTCTTATTTCTTCGTTAAGATGAATGAACACAGAGGAACATATTTTAAGAACACAACTGAAATTTGAGCTTTGCCAGCTTCACTGTCAATTGACTAGAACCCCAATTAATCATTTAAAACTTCCCTACTCGTATTGACAAAACTTACCAAAAAAAAAAAAAAAGAAATTGTTTTCTAGAATCTTAAACTAATTTGTTTCATTCAAATTATTTTAATATGTCTGAAGGAGGGGAGAAAGGGTGGAGGTTATTCCTTTGGGGATAGTTGAGGGCAGAAAAAAAAAAAAAAGGATTGCAAACATACAAGATTTATTGATACTTAGGTAAAAATGCAAAAAGAACTTAGCACCTAATTTTTAAATATGTTTTCTATTAAACTGAAGAGAGGGTGGGTTTTTTAATATGAAACTCAGTTTTTCAAATTTCAGACCAGTACATAAAATACTGACTTTTCTACTTAGGAAAATCATTCCTATAATAGTAGTAGTACTTACCTGAAAAAATGTACATATACAAAAATTTCTAAAGCTGCTCTAACCTATCTTAACTACAAAGAGCAATTAAAAGTTGCAGATGAACTACTGCACCTTGACATTTAACCAAGAAAAACTGACAGACATGGAAAACCACTCAAAACAGCTAATGCCCACATACACAACCTAGATCTACATTAGGGAATAAACACATTAATTTAAAATCAAGAACTATATATTTATGGAATCAATTTTTCCTTTTAATTAATAGAAAACAAAACAAAAAAACCCCTGATTTAAGACTACAAGCACTAAAACTGAATTTCACCCTTAAGATAATTCCTGCCTCTCCTATATCACATTTGTGATTAGCAATTCTAAATAATGATTTCAAAAAAACTGCATTCAATAAAAATTTGAAAAAATATTTGCATGCCATTGCTGAATAAATAGCAGCTTTGTATAAGCACTCACCTATAACAGTCTCTTACTCATCGGTAGCTATGCTATTTATGCAGGATTCTTAAAATGGCGTCTGACAGCACTGCACTGCCTCATTCCTGTACTGTAGCTAAAATGGTAGCAGTTTATTCAAGAACAGTATTTCTTGCTTAAACAGCAGTGCTATATTCAAAGCAAGCATCTAAATATCAGAAATGGTGAAATACATGATAAAAGGACACCTGACATCCAAATGTTTAACTAAAAAGGCACAAGGACAGGGAGTTTTGTGAAGTCACAGGTTACTAAGGAAATCACTCAATTTTAGATTCATTCTCCAGTTTGAGCGCCTCATATTTTACGTTTCCTTTTACAGAATTCCCTGCAAAATGCCCAACTTGTATTAAGCAATTAACATACACAAAATGCTTGTTATCTACGTACAGCAATGTTTAAGCTAGTTACCTCTGACAGCAAGCAAAGTAAATATATATATATTTAATTTAAAGAACATTTAGGTTCTTTTTAAAACCTTACTCTTATTCAGTGTGCATTCAAAATAGCTCCACAAAAGAAAAAATGAGGGGAGGGAGATCCTTGCTGTCATAGCGTCTTTTTTAAGACTATAAACTATAGAGCTGAGGCCCAAGCAAGGCAACCAGAACAGCTATAGATTTCAGATGCTAAAAACATAATTTAAGAACAATCATATTAGAAAGTAAAGGTTTATACTGGCTAAATTAAGGATGTTAACATCCTGCTACAGCATGGTTTTAATCTCACAGTATGAAACAGATGCTATGACAACTGGCAATAAAGGGTTAATGTAAGCATGACAGACAACTATCAAAATCAATAAAATTCAGTTCCTATGTAGCTATTTCTAAATTAGACTTTAACCCATGAATATAAGACATGTTTATTAATAGATATACCTAAAATACTTTCTAAATAAAATTTAAAGGGCCAAGCTTGATGGCCTACTATGACAGTTTTCAGTCTGTGGTTTGCAGACCTCTCAAAGCCAGTGTACTACTACTAAGGGGTTTGCAGACAATAACTAAATCAAACCTAGTCTAACAGGCTTAAATTCACTATAATGGGATTCCTGCATCCATGGGAAAAATATTAGGGATCCACAAATAACAAAATATGAAAATTGCTGTCTATTACATTCCACGTGGACAAAGGTTATGTTCAACTTCCAAGATATTTAGGAGATTCAAATTAATACCCTGAATTCCAGACAGAGAAGAGGGGAGCTTTTACTGAGATTTATCAACCTTTAATCAATTATGCTGGAGTGGCACCATTACTATGGAAAACTGACCATGACCTATCACTTTTCAGCTACTGGATCCACATGGTCAATACACTTGAAAACAAAGCAGGAAAAAAAAAAAACGGGGGGGGACGGGGGGGGGGAAACGGACCCCAAGCAAAAAAAAAACACAACCAAAAAAACCACACCAGGCAAAAGTGATATCACAAAATGGAAGACAGCTCAGGAAGATGAGCCAATCAAAGTTTCTGGACACTAATATAAAGATATAAAGGGCTAAATTTGTAATGGAATCTACCTATTTATGATTTTTGAGCATGGAGTTCCTTTCATTACATGATTCCTTAGTAGCAATGTAGGTTTTCTCCTACATTTCAATACTCCTGCCTGATGTGACAGGGGGAAATGTCACATTTAGAGTGGTTTACACTCTGCATTCTTTTCATTTTCAGTATGTTAAGTAGTGTAATTTGTTTAAAGAAATCACTCAGTTTTTCCCTAGCACTATTGAGCTTCCAACTAAAACAGTTTGCCTGCAAAAAATGAAAGAGGCATGTAGCTTTTTAAAAGCTACTGTTTTCTTCATAATTTATAATCTAGATCACCCCTTTGTTTTTCCCCCACTGCATTTTTTGTCCAGCTAACTACAAAAGTACCTAGATGTTGGCACTAAATAATAATGGTTAATCATAGTCATCCTGGGCAATTCAAATTACTCTTTAGGAGCCAGAAAACTTAAAGTGCAATTATACGATTAACTGCTAGTTACATTAGAATAATGGCCATTTGCTACAAGCTGAATAAAGCTCTGCTACATCGCTTCATACATGTCCTGTCTGATTGTGATATTAAGAAGACTGAGTCCTGTAAAATCTTGGGTAGAAAGAATACCTGCTTTTCCCCCACGACTATCACTTAAATAAAACCCCACATTCCATCTGTCCTGAACAGTAGAAAAAACGGCAGAGTGCTTCTTATTATGTAATCTATGAAAGTGAGTGATAACATCATACCTTGACAAAGCACCAAAAATATATGAAATTCTTCAGCTTGGCTGAATTTGCTTTACTTAGATGGAACAAAGATGGTAGAAATTTCCAGAAGGCCTTTCTCAGTCTTGCCACTGCAATTGTCAATCTTTAACCTACCCTCTGCTTCTATTGGCTCAAGTACTCCATGGAGCAGCGCGATTGGGCTGATCTGTAAAACAACACTGCTGTCTCTACCTTGCCTCAGACATCTTGCTGCAATGCAGACATTTATTTTTTGTGAACTATAAAAGAATTATATTTGAGTGATTAAAAATAGTGAACTTTAACAGACTCACGATGCTACATTTCATTACATGTACAAGGGCAGCTTATACAAATATGCTTCACTGTCAGCAGTGTGTCTGGAGGTGCAGATTTGAAACAGATCCTAGTTTAACAAAACCTGTGGGAGCCATTTTAATACAAGCTTTCTGATTGCAGATCACTTACTCCTGCTTCCTCATATTAAACAAATATTATGTTGTGCACTATTCAAGACAAAGTAAACTGCTAATGTGTATAAACTACTGCTAGGAAAATTACGTCCAAATGTAATTTCTGGTTTTAGTAACTATAGGACAAAACCGAGAATAATTTCTTAGCTGTGTTAGCACTTTCATGTATGCTGAAAAATGCATTAAAATTGCATACAAAAATGCTATCACATGAAACTCAGTGGTACAACCCAGCAGTGTTTCAGGTTGCAAACTGAACTAGACATTCTTATAATCTAATCCTTGGAGGGGGGGAGTGGGGGGGGGTGGAAAGCTGTTAAGCAAAGTGAGATATTCAAAGTAAGATACTCATACTGGCAAACAAGTAACCACAGGTAAATTGCTACCTTACAGAATGTTATCAAATACATGGCAACCTTCTATAAAAGTTAGCATGTAACTGTGCCTCGGTACAGATATTTGCAAAGCTATCTTAGCTCTATGTTCTTTCCTAAAATCATGAATGTGTATGGACTGTTAAAACAAGTGCAAAAATTATATTAAAAGCACAAAAGAGCATCCTTCCTTTGCTTTTGTAACAATACTGGTGATCACTGAAAAACAGCTTGTTAAAACAAGCATGCAAGTGCTACAATTAAAATCTTAAAGGACACAAAATGTTCTAAAATTAGTTATAAATCAAGGAAGTTTGTCTGAGATTATACTTTGTATAGCATCAGAAACATATGCTCATTAAGCATTATTTACTTTACTTCATAAGGTCACTTCATTGCTGAGTACTAGCACTTTCATCACACCTCAAAAGCCTAAGGAACAACGAAAATACGCTTTACCCTACAAACATGGTAATTAACGATCTATGAACAAACAGCAAGTAGAATATTTTTCACTGGCCTGAGGTAAACAGGAAGTATAAGCTTCAAACTTTAGAGGCAAATTATCAAAAAAATAGTGCATTCAAATTGGAACAGTTTACACATACAAGTTCCTTAAAATGGACGCTAAGCAAATCTGATTTTTTATATGACTAACCACTAACATTACTTCATCTACTGGACTAACTGACCTAGTAAAAACAAAATGTTTAGAAAACTATTAAAAATGTTCAGAGAGTAGCATGCTGCTTACTTACCAACTGTTCAAGCACCCATCTCATTTTTCCAGTTAAGAAGATACAACAGGCTGGCAGATTTGGGAATTGATCAAAAAGGAATTTCTTGAAATAATTACGTAGCATTAAACCAAAAGTTTAAAAAAAAAAAAAAGGGAAAAAAACCAAGAACGAACAACATGTACTACTGTCATGAACCACACATGATTTTATATCCTCTGGACTCCACAACACAGAACTGTGGCTGATACAGTGTAAAACAAAAAGGCACAGATAAAAGGTACATTAGTTTATTTGAACCATGTAAAACAAGAAATCTAACAGTTCAAAAACATTTTCCATAAAGAATCAGATTTGTAAACAGATGTACTGCTGCATTTTATTGAGAAGCAACCCATTTCCAAAATCTGCAGCATAAAAACTCCCTTTTAAAGGAACAAAATATTAACCATACATTGTCCCTCAGAAAGAGAAACACGTTGGATTAATTACTCCTGCAAGAAAAAAGGTTCAATAATCATTTTAAGTTAAGATAAGCTGCATAAAAAACATGATGCAACAGCACACCACCACCTAGGCCCAATATCTACAATCTGCCATTAGCACTTTTTGCTGATGTCTAGGTTTTTAAAAATCCCATATTTTCTCAGAGATAACTTATCTTAGCTATTCCATTCACTGTTTAGAAAGGTAAACTTGCCTGTTCTTCTGTCTGCCATTATCCCTGCTTGGCTCCCTGTAGGGCAGTTAAATGCATCTGCTCCCTAGCTTCCATTTTCTCTTCAGCAGGCATGTGACACAACAGACAATAGTGCTGGCAAACTGCTCTGAGAGAGAAAGCTTCTTTGGAATACCAGGATCTTGATAAACTCTAAAAACACCATCCTCCTGTGAAGAAGTAGGTATGCCAAGGCTTTGCCAGTCTGCAAAATAAAGCTGTGGCTAATGGCTACTAACCATGTGACCCAAGAAAGCAAATTTAAACAGTTCCAACTTAATAAAGTGCTGTGGTGTGAGTTTTGCACAACAAATCACAGAGAATCACACTCTCAACCCACAATTCATAGGCCTTAGAGAAAAAAAAATGTAAAAAGTAAGGCTTACCTCTGTGGATGCATTGTTAACACAGTGTTATGTCAATACTTATAAAACATGGAGGACAGGCTCTCAGTACTCAGGCAGAAAGGGCTTGGCACTTCAGCTTGATGATCTGTCTTCCTAATAAAAGCTAATCCCGGATTGGCTACTTTGGTAAATCTGAATGTAAAGCTTCAGGGGATTGGCTGAAACACTTCCTGAGCGATTATCTTTGTGCAGCTCTGGCAAGCAGGAGCCATCCTGTGCATAGAGAAGACAGGCTAAGCTAGGCCCGTTTCAGCAAAAGAAACTTGAAAAGAAACCCCAAATGTGCACTCCCCGTATAAAATACACAGATTTTCAAGCAGAAGGAAGCGATCGCGAACTGCCTGCCTGAGCAAATGTGTCTCAACATGCCACTGCTGAAGGCATTTGGATATTTTAAACCTGAAGGAGGAAGAGTTCACCCAGGTCACAAAAGCTATTCTTTATAAACAAAAAGCTAAATTCACTTTGCTGGTGTTCTGCAATGTGTTGCACAGAGAAAGCAAGGCCACAGAAACAGAGCACAATGTACTGAAAGTGAACATGCACAGGAGGGACTGAAATTAATAACTGAAAATTCAGAGAGAATTCTCCTATTCCAGAATTTAAATATATTAACACCTACCGTAGCAACCATATACCGACAGTGTGGTTTCTTTAGATACTATGATAAGCCGAGCCTTAAATAGGAAAAACTTCATGTCTCATTTCCACAAGAACTATGGTACCATTGAAACTGCATTATCACAGAGGTTGCTGCCAGTCAGTGCGTGCCCTCCCTGCGTATAAAAACGCTGCAGAGCGTAACCGAAAATACCAGTATCACACCAGATACTGTACTCTCAAATTCCTCCCCCCCCCGGCCCCCCCCTTTCGCCTGCCCAGCCTGTCTGTTACACAAAAATCTGACTTCCGTGTTAGTCGGCTGCAGCTGCAGTTTCCTGTCCATTAACCCTGTAGGACTTGGTACTTTTTAAGATTCAACGCAGGCCCTAAAAAGACATAGATTTCTCTACATGGCAAGTTATCTGTCTGCTTTCACAAAAACATCAATATAGCTTCTCAGATGTTTTTGCTTTACCTTTTATCTTTTACTAAAATTCTGCAAATGAAACAAAATGAGAAAATGACATGTAAGCAACTAGTTTGATCTTGGGCCAATTCCCAAGCATTTGATTAAAAAATGTGATTCAGTTCTCTTCCCTAATGCAGTGAAAGTGGGAGGATTTCTCGCCATGCCAGGAAGGAAGAAAGTCTTAACTCCAGATGAAGATTTAAAAGGTCAAATCTTTAGAAAGGCCCCAACAAGCCTTTACATTTTTGTTCAAAGTTTTGCACCTGTATTAAGTAGCTCAGCATTATCATCCTGTAGCCATCAGCAAATTACAATGGAAACCATAGATGAAAAGGTGATTCTCAAGATTATTGCATATTATCAAAGGGATTATTTATAAAACAAACAAACAAAAACAACCAAATGGACTATGAGAGGGAGAGGTTTAAGATTAAAACAATAGTTATTAAATAATGAGCTAAAATAACCAAAGCAAAATAAACATTCTTCCAATACAGCATGCAAGATCTAGGATTGTGCAAAACCGATGACAGAAAACCCTCTCCCATAAATCAAGGCCAGATGCAAACAGAATATGCACTTCACTCTATCTTTACTCGAGTGCTAATGATCCCAGAAACAATCACCACAAATAAAACTAATGCCCTCCCTTAGCTCCAACCAGTACCTTTCATGATATAACTACTTAACTACTTTACCACACAAACCTCTTTGCTTGAGAGCTGACATGACTTATTACTATGCAACTCAGTAAAATTAATAATCCCACTCTGCATTGTCCCATTCTGCATTCAGATTATTTCTTGAGATATCATTGTCACAGGAAAACTGGCAAACCATCCTGTCACTGTGCTTACATTTTTTGTGTTCTTGTGTTTTAGGCTGCAACAGCGGATTAACAGCCCAGAGTATAAATTCTCATCTCGTAAGTAATTCTGGAGTCCCTGCTGGAAGCATTTTCCCTTTTTAGCTTTGGCAACGTTTTTCAGGGCAGGGAGCAGGAAGGCTCATGGATTACACTGGCAGTTTGTTCTGTTTTAGGAATGTAGCAGAAACTAGAGAGAGTGCTGCTATAAAGGGAATCGTACGGCCCATTACAGCAGCAAGAACACACTGGAAATGCATGACATTCAAGTGCATATTTGCATCAGTTTTAACAGTTCACACCATTCAAGATATGTTTCTTTTTAATTTCATACCTAAAGGCCAATGCCACTCAGAGATATCATCCCCCCAATACACAAACATCCAAATTTTGATTCCTCCATGCAGTAAATGTGAGGATTGTCAGTCATTAACATTTACGCTCATTGTTTGACTGCTCTACTCTAATATTATTATTCTATTTAAAAAAAAAATAAAATCCTAATCCCGATGAAGTAGAGCAAGGGAGCAAAACTAAAGACACTGAACTTGTCAATGCTTTGTGCTACCCAAGACCCGACTCTGGGAATGCAGTAATGCTGATGGTGACTGGGAACACTGCCAGACTGACACACTCGGACCTATCAGAATCAGCATGCAGCAGATGGATAGAAGCAGCCTTAGAAAAGGCCTAAGGTCCTGTCCTCTTGATTCAAGGAAATGGTGGCCCAAATGCAAAAGAAAAATTTACAAACCTTCAGTCGTTAGCAAGAACAAAAACATAGAAAGCCTATCAGACAGAATATAGCATTTGTATTCAGCCACTAGGCTGCTCTGCTAAAATAGACAAAAGAATTCTGTCAGGAATCAGAAAGGGAAAGCTTGAAATATATTTCTCTCTATTTTCTTGCCCATACATATATCTTGCAACAGGAAGTACAAGTCCGGTATAATGACACACAGGTACATCTGGAAGATTGAGATGATTTTGTCTCTTAAATTACAATGATTGATTGCATGTCCTACTGCAGCTTGACCAATTCTTTTACACAGGAGTGGTGAATTTTGTGGAGGGGGAAGGGAAAGAAAGGTAAAGAAAACAAAGAAGAGAGCCGGGGAAGCTAAAAGCTTTGTTAAAGCAGAAGAGAGGGCGGAGAGATTAGATTAGCTAGTACTTGTCCTTTTCAATGCTTTGGAGATGTTAGGGAGAACAGGGTGTGAGGTAAAAAAAAAAAAAAAAAGGCTAAAAAGAGAGAAACCAAAGGAAAGATGGAAAGCATGAATTCAGTCAAAAGGAAATTAAAAGACAACAGTGTTCAAAGTGCAACCTACTATATTTAGAATTCTTTGCAAAGAACTCTGCCGGCTGTGCAGTGTCTCCAGAAAGCGCACACATCAAGCACCACAGTGTTGTAAGGGACTATACTACTTAATATATACTGAAAGTCTCAAAATTAAACAAATACCAGTAAGGAAGAGATTTATCAGTATTACAGAAACAGGGGTTTTGATATGCACCCCTATAGGGGGTGAGTCATCACTGGCAGAGAGGGAACAGTAGGTGATGGACAAAAGGTGGAGCTTTAAAAATAGCATTTTGAACAGATATACAAAAGGAAAGAGGGATGTAATATTTTCCAAGGATAATAATAAATAAAATAAAATAAAATAAAATAAAATAAAATAAAATAAAATAAAATAAAAACCAGCCACCAAAAAACAGGGGGAAGAAGTTGCATTAAGGGCTTGTAGCTGTCCTGGAATTCGAAGTCATTGACTGACAACCCTGATGTCTAGAATAAGAACATGAAACATTGTAATTCAGTGTCTTTCTTTTTAAGAGTTTTCTCCACCTTTTCCCCTTTATCCTGAATCTGCCAAAGTATCAGTAACTGCTTAAAGACCAGAAGATAAGACTTCCAATTGATAAAAAATCCAACAATAAATGTCTATAAAGCAGTTCCTTAATTTTTAAAAGTAGGCTGGATGCTAAAATTAGTGACCTAAGAAGGTTGGTAATTTTGTAAATTATCAGAAACTACTGGAGAGTGTGTTTATGCCCAGTAGGTAGCTGATTTGCCCATAAGCTTAAAAGGCTTTGTGGCCAGACACAAGCGTGCATTTGTCCTTCTGAACAGTATCTTTGGATACTTTTGGTTTACATTACTCATTCTGAATCACAATGGTCACTCATTGTCTGCAAATTAAAAAATTGATTTTGTTTGTAATATACACTGAATATCTGGTGCATTATGAAAGTTTCTCGACAGCCATTTTTAGTATGCTGTGCAACTGCCTTATGTACATTTCCTTCTAAAGGAAATCTCCATTCATGTTCAATCATCTGCCAAAAATACCTGGGGAAAAAAAAAAAGCACCCTTGAGCCCTTTCCTTTAGCAGCTGTAGCTTCTTAAAAGAGGTGCTACAGCCTATGTTATCTTAAGGCATGAGCCCACATATTTGATCCCTTTCCCCCCCAGTTTGAACCAGTCTCTCCACGATTTAACAGTTGGGAGCTGGGCTGTTGGATATCCTGTATAAAACAGGATTTTCATTATTCTATAGTTAAATTATATGTTCTGTATTAAAAGCCTAACAGATATAATTTATTTCATATTTCATATGCAGCCAAATACTTTTTGAGTTACGCGGAAAGCAGCTGTGAGACATATGCAGTATATCTGCATGTCAGACCTAAAGCATATCCACCATGCAGTTGAACGGCACCTGTGTAGCAAGTGGATTTATCATGCTTGCTCTGTGGTAACACGGTACTGAGTCCAACTCACTGCACGTGCAATGTCTGTGGCTATGAGAATGTAGATACCCTGCATGAGAACTAGGTACAAAATCCCAAAAGAAGTCTGTGTTTCACCAAGGGATTCTAATGCCTCAGTGTGAAACATCCTGCATATAGCACTTATTCTGACATCAAGGTCCTTCCCAAGAAAACAGAAGAAAGTCACTACTGTTAGGGAAGAATTATTTAGGAGCAGGTCTGGATAATGCTAAACTCTAGTCCTGTTACTATGGTTTCTTTTTCTCTTCTGACTTTTTCACATTCAGGAATCACTTGGTTAACAGTACTGAGATACATGACTTTTTTGGTGGTTTGGGTTTTTTTTTTTAATAAAAGCTGATTATCTCACAGAAGACTCCACCAGCTAAAGCTCATACCAAATATGTGAAGTGATGGAATTACAAACATACTGTTATCACAGTGATGTTTCCTCTCTCCTGGCCTTATACGTTATCACAACCCACTGCAGGTTTAGACTCTATCACTCTTACTTTTAACCTATTTTCTGCCCCTCCACGCACTAAATTTGCAGTTTGGCTTCAGCTTTAAGGCTCTGCATATTCACAACTTTCTCCTCCCTATCTGCTATTCCAATTCTTATATTTATCTAATTTTTGTAGTTTGCCTCTCACTAGCAAAAAGTCCTTCTTTCTTTTTCCACCACAAATGTGCAGTAAAGTCACTTTCACAAAGGCTTAACCCATACTTTCACCAACTTTTTTTTTTTTTTTTTTTTTTAATCAGGTGTACTAGCTTAAACACCTCATCATTCCTTCCGGCCACAGCATTCACCTCAGTCACACTTCTAGCAGAACTGTCTGTATGGTTACATAGAGAACAGGATTGGTGAGTCAAATATTTACTGTGTTAACTTTAACCCGGGAAAGGCACCAATTCACAGTAGTTCACAACACTGCTGCAATAACAATTGTAGTGGCATGGACTGAGGGAGCAGGAGGTGAGAAGCTCGAGATAGTTTAAACAATCACTACCACTAAAAGAAATTTTTGTGAAACTACGCAATCAAGAACTGCATTAATATTTTCACCGGATTTGTGTTATTAACTATGTTTTCTTCATGCCCAAATGACACTGTAGATCTGTCCTTGTCTCTTTAACCTCACGAAAGAGCAGGAAGAAAGAAAGCCTTTGAAATATAATCATGTATCTGAAAAGAAGCAACACATTTTCCAGCTGTCTTTGTCTTCTGCAGCCAGGTGAAAGACTTGCCCATCATTAGCACACATTTCATTCACATTAACTAACATCTGCATAAACTGTTGAATTCATTTTAGCACCTTTACAGATTACCACTTTTCATGCACTGTTGGACTTAGAGACAATGTTTACTAAGCCCTCCTTATCAGGTGACAGAAATGAGAACACTCCTGAGCTAATGCCACTGTAAAGTTGTTTCTAAAAGAGAGGCTTTACTGTAAAGAAATCTATACCCACATCAAAAAACATAAATCTGAAAGGGCAGAACAAATCATGCTGTATTTATTCTACTTGCCAATAACATAATAAAATCCAAGTGTGTGTTAATTAGGTACACAAATAAGTCTTAACTATGTGACTAGTCTGCAAACTTTTTTATTAAATGAATTTCAATACTCATATGACATTAGAGTGGACAGATGTCAGAGTTTAGGGGATTCAAAAGTGAAGTTATATGAAACATTTTGACCACATAAGGAGCAACAGAACAAAAGTATAGGGGAAATAAATACATTTCTGTGTTGAGGCTACTATAGGTCCAAAAAGAACCCAAACACAAATATCAATTCACCCTTTTATAAAGAATTATTCTGACTTCTTGTATAATAGTCTTGCTTAATCTTGGCTTTTAAAGATATGTTGGAATATAACTACAATGCGTACTGAAAACAAGTTGTGATGTTACTCTGCATTTCACAGTGTCATCAGTAATTCAGGAAATACCAAGGTATTTTGCAGAGAAGGAAAAAGAATTCTGCAAATATTTCTTAAGCAACTCTAGGCAACATCCATTCACAGGCAGAGGATAAAATTAGAACTGCAACCCTTATTTTACTGTCTTTCTCTCAATCTCTCAGCTGTATTTCTCTTAAAATCACTCAGATTCCAGTCCTGCGATTTGCACTTTTTTAATCTTTTCTGTGCATTCAGATAACTGCTTCTTCTTTCAAGGGATGTGAGAATGTTTTGGGAAAACAACCAATCCTGAACATTAACACTGTGCAAACATTTTAACACAGCAGAAAAACCTGATTCAGAAGAAAAAAAAAAAAAAAAAAAGAGATTTGCTAGTTGTTATAATTCTGATTTACAGTGCATTTTTCTTCATCTTTATATGATGGCAGAAAAATACATAAATACAAAAGGAAAAACTATACCAACAATTCTAACTGTAGGATGCAAATCAAAATAGTTTTCATGACCTAAATTGTTGAGGGATATTTGTTTAGCATAAATACATAAATTTTAATTAGAATAAATTATTTAGGATTCTAATATGGTGTGATTTGTGCTGTTTGCTTAGCTTTACTTAGCATGAGTAGCCAGATTTGCTGAAGCCTTTACGCTGCGATAGTTATTTTTCTTAGTAATTTTCCCAGCAGCTGGTACAGTGCTGTGTTTAGTCTTTAGTATGGGAAAGTGTTTTGATATCACACTGATGTTTTGGTAGTGTTTTTCCCAAGTCTGGGACTCTTCAGTTCTCCATGTTCTGCCAGTGAGTGCAGGTGCACAAGGAGTGTAAACCAGAAGATAAGGAGGCTCCAACCCTTAGATGAAACTCCAAATCAAAGAAATAAGAGCCAGTCTGCCAGGACACAGAAAAAGAATCCAGTTAGATGTTAGAAGACCCCAGACCAAAAATGACCATTGGACTAAAAGACGCATGGACAGCATGTGAAGGACGCGTGAGGTGCAGGTGTATAGATCACAAGGGTATAATTGCCCAGGGATTTCTTTGTTCAAGGTCCCTCTCTTTGGGGGCACCCAGCCCGAGCTGTTCTTGCTGCTGTACCTTTCAATTAAATTAATTATTCTATAAAATCCAATGCCTGAGACTCTGCTGCTGGAAACCTAGGGTTGAGCCTGAAGAAAGAGGAAGCGTACCCAAGAGTGTGTGCATGAGCGCCATCCTGAATGGTGTGTGAATGCTTGGGCAGCAGCTCCTCCTTTAACATAAATAAATCCTGTAAACCTGAGATAAACACTAACTCAGAAAGATGAAGAATATGCTTTCTAAACTGCAAATTTATCAAACCAGAGACACTATCTACGCATATATTTCTGGTCCAGCTCCCAAATAGGGCCTTAGAATTTAATTAAACAAGATGGTTAACTTTTATGTAAGACTTTATTGCCACTGAAAGGGGAACTATTATTACACCAAGCCCATTCCCAGCCACATATTCCCACTCCTTCCATTGCACTGGATTTATTATTTTTAGAACCCTGCAGTGAGCCAGTTCAATTTGCTCAATCAGCAGAAAAGTAGATGCAATTCTGGGGTTAGGCTCTGCAGCCACAAATAGTGGAAGGAGGGAGATTACTCCTCAACAGCTAGGGGAAGTTAGATCAGTTCAAATTCTCCGTGTGTCCCACTTTTCCCCAAAATGTCTGCTAGAAAAGGAAAATTACACACAGATATTGGCCAGTTCTCTGGACTTTCTGCGTTTTGACTTCTCAGTGCTTCTCACTCATCTACAGTAT
The DNA here is from genome assembly GCA_013397275.1 of Burhinus bistriatus. Classification (NCBI taxonomy): domain Eukaryota; kingdom Metazoa; phylum Chordata; class Aves; order Charadriiformes; family Burhinidae; genus Burhinus; species Burhinus bistriatus. Next base: position 774,291 of record VYXH01005921.1, read on the forward strand.
TTTGGGTAGGATTAGTTCTTTGCACTCCTGTGAGCAAAATGAACCTTTTAGCACTTGGCCTGTTCTTTTTTTCTCTGTGAGAGTCTATATTAAAACCAAAACAAAACCATAAACCACAAAACCCACACTGTATTTGCAGCAAGCACTTGGGTTTATTTACATGTGTATGCATTTGTTTAGGAAAACTTAGATCTTGATGGACAGATAGCACAGAATATCACCAGAATTTCAAATTGCACCCAAAAAATGATACTGGCATTTTTTNTTTTTTTTTTTTTTTTTTTTTTTTAAGAACTGAGCAGCATGGCTGTATAAGGCAGGGCTATCAGCAGAAAACTTGAAATGCAGCTGTCTGCATAATTCAATATATAAAAAATGGTCCTATGTAACTCATGTATAATAATTAAAAATTCTCTTTGACATTGCTTCTATTCACAAAGCTTTGTAAAGCAAATGCTGCAACAGGCAATTTCTAATTAGCAAGTTCTTTGAAAGGTAAGGTTGTCATTCCTGCTTGTTTTTAGGGTTTTTTTTTAATTAAATAAGTCATCTACATACATTTTTACATGGTTTTGTTCTTCATGCTAAAATATGATAAAAGTTTAAATAATTGCCCAACATTTAAATATTTCTATTTCGTACAGTTTTTATAAGCACTTGAAAACAATGTAAATTATTTAAAGGAAAAACAAGTTATACAGTGGAGCAACCAGGCTTGTCCTGTAGCAAATTTCAAACCTGCAAGCTGTTCTGTATTTATTGTCAAAGAACAGTTTCTAAGATTGGAGCCCTGGACTAAACATCTCTGTAGCTTTGTATATAGCATACCTGAACTGTTTTTCACCTACTTTTGCATGTAATCTATTGAAGTGGGATCCTAATATTGATTTGGATGTTTCTAATGGATAGATATTTAAAAATAAACTTCTTTATACATACATAGTAACAACATTTTCCACAGGCGTTTAGTAAAGAATTAAAAAATTATCTATTTCTACTCACTTGGATACATTCCAATAAAATACTCCTATTACATCAAATGACCAAAAGCTGTTTTCCTTACTTTTTCTGTGGAAAGGAATGGTAACAATTTCACAGATTCGTCGGGTTTTTTCCTACATAGTTCCCTAACTTTGGTAGAAGTGTAGCATCCCCTAGCGTTCATTTACACGTTATTACAGTGGGGAAAAAAACGCCGGCAAATACCTAGCTCGATCTACTCGTATCCAGCAAACACCTACTCATAGCTAGCCAATGCTATTGAGAACAGCTTTTGCCATAGGATTCAATATTCATTTTCACATCAAGATTTTAGCAGAGAGACTTCAGTGATCTGCCTGATAACCATGAAAAAGCCTGAGGGTGAAGGTTTCCTCCAGGGACACAGGTATCTCTCTACTGTAGCAGCATAAAGAGAAGCAATCAAAGAGCGTTTTTAAACCCATACACTGGTTAGTGTCATCTTATACCGACCTGCGTGGCTCTTACATCAGCAGTCACCATTCTGGGCCTCCAGAAGAACCTTAGCCAGCAGCATTCAATGCTTTCTTAGTGAGGTAACCATGGAACAATCTGTCCTACACTTTGATGGAAAAGAAGAGCTTGGATACCTCTTACTATGCTAGGGCATAATCTTCCTCTAGCCACATCAAATGCCTTATGTGTAACTTTAAGTCTAGGAAGACAAACAAGCAAATGTAAAGCATTTGAAATCATTGCTAAGTCTCAGTCCAGACATGTTTTTGCCATATAAGTTACAGTTAAATATCTAGTACTATGTAAACAAATCTTAGTAAACATGGATAAAACGACAAAGGCTAGAAGCAAACTGGTTCTTCTGTGGTGCAGCAGCAGACAGAAAATACTGAGGCAATTGGGACTCGTCTACTAGACTGCATGAGGCAACCACCACCAGGGGACACTCGCATAACCCCAATAAATATACATTCCAAAAAGCTCAACATACCCATGACAACACTTTCTGGAGAGAAGGCAGGCACGTGGGCCCTCAAAACACACCTCTAATTCGATCACAAATTACAACCAGATTTCTTCCAAGTTCCGTCAACACTGGATGACATTCAGAATTGGTAGTCTTACACAAAGCACATGTGATTTTTTGAGCTTTGATATATCAAATTAAATACAATTTTGCTATAAAACTAACTAAGCTAATTTGATAACAGATTTTGAGAGGAAAAAAGAAAGCAACAGAACTAAAATAAGGCTAAGTTTACACCGTTCAGTCTTGCTCTCTGTTACACTTGCTCACTGTAACAGTGGCAAGACATTTGGTTTGGATAGAAAAGTGAAGAACATAGATTCTTTGGTATTTTTTTCCATATTTGCTTTTGCAGGTTTAGGTTCTAGAAGTTGTGTTTATAACAACATTGATTTTCTATGGTTTCTATCTACTAATTCTCTATTTTTCTTTAATGCTTACTTTGCGTAACCATTGCACAAAAGAGAGACAATGCTATTATTTATGGAGAATAAGAACAGATGCTTATACAGCTATGATGGAATATTCCTTCATAGGATAAAAGCTAACAGGGGTGGGGGGGGTGGGGGGTGGGCGGAAAAAACCATCACCACAAAAAAGGTTCCTGAAAGGAGGATTTCGGGATTTCTGCGCATCTGGCACTTAGTCCTTATTATCTGTGCTGCCCAGGCTCAACTGGTAAATAGCATTTGTGGGATCTCAGCCTCATAGTTTGCAATAGTCTCACATAAACTTTCAATTTCTAATACTAATAGTAGTAAATCATGACAATAAACCCAGGGTAAAAAAAAATTCTCTCAATTCCCTGCCAGAGTTTGTGTTTTATTGCACTTTTAGGAGTGATAAAGGTCAACAATGGATTAAATATTTTTTTTATTGTTTCATCCCATTTAGGAGACTTGCTGCTAGGTGATTCCACATGTAAGAAATACCAGTGTAATGTGTTGACATACTACTACAGAGACACTAGCTCAGCAAATTTCCAAGAAAGCATAATATATATTTATAAATATTGACTTAGGCAGAACAATCCTTAGAATGTTAAAAACATTAAGGGATTTTATCCACCCAGATAAAAGATAAAGAAACATCAGATTAAAAAAAAAAAGGGTTATTTTCAGTTTCAATTATCTCTTGTCATTAGTTTTTCCTTGACAGACTACTTAACGTATAATGCATGAATGAAATATTAGTCTTTGCATTGCAGGGTCATCTATTTAAATGTCAGTTCAATAGCTATTACATAAAATCCTACGGTGAAATCTAGGCCCTGTTATCTCCAGTGAGTCCAGAGTTTCACCCGGGACATACATCTGTTTTTTCAATGCATGGAAATTATAGTCTTTCAAGGACAATAAAATCTTTTCTAGGCAAATTAAAAATTATTAATGCATCTAAGCCCTTCTTGTTTCTATTCAGTAAGTTGTGAACAATAACAGTTAGTAGAAATGTTAAGTTCGCAGAAATACTGAAGGGAACTGTAAGAGTTTTTCCAACCACAGTCTCATGGTTTATTTTTCATTAGTCTGTTTTCTTGTATTACTGTTACTACTTTGCAATTATCAATACTTTGTTTTTTATGCAAAACACTTTACAAAAGGATTACTCTGCCCATTTAATACATAGAGAAAACATGGAACGGAGAATAAATTACTTTCCATTCTGTAAATGACAAGGTGAATTCAGTATTAAGACCTGGAGTGATCAGCTTGGAATATAAAAGAAGGGAACACTGGGTTGAAGAAAAGGGTGTGCATTCTCTCTTCCTTTTGAGTGCAAACATCCAAAAGCCTCTGGAAATTGTCCAGTATTTCTTCAGCTGATTTGTTTTCATAATTCCTTGGTGAATCATAAGATGTAGGAAAAAGGCCTTAAAACCCAAGCCTTTTCACTCCTTAGTTAAAATATATGCTACCTTCAAGCCAAAGTAAAAAAGTTAACTTCTAATAACTGATATTGTCTAACAGGCTTGAGAGGGATCTGGGATAGAACTAGGACTTCAGTTTCAAAGTCCATTCTCTACCAAGTAACGTATGTCGCTTCTGCATAGTACTATTAGTATTGGAGCATACAGGCATGCACTCTGTAGGCATGAAAATAATACTGCACCAAGATGGGACGAGGGCTTCTTTGGAAATAAGGCTAATAATAGGGAGTTCAGCAGTCTAAATCATTCTAGAAACCCTGCCTATCAGCTTGGCTATGATTTGTAACAAAATAGCTTGACAAACCAGGTTGGACGGTACTTATTTGTGATACACACAATTTTGCTGCCAAAGTTTCAATTTAGGTCTTAATACAAAGTAACACCTGGGTTTTTTTGTTCTATTAAAAGCCCCACAGGCTTTCATAGCCTTCAGTCTGGCAAAGGTAAAAAGATATGACTACTAATGAATGGTCAGGGCTCATTGTTCTCGTTATAGTAGATTTATAAAGGCCTGGCTGAACATCATTGCTGGCTTACCTTCTTCTGTGTAGATTGGATTGCATTGGAGTTTTTAAAAGACCAGACTGGAAAAAGTCATGAGCAACCTGGTGTAACCTCATAACCTGATCATCCTTTGAGAAGGAGGTTGGCCTAGAGACATCCTGAGGCCCCTTTCAGCCTGAACATTTCTGTGATTTGCAAAATAGTATATATTTTTGTTTCTCTATTAATGCAGCTTAAAACTTTCTTGAAGTTCAGGTAAAGTAAGCCTGGAACATAGGTGATTTTTTCTAGCTGTGAAGTGGAAGAATAGTTCTAACCTGTGCTTTCATTCCTATTTATGTTTTGGTGGCACTTTTTAGTTGTTCAGAAAGAATATGATACAATAAAGAATTCTTTTTATCTGGAGGGGGAACATATAGACAAAAAAAAAAAGTTATTCACAAACTAATACCAATTATTGGATCATTGTGCAATCTCTGTAAATCATACTGGTAATTATTGCAGACTCTCAACCTGCCTCTAGTATAGATGTGTATACTGCATTTGAAGATATTATTCTTATAATTCCTTTATTAGTCAGTCAGTTAAAAAAATGAGAAAATAAGTATAAAGTGCAACTTTTTGTTTGTTTATTTTACTGCTATATTATTAACCCAACAAGGAGGAAAAGGAAATAGTTATTATGAGGATAGGCTCATACCAATGATAATAAATACTTTCACAAAATAAAATGCAAATGTGAAGTGTTTTCTGGAAATTAAATACTTTTTTACCTTAAATTTTTCCTAGAATAGTTTTGTTTGAAATTAAATCTGGCCCAGACATGACCAAAAATGTAAGAGCCCAAGTCACTAATTTATTATCATTATCCAAGCTGTAGAAAAAGCATGTATTATTCTGACAAAATAATGCTAAATAGAAGTGTTTACATTTTCTAGTTTCTAGAATGTAATTTCTGACATAACACTTTTTAATATAATAGTTTAAATCAGCTGGTGATCTTGAAGTTCTTTGAAGAACTGGATTTCCAGAAATACAAACTCCATTCCAAAAGGGAAATACAAATTACGATAGAAACAATACACAAATACACAAAGATGTATGTGCAAGTAGGTGATTAAAAATTTATCTTGTATATATCAGTTGATTAAATGATTACCATTTAAACAAGGTAAATACAAGTGTTGTAAAACAATGCAGGTTTAGTGCCAAGCACATATATATGAAATGCACTAAACATGAAAACAGGGTTTTACAACCAATAAAAACCAACATACAGGTTTGTGGGTTTTTAAAATGTAAATTAAAGTAGATTCTATTCAGAGAAGAATTTTACAGTGTCTGGAGAACCTACTTACTACATTAAACAGCAAAATCTTTTAAATCTTTCCATTTTTGTTCGGCTACCTGGACCTCAAATACTTTAGAAAGAACAGCCCCCCTAATACCAACAAACAGAGGCTTTTGGCATAAATATGAAAAATCTAAACATTTGGACACCAAAACCAGCTTCATGCCATGCTACAATAGTAAGATAACATTTTACAGGATTTATAAATAGAATTTTTAACTCCAAGCTTTTACTGAAACACCAATAAGTGATGTTTTCCTTGAGATCCGAAAGCTCATTCCAACACTATCTCTTTTTAACTCTACAGTCAATATAGTACCAGAAAATAAACCAGGAAAGAAAATTAAAACCATAACTTGGCTTTTCTAAATAACCATTCCCCAAATCAGTCATTCTACTTCTAATTCACTACCCCTCCTTCCCTTCTAGAAAACACTTCATGCCATGATAACAAAATTAACTGCATTTGGTTTTCTAAATACAGTATAACAAGCTAGTTTGCAATCACTCATCACCTAATAGACACCCTTCAAAACAAAGTGATAGTAGACCGCAACTGGATTTTCAGCCTGAAAAGAGGAACCAGTCTTAGAAGGAAACAAAAGGTTTCATAAAACCATAGAGATGTAGGAGCTTGAATTCAACCTATGATCTCTTAAGAATGCACTGCTGCTTTAATGTATGCAGCAGTTCTTCCACCTGCTCTGCAAGTAGAATATTTGCTTAATAGATTCTATATGAAAACTGCAAGCAGTCACCACAGAAATTGCACATCATTATGTAACAGCCAGTAATCGATTACCAGATGCAGACATTGAACTGGATTTCTACTTTTGTTTTTCACAAAACAGCAAGAAAGCTTTTACTCTTACATGCTAACTAAAATCTAGTACTTGTTCCTTTCCTGCCTTTCTTAAGGTGCTACAATTATTATTCAATTATATATTATAGTAAAATGACTTCAACTGCTCTTTAATTGTAAAAGTTTTTTTGATGTATGCTTCTCATTGAGAATTTTAATTATAGGGCAGAGGCACAAGTCCGTACTTGCTTCACTTCCGTTATCCCAATTATATGACCTACCCTATACATTCTTAACAGTTTTCTTTTTTTCAGAGATAGTAGAGCGTCAAGAAATAGGCAGATTGTTCTCAAACTAGCACAGAGTCTTCGGAATTCCCTATTGTACTTTTGATGCTCCGAATGTTACCCCCTTTTTGCACAGTACCATTTTTGTAAAACTGGGAAACACCACTATGCAAAGACTAAATCCCGAGTTTTAATTCTTACAAAATAGAAGCCTGCTTTGTAGTGGTTTATGAAAAAGAAAGAGAAGCAAGAAATACCATACAGAAACCTAACTACCATTCATCTAGAGCCCTGTCTGCAAAAAATGGCTGAACCATATACTTCAGAGGAAAGCCTAAAACTATTCATTGGTATGAAAAATTATAGTGTGACAGAAAAACTCCCTTCTTAGCTCATCTGATAACTCCTTTAATCCCAAAGGGACAATGAATAATAGGCTCTTGTAATTTTAATCTCAGTTCCTATTGTTTAACTAGAAATTGGGTGGTGGTGGTAGTGGTGTTTGTTTTGTTTGGGTTTTTTTTTATACATATTTTCTTGCTACTGGATCTTATTTTGCTTGTCATTAAATGCCACTTGTTTAATCTGTTGTCTGTAAGTTTTGCTTTTAGATAAATAATGAGTGAAAATATATGATGTATGTATCTTGCACTTTGTTTTACTTCCTATCTATCACTATCCTTCTCAAATTAAGGTAGAATCCTTTATGCCCCATAAACTGGAATTCCGTTAGCTTTAGGAAGATTCTGCACAGGCAAAATGCGTAGCATAAAGAGAATATTTTACAAATGTATACACTGGGAATCCTGATCTTTTTGTACTTTGCCTTGTAAAACCTGTATCTTAAGAACAGATAGACAGCAAAACAGGCTTAAACACCTCAATCCCTTACCTTCAAGTATGCCTGGGCCCAGAACAAATCAAGAAAGATCATCTTCACTTGGTCACACCCAGGTGATACCTCTTTCACTGTTGCCATATGACTAGCTGAAGACTGCAGAGGGAAATCACCTACACATTCTAACCTGTAAGTCAAGCAGAACGCAAAGCAAGAACATCTGGCAGTTCAAAATTTGCCTACAAGTTTGCCTGACGTCATTGTTCCAAAGGCTGTTTACCCAAACCTGACTTTCATAATGCTTTACTGTATACATCCCTCTTCTGTTTTTCCTAACTTATCCTTTCCAAAGTAATCTCTCCTCCCCATCCCAAAAGCCCCAGAAGAACACAATGAATTTGTTTTTGATGCCATTGCACTTCTTAAGAGGTATCATTCAGTCTTGTCTACTTGATCGTAAATTCTGTTAGACAGATTCTCTATGCTATTCTGTGTTTATACAATGCCCAATAAAATATTAAATAAATAAATAATCCCAATCTTCATGGTCTTTTAATACACAAAAGGAAATCATATAGCCAATTTGAATGTATATGCCTTATGACTTTTAAACTGGGTTTACTTACCCGTTGACAATGACCGGATCTTTTTTCTTCTCTGAACTTACTCAAATTCTGAATTAGCTCATCTTGTTTAACTGAAGTACAAAATAAAGGAGTCATTCTTAGCTACTTCCGTGTGATCAAGCAGATCTCCGGTTGATTTCTACAACTCTGCAAAAGACATTAATTTCATTTTGTTTTCTAGATAGTAGAACAACAAATCAACAAAACTTAAAGGCAGACCAAGTATTAAATCCTATGCAGTTTTTTCAACCTTGGTGGCTGGTGGGACATTACTTTGTAATTTTCTGTTTAATTCCTTGACTAAATTCTTAAAATGATAAACTAACAGAAAAGTGGAAATCTTCTTTTAACTGGAGGCTATGGGGTTTTTTTGTTTCATTTACTTTTTTTCCAGAAAAAGCAACTATGAAAATAAGAATAGCTATGTTTTCTCAGTTTGTTTGTTTAAAGTATAGGACAACAGAAATGATGCAGTGGGCTGTATGTGAAATAGGCCCACATATAACACAGAAACTGTGGACTCAAATAGATTAAAAAAAACCCCTTGGGTATTTAAACCTGGGACTCAGAGCTTAAATAACATAGACAAGCTTAAATAACATAGACATAGAATTCTAAACCATGCAGCAAAGTGGGTGGCCAGGAAAATAAGTGGGTTGTCCTTATGTAGGTCCATCCAGTTATCTCAGTTTCCAAACATTAGATAATCTAAATTCTGAAGGGATACACGAGAAACTAAGTAATAGACATATGGGGTTTCACTGCTCTGTTTTTATACACATGAACACTGCTTTAAGAAATAGTTTACTTACTTTCCAAAGACAAGAGTTCAGCACACTAGAGATTTATCAAAAAATTAGATCATACACATAGTAAGTAAAAGGGGACACTTCACTAACTTAACACGATGCTGTCATAAACTGCCAGAGGAAAAACAGAACCTGGCCACAGGGTTCTAAAGAGTAAAATTGTGGTCTGCGACATCACACCTTTTTTTCTTTCCTTGCCTCCTACACACAATGTTTTACTGCAAAAATACATTCAAGCCTTTTGTTAATTGAAATAATCAGTTTAGACAACTGTGATCTCCTCTTAAGCATACAGCATATGTCTATACTTAAAATTTAAGCTAATATATATAGAAGAGCAGAAGTCACTGCATGTGTCTTGAAGCATACACTTGAACATTAGTTTAATGTTACTATAAATTATCATATTGATTGTCTCATTGTATCTCATGGTCTAAATCTTCAAGTCATAGCTAGCAAATCTGCCTCAAGATTCATTTTTCTGAAATACTGTAATTACTAAATTAAGAATCTTAAATTTGAGTAATGTATTAAATCTTACCTTGCCCTAAAGAAAGCAGGCATCTATGTAAGCAAGTAACAAATCATAGAAGTTATCTGCTCCTAAATTACTTTAGTTTTGTTTCAAAATAAAAACTCAATGTTACTTGTTTGGAACTTAAGCAAGTATAAGATCTGACATTTATACTGAAAGTAAAATTATCTACAAAGCTGCAAATGCAGAAGCTATACAAATATAGAATAATTCTTAAAACCCTACACTAGGGATCTTCTAGAAAACAATACACCCAGCCAACAAAAATCTAAACTAGCTTTCTCACTCCGATATGATACAAAAAAGAATGGTATAAATTGTATCAGATTAGTATATTCTGGGTTACAAAATGATGCTCGGGTTCCTGTTTCTTGGTTTCCACTCCTATTCGGCATTACTTGCCCCTTTCTCTAATGCATTCCAGGAAGAAACCAAACTGTTTTGAATCACAGCTAATTCTCAATCAGGATTATTTTTGTAGCTTTAAAAAAAGAAAAGATAAACAGCAGTTATGCTAAACAATTATGAAATTCTTCCAATTTTATTGTTTCTTTTTCATAAAAAAATCAGCCATGACTTGTAAACAACTTACTACAAGTATTTTATTTTTTATTCCTCTTTTCAGCAGAGAAAAAGAACGTGCATGGCAGTTGCTTCCCAAATGAACATCCCAAATAGCACCTGTGCTCTGTAGCAATTCTTAATTTCAAATGTAAAATACAGTATCTGAATATATTAGCCTGAAACTCAAAATAAGGGTGAGAAAAGGAGTATGAGCATAGCCAAACTCAACAACTAAGCAGAACATTTAACAGAAAGCAAATTCAGATACACTAATAGTTTCAGTGACCATTGAACAGGTAGCAAAACTACTTTACAGCTGAACTGAATTTTAGGTCCTATTTGGCAACTGGGTGCAGGCAGATTCTCTCTTCACTGGAGCCAGCTCAGGCCACACTCAGTCCAGCAGGCAAGACACCTGGTTGCCAGGTGGAACCTAATTTTTATTTTCTCTTCCAACTATGTTCTCTGGGATGCTGTGCCACCCTTTGGCCTTCAACTTCATTGGCATTTTTTTGATAAATTGGTATGGTTTTCCCCCTGAATTCCAGCTATAGCCAGCAGACAGCCAAATGTCCACATTTTTAGGACTTCAAAGCACTCTGAATCCCCCTTCTCTCCATTTTAACAGAAAAAAAAAAAATAGAAAAAGGGAGTTTCTCAACAGCTTTTCCACTTTTGTCTAGCCATAGGTGAGGGAGCACAGCTCAACTCTGGAGGGGGAAGATGAGGAGCCACTTCCCACCACCTAGGCGGGCCGCAATCCTGGGACTCCTGAGAGGAGCGGACGGACCAACGCCAACGTGCCTCGTAGACTTTACGAGAACAGACTACCTGGCCGCCACCGGAGCTGCGGCGAGCACAGCCTCCGCAGAGGCCAGGCCGGATCGAAGCGAACGAAGGGCGCTGGCTCCGCGGAGCCTCTACCGGCGGGAACCTCCTCAGCGCCCCAGCCCGCCGCCAGCACCAACCGAACCCCACCCACTACGGTCCACAGCGGCTTTCTGAGCAAGCCCCACCCACCCGCACATAGGATTGGCAGGGGTCCTTGTCACTCATACCGGACCCCGTGTCCCGCCGCAAGTGCCCAACTGCTACTGAAGCACCGCCTCCTTAGAAACCGCGCTACCAGGTCACCTAACGATTAGTTGCCAGGACTGCCAATCATAAGCGCTCTTAAGCTTGATTGGCCGTAGCTCGGAAGGGGGTGGGCCTTTTTGGCCGGCGGTGTTTACCGTGCGTGAGGTTGACGGCTGTGGGGGAGCAGGGAGAGGTGTTTCTCCCCTTTATGGGGCTGCCCGGGCCTGGGAGCTCTCACCACTATGGGGCTCCGCAGGAAAAGCAGGAGCCCGGCGGTGCTAAGCCACGAGTTCTTCATTCAGAACCACGCGGATATCGCGTCCAGGCTGGTGCTGTGTCTCCTGCTGGGGCTCGTGTTTGAGGTACCGGGCGGGGCGAGGGGGGCCGGTGGTTGCCGAGTCAAGCAGCACCTCCTTAGGAGGTCCTGCTGTGGGGAAGCCGCGGCGCCCTTGGCTTCCCCCTCTGGGGCTTCCCCAGCACATCCCTCCCCTTCGCTTCAGCCTCGCTGCCAGGCAGCTCTGCCCCAACCCCTCCGGCTGCCTGCAGGGTTATGTCCCTGTTTCTTCTCTAACCCCGAGGCCTAGCTCCGTGACACCCTGCCCGGGCACCCTCCTCTCCGTGTCTCGGCTGCCGTTCCGAGCGCAGCAAATTTCGCTTCCCTCTGTCCTGCCCCAGCGCACGTGCTCCCCAGTGCCACCTCTGCTGAGTTGTCTGTGTCAGCTCCCGCTCTCCCTGTGCAGCCCCTCTCTTAGCTGCTTCTGTCAGCTTGCTGCTCTTCGCTTTTCCCCTCCGGTTTTCCTTCGTGTTTCATTCCTAGCACCCTCCCCATAAGCTCCCCTTCCAGTTCCTGTCTCTTGAGTTACAAAGCTTCTCGAGCCCCATTGCTCGGTTTACGTCTCTTTATTGTGTGTATTTACTTTTTCCCCCCTCTGTTCAAAAGTCCACGTGGTAAAGTAGTTAGGAACGCTGTTATAAAGAGGGTTTCAGAGAGACTGTTGTTTTGAGCACGCTTGACCAGACGGTGGTTAAAAACTGCTAGCCACCGTTTTGCCCTACTGCTCAGTCTGTCGCTGTCGTTGGCTCAGCTCCCTAGCGATGGATAATCTGAAGAAAAACGTGGTATTAGACAGTCTCAGCCTAACTTCTGAATTCCTCTTTGCCTTTGTATTTGAAAGTTATTGTAAAGTTTATTTCCATGTGCAAGCTGCGTATTAGTTTCTGGTGTGATGGATTAGGCATCTGTCTTAGGCATCTTTTTCCCACTTCTAGGACAAAAGCCTTGTGTGTGTGTTGCTACGTGAATATTTTATGTTGGTCTTGAGTACCAGATAAGGCTTGGTAAATAGAGTTTAAGTTCTGGATAGACAACTTAAATACTTCACTGAAATATTATTGTTATTACAACTTAAATGCTTTACCTGAAACGTTTCAACGTTTCCCATCAGTTGGATAAGATTCAGATCGTTTTAAATTAAAAGTACTGTTAAATTGTGAGAAAAAATACTTTCATGTAGATGTTCTGTCTTTTTTCTTAATATATATCTTGACTCACTTCTGAAAAAAGGATACTGGACAGAAATAGAGAAAGTAGTTGTGATGGTCAGATAATTTCCTTCTAGATGATGGACAAATGCAACGTTGAGGTATAATAAGTTGTGTCATCTATGGAGGAGTATGTCATAAAAGTTAATATATTAAATGCAGAACTCAATCTTGGGATAAAAAAAAAGCTAGGGGCTTGATAACTCAGGTGATAAAGGCTTTAAGAAAGAGAGTAAAAGTCTGCACCTGGGATAAAGTAAACTCAGTTTGGGATCCCAAATGGAACTTTTTATTTATCTGTGTATATGGTACTTGCTCTGTGTCTTTTTGCTATTTAAAACCAAGCATGTTTTCTGGACTTCCACCTCTGAATTCCATTTGTCTTAACTCAGGCTTTGTATACACTATGGAAGTTGTATTTCTGTAACTCTACAGGTATTGGAAGGGACTGTGCAGCTCCCCTGGGGTAAGCGTTATTATTTCCATGAAGGTGATTTAGAGGAAAAACAATAAGTTAATATTAGTTACACCCAAGGATAATTACCAAATTATCTGATTTCTAGTCGGCATAATTCTAAAAGTTCAAATGCAGACTAGACTGTAGTGTAGCTTGTGATATGCTTTTATTGTGCTTGTTTGAATATACACTATTATACTTCTCATTGTGTAATTTAAACATCTCCGTCTTCTTTTTGATGAAAAAATTACTGTTTTGATTGCGACACCTTTCATTCATTATGCAGAGGAACAGTGGTGCTATGTAACAGGTTAGACCTCTCTAGAACACTTCTACCTCATTCACTGTAGAAAAGTGTACTGGAGTTATTTGAATTAAATCTATATTTCCGTTGTTCACCGTCTAGGTCTTACCCATTATAAAGATGGTATAATCCAGCCTGCCAAACAAACAAAACTAATGATATTTTTCCAGTAAATTTTGGTGACATGTATCATGATTCTATATTGAGTGTTTCATAAGTGTTACTGAACTTGCCTACACAGCTGTTATGTGTATTTTCTTTTGGTCTTGATTTCCTGTCTGTATTAAAGTGACGTTATTTTTAGGTTTTAAGTTTGAAGCACTGAAGGGCAACTTTCTTTTTTTAAATTGGTGCTTTTCACAGCATTTTATGCTTACTGTGATTTCAGATGCATCTGTCAACGATGTCCACTGTCCATTTTCCAATGTGTAAATGACACTTTTCGCACTTGACTATGTATTGAATGATTTGCGTGGACTTACATAGTACTGTAGTAAATACAGCGGTTTCTTTTCTAGGTGGCATTCAATTGCCATATCCATGAGACCATCAAAAACAATAAGTATGTTAAAATTACAAATAAGCATTAGAATGTCATAAATTCAATTATAAGAATTTCTTTAAGGGAAATTCTTATGGAATCACGGAATTTTCAGAGTTGGAAGGGACCTCTAGAGATCATCTAGTCCAACTCCCCTGCTGACGCAGGAATGCCTAGGGCACATTACTCAGGACTGCATCCAGGCTGGTCTTGAAAATCTCCAGAGAAGGGGACTCCACAGCCTCCCCGGGCAGCCTGTTCCAGTGCTCTGTCACCCTCATCGTAAAGAAGTTTTTTCTTATGTTTGAATGGAACTTCCTATGTTCCAACTTGTGTCCTTTGCTCCTCGTCCTGTCACTGGGAACCACTGAAAAGAGTCTGCCTCCATCCTCCTCCAACCCACCCTTTACATACTTATAAGCAAGAATAAGGTCTCCCCTCAGCCTTCTCTTCTCCAGGCTAGAGAGTGTCAGCTCTCTCAGCCTTTCCTCATTAAGGGAGGTGCTCCAGTCCCCCAATCATCTTTGTTGCCCTAATACTCTTTATTTATTACACGTAAGGTTATTTATCCACCTTAATTGTACTTTCCTGTACCTTAAATTTGCTGATTATTATGAGGTCTATAGATATGTGTAGGGAGATTCCCTCTGATTCTAACAGTGGCAGTAAAATTTTAGTGTGGTAACTGTTACTTTCTTCTTCCTTCTCTGAGAATCTTTATAGTCTTTTATGCACCCAATCCTACTGCTATTCTTGACAACAGAGTGGGCCTTGCCTTCTAAAGAAACCTTTCTTTTAGTATTTATGGTTCTTTTTAAGCTTGTAGTATCATCTTGGAGACCTTCATATGATTTCTTTCCTAGAACGATTTACATCATCTTTGTATCTGTGGCTGTCTTACCACAGAATACCATTTAATGGGGCTCCCATACTTCCAGCAGAGTGAAACGCTTGTAGTATTATGTTGTGTGTTTCACAAATAAACAGAAAAGCTGACTTGCTGGGCTCTAGTAAAGACTCTTAACACGCTTTTCTCTCAAAGAGCATAAAAAACCCCTTATTCTCAGGAAAGCTCCCTAATGAAGGCATCTGCTTGCAGTTACATGGTGCTGCCTGAATGCCCTTCTACAAGGCAGACTGTTGCTGTGGGTCCTAAGTGATGACTTACTGAAAGCAAGCATGTTTGTTTCAGTTAGCTGCTGAATGACATCAATACCTATGTAACTATCTGTATTTTCCCTGTCTTTCCAGGAGCAGTTGGCAATAAGTTTTTTACTCTCATTCCGCTAACATTTTAAGTTGGTATTGGTGCTCTGGCTGCTTATTCTTCCTGTCAAGCACACAGAAGAACTTCTGTAGCTGAGCAGTGCAGCATATTAGGAAATTCATCTGTGTTAAGATTAATAGGGTTTTCTCCTCCCTCCTGTTTTGCTGGGTCAGTTTTAACTTGTATAATTTTCCTGTCCAATTCACCACACCACTACTTTTGATGGCACAAGTGTGGGACAGAGACAAGAAGCAACTGGCAGTAAAGAGAAAGGCAGGATTGCTCCTTTTGATGGTAGTGCTGGCTTACAAAAGGTTAAATTGTTCAGAGAACTGCGGTGTCTCAAAGTCAATTTTGTATGCCAGAAAAATTGGTACTTTCATTTTCTTTAATGAAACTTCCTCTTAAAAGCACTCTTCAGTATTATGTCTCCTCTACTGCTTAATTTCACAGGTGCACTCCCAGTGTACTGAAGCGATTTGCCTACTACTCCCTTGTTTTTGCTACAGAGGATCTTATTTTGCATTGTTGTGCCTCTTGCTTACTTTGTAGCTGGATAAATTAATGCTTGTTTTATATATACTCCTGAATGTTCTTGGTTACGCTTTCAGCAATTAGATGGTGTAAAAGGTACAGGAACGTTTTGTTTTTTTTTTTTTTTTTTTTTTTTTTTTTTTTTTTTTTTACATCAACCTTCAAATTATGCCTGTTGTACTTCTCTGATTTATGAACTAGATAACTGAGTGCTTGCAAACATAATACATGTATTTGCTGTTGGCAATGTAGGACATAGTTCCATATTGCAACTTTTTTGCTGCAAAGGAACCAGGGTTGTGGGTTGCTTTGGGTTTTTTTGTTTTGTTTTGTTTTTATTCCCTCCTTCCACTTACATCTCGGTGTTATAGCTTACAGCTCTTTCAGTTACATCAGCACAACTGTTTGTTTTTCAAGTTGTGCAAACCAGATAATGAAATGTTTTCAACTAAACTAAGCAAATGTATTTACCTCTTACCACTCGGTTGTAGGGTTATACAGTAATCCACATTATAAACAGTTCCATTGTTACAGCTGAGGGATGGGAAGACATTCTGAAGAGGTAGGGATGGCTGAAAGTGGTGGGATTGTTTTTATTTTTTATTTTAAAAACCTGGTTTTTGCCACTGGAGAAAAAGTAACATAAAAGTACACCATTGATTACTTTGTATGGTAATTTTTTAGAAAATGCTTGATTTATCATACAAGAAATTGATGAATCTTCTAATTCTACTATGATATTTTGAATACTATTTATATAGACACTTAGACAGAACATCACTTTTTTAATATCTTGCAAAGTTAGGTAAAACTTTCCATCTGATTTAAAGAGTCTTCTAACTTTTGAAATAAATGAAAGCCATTTACACTTCTAAACACGTTAAAATGTTATTTAGTAGAACAGTGAATAATTTGATACTTATCTAAAAGGACATAATTCAAGTCCTGACCCTATGCAGCAAATGCTAAAGGATTTGCAACAGGGTGAGCCTCCGCATTTGTGGGAGATGAATAACATTTTCAGGACCTCTTTGATTTAAATCGTGTGTGGGAGAACATTTGTTGATGGCATAATCTTCTAGCTTTGGGTGTTTATAGTCTAGCTTGTTTGAAAAATCTGATACTTTTTCCTTGTTTCCTTTTGAATTTCAGGTCCCAGCCAAGTATGCCATCATCTTTATTGCTGTGCAGTACAATGTCACCTATACCACTGGTGAGATTAAATCAAATCTATTTTTTTTTTTCCTTGTAAGGCAAGAGCTCATCTATTAAAAATTACTTCCCCCCCGCCCCCCCTTAAGACTTCAATTCACTTCACTTTTGGAATATAATAGAACTCTCATATTTGTCTGTCTGCTTTTGGATTTACTAATACTATGTTCACTGAAACATTCTAGTGTTTTCTCTGTTGCTTATGAATAATACTGGGTTATTTTTCTCATAGTTAACACTGCTACTAACTTGCAATTTAATGTGAAAAGCATGCTTTCTTCCCAGTTTTTGATACAAACAACAGGAGTTATCAAGTAACAGAATATTTTGGTAATCTTTTATGTATCTGTTGCTTAGTCATGATTTCTTATGTCATTAGTAATGGACTTGTGGTTTATATTTCAAAAATATCACATTATTCTCAAATAACTGATGTTGCTCATTCAATCATGCTTTTAAATAACAGAGGGAGAAAGTACTGATTCTTTTTTCCTCAAAAAAATTTCCTGGTTTTTTTTTTTTTGTTACTCTTTTATACCTGCTGTACAGGTACAGTACTCTTGTTCTGTATACAAGAGTAGTAAGTAGCTAGTGGAATTTCCTTATTCAATAACTTATTTTTTCTTAATAGTATTGATAATTCCTTGAAAGAATTGAAAGTTAATCTGCAACAATGTCTTAGAAAAAATAGGTACTATGGTAGAATTATTCCAAATGGGGAACTAAGGTCCAGAGAAATTAGCAAAATCTATGACTTTTTGTTCTAATCTTGACTTCCAAACTTGAGATCTCTGTGCTGCACCAGTTCCAAATAGTGTAGCACTCTGACTGCATTTCACAGAATCACAGGGATTGGAAGGGACCTCCAGAGATCATCTAGTCCGCTCCCTCGTGCCAAAGCAGGTTCACCTAGAGCAGGTTAGACAGGAATGTATCCAGGCAGGTTTTGAGTATCTCCAGAGAAGACGACTCCACAACCTCTCTGGGCAGCCTGTTCCAGTGCTCTGTCACCCTCAAAGTAAAGAAGCTTTTCCTCATGTTCAGACAGAATTTCCTATGTTCCAGTTTGTGCCTGTTGCCCCTTGTCCTGTTGCTGGGCTCCGCTGAAAAGTGTCTGGCTAATTTTGAATTTAATATGTTCAAAATAACGCATTGATCTACTTTGCTTGCAGTAATGAATATGTATCATTTTTTGCAAATGTTTCATGAGATGTTTAATGTTGAACACTTGAGGTGTACATGGTCAGTGGGCTTCTGTTTTACTGATATTTGAGCAGCATCCAGCAGAAATCTATTCCAGAGACAAAAGTAAAATCCATGTGTCAGTCACCTAAATGCTTGTGACGCGACTTCTTTGTAGTGTTTGGTGCAGGTATGTATGTGTGTGTATATATATATATATATACACATACATAAAATGGAATGAACAAAGTATAGCTTTTTTCAGTTTTCATAGGAGGTGTGGATGAGTTCTGCACAAGCAATTTTGAGGTCTCAACTCTGGCCCTCTGAAAACAATGAATATATTACTAGTGAAGATCCATTTTGAAAAACAGTGCTAGAGACCAGGCAGAAATAGCATTTGCTATGCAGTTACTTGTTCATTGATTATATCACAAGCTGCTTTAAAACATAGGAATAGGACATCTGACACTTAAGAGTTATATGGATGTCCTGTGCATTAGGACCTTAATGTACCATTCACGTTACAGGAAGCAATAATTGCTTTCTTGACACTTTCTAGACTAGTTTCCTTTTTGGGGGAAAAAAGTTGTTTGTCTGTATTTCTATTGTTTTGCATTTGGATAACACAAACAGAGTTTGACAAAGGGTAGAAGTCTTAAAGATAACAAAATTTCTTGATGTTTATGAGAAGTGGCGGTTGCGTAGGTAAGAGACATCCAAATTAATGCCCTCTCTTAAGTGAAAGCAGAAGAATGTAAATGTTAGATATGGTAGCCTGTAAATGAGGATGAGTGTGGATCTTGATTAGTTGTAGTACAAGTTCTTTGCCATTGCAGTGCCTCAGATGCATAAAGAAAAGTAAGATTGTTGTAATGGGTGTTTGGGGGCCAAAGGACAGACATCCCTACAAACTAAGGCTTCCTTGTATCTCCTGCTCCTGATACATGCTTTCTTAATTGAATTTCATTTGTAAGTTCTCCCACACTTAAACACAGTAAATAAAAATATTTGAAGTATCTTTGTAACAGTGTGAATGTTGTTTTTTTTTTTTTTTGGCAATTTTGTTTTTGATTTATAGGAACATATTACTAATTCCGGGCAAGTTGTTACCTACCAATGTGTTGAACTACTAGGGATACTATCCCCACTGTATAGTTTCTTTTTTTCCTTACATATAGCTATGCTTCTTAAGATGGAATCTCATTTGGTCTCTTCCAAAGTATAGAGGATAGAGTGTTGATGTGTTTGAGGGGTTTTTTCTTCTATTTTCTCTCTTTTTTTTTTTTTTCTTTCCCTTCTCTTTTTTGATTGCCTAGATGAAAGAAATGGATTGAAGGTAGACTTGGTGTATACTGCTTTCAACAGTGCATTCTAGGCTTATAACTGTATCATTGTATTGAAGGAAAAGAAGATCCGAGTTATCTAATTGGGCATAAAAAGTAGTTTTGAAAAACATAAAACTTATAGCTAGTATCCTGTATCAATTTGACATAACTTCCAAGAACAATGGTCACTGCTGTCCTTTCTCAGTTCCACAAAGTACTCCTTCATAAGAATGTAAAAACACACTTTTTTTTTTTTCCTTAGATGACAACAGTGAGCAATTTCATTTTTATGACTATGGTCCAAAAGACATTGCCACAATCTTCTTCTACACGCTCGTAGCTATTAATCTGCATGCTGTAATCCAGGAGTACATATTAGATGTAAGTTTATTACTGGGGTATAATTTACTTTTATAAAGATGTTATTTTTAGCAATAGTTGCTAACAGTTGTTCTTCAAGGTAAGTGTAAACCATGCTACAAAGAATGGTTTAACATTTAGAAGCCCTGTTATGATCGATCCTTTTGTTCTTTGACAAAAATGCAAATAGACCTTGGTTTGGTTGTGGACTTTGCAGTGTTAGGTTAACAGTTGGACTCCATGATCTTAAGGGTCTTTTCCAAGCTAAATGATTCTATGATATTTTTATAATGATATTTCCTGAATTCATTAATGATATAAACCAGTGAATCTTTCTTTCAATCAATAGAACTTATATTTTTCTGTAAAAACAGACATAGTTCATGCCCTATTCAAAATACCTGTGAATGAGATTTGCTGCATTAGATTTGTAAGATATATTCAGAAGATCAAAAATGAAAATTACTGCAGTGGTAGATTTCTGTTTGAGCTCCCTCTTTGAGGCAAAGCTCAGCTGACAAACTTAATTGTGTGCTCTTTTTACACCAACTCACTTGCAAAGTAAAATGAATTCGTTAAAGCCATTGTGAAGACTATCTATTATTGAATGGTCTTAGACTGTCTCCACAAATAGGTCATCTGAGCCACAGAAGCTCAAGTGTTTTTTAAGTGTGCAAAGAGACTTGAAAAATTTAGTAATATGACTCTGATTAAGGGGGGGAAAAATCTGTATGAATACATTATCTGAATATTTTCCATGTGAACTTTACCATAGTGGCAAGTCTTATTGAAGTTAACTGTCGTAAAAAGTGCTCATCAACGTCTTAAATGGTGGGAGCTATGTATTTTGTTTGAGGAATGGGAGATTTGGGAAGAGAAGAAAAGAAAAAAATAGAAAAAAAATTCAAGAGTGAACACTAACTCCCAAATAACTTTATTGTTTTAGAAATTACATTTCTTGATCTGCTTTTTGTTTCTAGAAAATTAATAGACATCTGCATTTGTCAAAAATGAAGCACAGCAAGTTCAATGAATCGGGACAGCTAGCATTTTTCTACTTGTTTTCATTTATATGGGGAGCAAGTATTTTGAATGCAGTAAGTAAGTCATTCTATTTGCTCCTTTTATTTAAAAAATAGATTTAAAAGTATTAAGAAGGTCCTTAAGTCAATGGCCTTTTTCTTTAGGAAGAATTCATGATGAACCCAACCTCACTCTGGAAAGATTATCCCCGTTCTCGTATGCTGTAAGTGTTCTATTTTCAATTTGAAAAAATGTGATACTTCTAATCACCCAAATTTTAGGGAATCACTAATAAGGTGGTGACATTGGTACCTTATAAGAATTACAACTAGATGAAACTACTTTCTCCTGTTTGAAAACTGCCAGCTGTTTTATCCAAAGGTAGTTTTTTGATGAATTGAACATCCGTCCAAGAGATACATGTGTTCTTACCTTTCTTTAACTCAGCTACCATGGTTAAGTTAAAGTGTTTGCAAGATGGAATATATAGTAGGACTGCTGATCTGT
Source organism: Burhinus bistriatus (assembly GCA_013397275.1). Classification (NCBI taxonomy): domain Eukaryota; kingdom Metazoa; phylum Chordata; class Aves; order Charadriiformes; family Burhinidae; genus Burhinus; species Burhinus bistriatus. The sequence continues at coordinate 795,870 of VYXH01005921.1, forward strand.
TTCACACTAAAGAAACACGTTTGTTGGAGACTGAATTTCAAATTAGAGGGGACTTATAGCTTGGTGGGGGTTTTTTGTGTGTTTTTTTTTTTTGGTTTTGTTTTTTTTTTTTTTAATTAAGATGACTTATAAAATTGTGTGTTTGTCTGGGCCCCTCCCCTGTTTTTTTCTCCAGTGAGTGTGGTAGAAGGAAGGGGGGTGATATGCGTTTTTCAGGAGGGGAGTTCCACTGCTCACAGGATAAACTGTTTTTGTGTGTTAGGGGTTGTTTTGGTGTTTTTTCTTTCCTCCTATCTCAAAAGGTGATTCAGAACTTGCTATCAAGAAGATTATGGATGCTAATTCAAAAAACTGTCACCATAGAGTTCATAGAATGGTTAGAGTTGGAAGGGACCTGAAAGATCATATAGTTCCAATCCCCCCTGCAGGGACACCTCCCACTAGACCAGGTTGCTCAAAGCCCCATCCAACCTGGCCTTGAACACCTCCAGGGATGGGGCATCCACAGCTTCTCTGGGCAGCCTGGGCCAGTGTCTCACTACCCTCACGGTAAAGAATTTCTTCCTGATATCTAATCTAAATCTACCCTCTTCCAGTTTGAAGCCATTACCCCTCGTCCTATCACCACACTCCCTGATAAAGAGTCCCTTTCCACCTTTTCTGTAGGCCTCCTTTAAGTACTGGAAGACTGCTATAAGGTCTCCCCAGAGCCTTCTCTTCTCTGGGCTCTCTCAGCCCGTCCTTGTAGGAGAGGTGCTCCAGCCCTCTCGTCATTTTTGTGGCCTTGATCCTGGACTCCTCTGGACTTGATCCAACAGATCCATGTCCTTCTAATGTTGGGGGCCCCAGAGCTGGATGCAGTATTCCAGGTGGAGCCTCACGAGAGCAGAGTGGAGGGGCAGAATCACCTCCCTCGCCCTGCTGGCCACACTGCTGGGGATGCAGCCCAGGATACGGTTGGCCTTCTGGGCTGCGAGCGCACATTGCCGGCTCCTGTTGAACTTCGCATCCACCAACACACCCAAGTCCCTCAGGGCTGCTCTCCATCCATTCTCTGCCCAGCCTGGATTTGTGCATGGGATTGCCCCAACCCACCTGCAGGACCTTGCGCTTGGCCTTGTTGAACTTCATGAGGTTGGCGCAGGCACACCTCTCAAGCAGGTCCAGGTCCCTCTGGATGGCATCCCTTCCCTCCAGCGTGTCAACTGCTCCACACAGCTTGGTGTTGTCAGCAAACTTGCTGAGGGTGCACTCAATCCCAACATCCATGTCACCAACAAAGATGTTAAATAGTACCGGTCCCAGTACTGACCCCTGAGGAACACTCCTCGTCACTGCTCGCTACTTGAACATCAACCCTTTGAGTGTGGCCATCCAGCCAATTCCTTATCCACTGAGTGGTCCATCCATCAAATCCATGTCTCTCCAATTTAGAGACAAGGATGTCATGTGCAACAGTGTCAAATGCCTTGCACAAATCCAGGCAGATGATGTCAGTTGCTCTCCCCTTATCCATCAATGCTGTGACACTGTCGTAGAAGGCCACCAAATTTGTCAGGCATGATTTGCCCTTAATGAAGCCACGTTGGCTGCCACCGATCCTTATTTTCCATGTGCCTTAGCAGAGTTTCCAGGAGGATCTACTCCGTAAGTTGTTTTGTATTTGCAGTTCCTGTGATTTAGGAATCATAAACTGTAATAGTCAGAATTAATTAATTTAAGGTAATTAAATAAAATCTTGTATCTCATGTTGAAAGCCTGAAAATTCATCATCTTGTGTTTTCTTAACCTGAGTTACTGTTTAGTTTTCAGGTGAAATTCTTCTATATCTGCCAGATAGCCTATTGGCTTCATGCGCTGCCGGAGCTATACTTCCAAAAGATCCGAAAGGTGTGGAGAGAAGTTGTCATTACAGTGAATTAAATATCTATTCTTCCTAATTATTCATATTAATATTTTTATAATAACTACATAAATATCTACATATCCATATGCCTATATTCAGTTATTTATATATTTTAATTGCTTGCATTTCCTATCTAATTTAGTCTATGTGGTCTGTAGTTTTTGATTCAGATAATCTTTCCAGAAATTTATACAGTAGTGTGAAAAACAATCAAACCTAATGAATGATATGATTTTTCTTTGGACAATATGGTTAAACTGTAACAGCATTTATTATAACTTTTCTGATTTTAGGAAGATATTCCGAGGCAGCTATGTTATATTTGCCTTTACATTGTTCATATCTCTGGTGCCTATATATTAAAGTAAGTATTTGCATGTCCATTTTGAATAGATAAATCTATTTTTCTTCATAATTTCATTAAAATTTCTAACTTCTCTGTTTTATAGTTTGCAGCATTTGGGGCTAATTCTGATGGTACCTCATTATTTAGTGGAACTTATTTTTCATGCCTCGCGTCTTTTCTACTTCAGTGATGAAAACAAGCAAAAAGGGTAAATCTTGCATGTATTAATTAAAATTCAGAACTTTGCTTACTAATTGCATGTAACTGAATTTGCACTTATGTAAAAATACTCAGGTAGCAAACATCACTTGTTTCATGTCTGCTATTACCTGCTTTGGATTCCCAAGCAAGTCATTGTCATTACATAGAGTCAAGGAAGCAAATACACCACTTCATGATCATCATCGTAAGGTTTTGCTGAAGCTTTTGCTGAAGTGCCATCTCTGGTATCTGTGTATTGGCTTCTGGTTCTGTAAGTTGCCTGTTTGCTTAAATGTTCATAAATATTTTTATGTAGGGACACTTGCTTTTAAAAACAGTTAATCCAACAAGTAATAAAAGCAACATTCCCTGTAAGTTCTTGCAGGGTCTCTCTCCTTTTTGTAAGGTGAGAAAGGGAAGTAACTATACAGCAGAGAAGGTAATGTCTCAAAATGTGTAGTTAATACGATGTCTTCAATTATACATCTCTTGAGTGAGATTCTTAATGATTCTGAGAATGTGTGAGTATAAAAGTAATGCATTTGAGAATGGAAGGAGATAAGGAACTGAGATATTTAACCATGAGGAATGCTAGGAAGGACTGATACATTTCACCATTTGAATGTGAAGATTTTTGGAGGTTCCAGTTTGAATAAAGCACCCTTGTCCCATTTATGTGTTCTTATCTCTTATTCTTTCTTCCTTTTCTGAGTGACTGCCCAGCTGGAAGAGATTATCATGAACACCTATATAGGCAGCCTCCCTTGAGGCAGTGTAATGCTGCTGCTCTTTCTGGTCTTTTCACAAGATTCATTTCTGTTACTCCTTAAAGCTAACATTTTAAATAGGTATGCTGAATGTTCTTTGCAAAAAATCAATGTTTACTGATGCAAATAGGGAAACTGGCAGAAAGTTAGCTTATCTTTCACTTGTGTATCATATATGAGGTTTTTGGAGCTATGAGCTCATCTGCTTTTTGTTATATGCCATCCAAAAGCATGGAGGCTAAATATACTGATTAGGAAAACATATTTTGCAGTCTTATGAAGACTCTAATGGTCAGAGAAGCAACTATTTCTTTCTTTGACTGGAAATCAGTTATCCATGTGCAATATTACTTCAGTTTAAATAACTGGAAATGGAAATTGCGATTCATCAGCTATGAAAACCAGAAGTATTTGGGGCATTTTATTTCTATTAGAACATATAGCACTTATAATGTAAACTGTAGAAACAACACAATGTCAAATACTAGGTATTTTTCCTAGCTCAAAATTTATTGTTTCTTCTTAGAGTTCTTCATCCAGACATTGTAGCTTTTTTCAAAATCTTTTTTTGGAGGAGGATGTGAAGGGAGTTGCTTTTTAAGCAGTCTTGCTTATACTTTGAGAGATTTAAAGTAAGTTTTCTTTAAGTTTGAAATCAGGTGAATAAGCGGATTTCTTTTTTTCTTCAGTGGGAATTTTGGAAAGATAATTTTTTCACATTGGTAGTGTCTTTTTTTAATCCATTCATCAGTCACACACTATGAAGTCTTTTTCCTATAGAAATCATTATGTAATGGCAGTAATAATACCAATTTTCTAAATTAATTATTGTCAGCTTAAGAAAACTGTTCGTCAGGGTCTTTTTTTCCACATCCTATAGTAAAAACTTCTAGATGCTGAAAATCTGCAGGATGGTATCTTTCTCTGTTAGCTATAAAGTGAAATAACTGTCATTTGTTACTTATTAGCTATCTGATTACCTTTTCTTCTCATCCTATAAACATCTGGCTGTTAGAAATTACATATATTGTCTTGATCTTCCAACTGTTTAATAAAGGTATATTATACACTTAGCATCAGCTTTCTGCCTTTATAGCATCACCATTACTTATAAATGGCTTACAGCATGAATGCCAACTTGAGATGCATCTTTTTAATTCCTCGTGCTTTCTAGTCAAAAGATTGTGTAATGAGGCAGCACTGAATTGTTTGCAGTTGACCAAATTTTTCTGTAATTATTGGTCCCCTCCGTGGACATTTCCCTACCATTGCTGAGAGAATTTTAATGAAAAATTCTTTGTATGTTTGACTTTATTGGAAAGACATGGACTAAAAGAGAAAGCACATTAATTTCATTATTTTGTTTTCAGATTTACCATTTGGGCTTTACTTTTCGTAGTGGTGCGTCTTTTGACCCTAACTTTATCTGTACTCACATTTGGATTTGGTCTGGCAAGAGTAGAGAATCCAGGTTTTCCCATAGCAGATGGAAACTTCAATGTACTCCCTATGAGGTATAACAAGGCTAGTAGACATTCATGCTTGTATAATATGGTGTTTCAAAATACCTTTTAATAAAACAATCCAGGATGAAAATGTGTGTTTAAGAATTTCCCTGGGTGATGTTTTCGTCTTGAGTATTTAAGGGAAGGGAAATTTTGTTCTCTTTTTCTATCTTCTTTTCACAAAAGTAGTAGAACAGGATTTATGGGAAATAGAAAAAAAGAAAGAAAAAATAAACTTTTTTTTAATTAATTGTTGATAATTATCCAAGAAGCCTGGGATAATAATCTCTTTAAACATTTTATTTTCCTATGTCTATGTCAGACATAGTATCATTTGGTCATAATAATACCTATAATTTTTTAACTAATTATTTGTTTGGTGCCTTCTTAAAATATTTTTTGTGTATCTTTTATTCTTGATCATTAATTTTAAAATTTTATTACTCTTTCAGCATAAGCTCATCACTTTAATGTTCATCCTTATAACTTAATGCCTGTAATCAAGTGCGTGGGAGGGATTTTGAATCTACATGATTTCTTATTCATAGATAGCTTGGCAGAAGGGGCCTCAATGACAAAATTTCCTATCAGCCATTGAAAGCCATGGTCATAACTCCTTGTTAAACGTGATTGCTTTTAGCAATATACTTAGAGACAATTTCCATTCACTTCTTGCGTGACACATCTTGTCTTGGGTAAAGCCTTCTGATACATCTGGTTTCCCATACTACAAAGATTTTAATTGTTTCAATAGTAGACTTTTGGAGAAAAAAATAAAATAGGTACAGATTTGCAGTCTATTAATGGTTAACTGAAACTTTTATCTAACTGTCTTCCCAAATCTCAAATCTTACTAGGATTGGCTGCCTGGGTGCTGTTTGTCTAACGCAGGCCTGGATGATGTGGAAATTTATACATTTTCAGCTGAAGAAATGGAGAGAACATGTTAAGAACCAGATTCCAAAGAAAAAAATAACTAACACAAAGAACAAACGAACAAAAAAGGAACCAAACAGAGGTCAGTGGTGTAATATTTTCTTTTAAGTTGTTTCTAGGCCAAATGTTTTTATACCAGATTTATCATCTTATATCTTTCCTTTCTGTAAAAGAGCAAAAACATTTGCCTTCTGGCGTGCAGAGACTATAGCTAATAGTATAGCTTCTTCAAATGTTAGGGCGTGTTCTTCTCTAATTCCATATTGCTGACAGGACAGCACACAGAGTGCTGTGTTAAGTGTTAGCCCTGGGTAATCTTCAGCAGTATTCACTGAACTCTATGTTAATCTAAATGCAAGGAATATTTCATGAAACTGGACTTAATGATTCCAAGGTTTGCTTTCTGCCTTAAATCAGTCTTTTACAATGCCACTAATTTTTTTTTTTTTATTTCACATCAGGAAAAAAAAAAAGTATCATCTGAAACTCCTACTGTATTTCATAAATTCTGCTTCTATTATGTTTCAGAGCATTAAAATCAAGTTTGTTTGTTCTTCTATATACAGACGCATCATGTAAAGAACATCAAACCCACTGAAAAAGAAGTCTAAAGGAACATCATAGTAGTAGCTGGCAAAGGACAACTAATGGAGAAAGCTTTTTAATTAAATGATGTTGTATAATTTCCAAATTCCAATGTTATATCAATTAAATGAGTTAAATGGGACTTATGAAGATTCGGTAGAGTGAAATTTCATATTCCCGTTAGCATATATATAAAACACTAGATAGACTTATGTATGAAAGATGCAGAATCACTTCTGAGATTTGGGTGGAGGTTTGAAAAATGCAGTTTCTTGGGAATTTTACCACAGGCTGGTTCTCTTTCTGAAGTTGATCTTTATGTATTAGTTTCTACCAAGAGGGATTGAAGCTCTTTGCATTCAGAGATTACTAGCTGAGTCAGCATTAGCTGAAACCAATTGGAAGATTGTGGACTGTAATGGTGCTCATAACGTTGTTTTTCCTTATCATTTCAGAGCAGCCTTTCCACTCTGAATTTAGCTGCAGATGCTTTTTTTTCTTTTTTCTTTTTCCAGTCTTGCATATCCTTCCCTCCTCTACAGATGAATAACTTCATTGCTTTTCTGTGTGAAATTAGTGCAATTCTTAAGTTCCCAAGATGATTACAGTTTGGAGTAGCAGAAGTGATACTGTAGTTTGACTTCATGTTTGCTTCAATTGAGCAAAACAAAGAATAGCACAGGCATTATAGCTCTCTGACTACATACGTGGAAAGATGTTGTACATCGTGTATCTGTTTATCTTATTTCTAATTGCAAAAGTATTTGCACTTGTAGAAATATTCTGAAGGAGATCTTGGGTTCCACTGAAGCCAGTAGATTGGTTGCAGGCATTAACCACAAGTCATTTCTTTAGTCTACTTGAAGGCAAATAGACTCCTTTTGTCCCCCACCTCTTAAGATGAGAATTCAGACTTGTTTGGCGTTAATGTGTCTGTACAGTGGTTAGGCACGACTGGCATAGGATCCCAACAGTACAGGAAAAGAATATATATTTGAGGTTGTTAAATGTGGAGAATTAGTCAAGAAAATAGTCAAGTTCAGATTTAATTGGCAAAAGAAGGACTAGAAGTTGTGTACCATAAATCCTTCATATACTGCCTTGTTCCATCTGGCCTGTTTCAGCTTCTCCATGCTATGGCCTGATCTTCTTAAGCTAATGACAGACAAAGCTAGTAAGTATGAAATGGCAGACTGTCTAGGATAGCATGTGTGTTACTAGTGTAATACTAAGAATTCTGTATAATAGGAAAAAAATCCTCAGGAATTGGTAAAAATGCTTTAAGAAATAATGGAGAACACCTAAATGAAGATCTGAGTTAAACTAAGATGTCACGGAAGAAGAGACATTGACTAATACTTAGTTAATTAGTAATTACTCAAAATATAAGAATGGTCAATTGGTATTCTGAAGAGAGCTTACCAACTGGGCCCACAAGTTTCTGTGCTGGTATGTTAATAAATAAACTGTTGAGGTAATGACGTCTGCAAACAAAATTATTCTGAATTTCTTACAGCGGAGTGTTGCAGAAAGATCTTGCAAACATGGAATAAGTAAAAAATGGCAAATTCCTAATTTGCAATGCAATTCCTAAATTTCTAAGCTATTCAAAGTAATGCATATTGTGAAGGGAGGGAAAAGGAAATGTAGTTCATACATGGGCAACAATGGACTTCAAAGTAGCATTTGTCTCATGAAAGATTTTAAATAATTTTTTTTTCCCCGCAAACATCAGGTCAACTTCTTGTTGCAATAAAAAAAAAACAACCCCAAAACCCCTCAGCTAGAATGTACCATCCATTCTATAAATCTGTGTGTGTATCTGCATCCCAAAAATTGTAAGCCATGTCAATGACCCTATCTGAAAAGACTTGGACTATTGTCAGAAAGATACAGAAAAAGATGACAGTAAAGGGAGAGATTACTACCTTGCTCAAAAAACGTCTGATAGGAGACACCATAGAGTTCCAAAACCTTAAGTGAGTTTGAGCAGGTAAATAGCAAATTACTGTTTGCTATTTCTCATAACATAAGAATAGACTATTTTAATGTAGTAGCATGTTTAAAACGAACACGAGAAGGATATAAAATACAGAGAATTTGTAGAAGTACTTTCTGCAAAAGCATGGACTGAGATTTAATTCCTGGGGTTCAGTCTGTCAGTGGCTAATAAAACAATGCTCTAAATGCAAGTTAGGCCTGGGGAAGTCACTAAGGTTCCCCTGCAACCTGAAAGGAATTATGTTGGTAGGACCACTCTGTATTTGCCCTATTGTTAATACTACTTATGCAGCATCTCTCGCTCCTGGTGACAGGAGACTAGAAGCAACTTTTGTCTGATTCCTGTTCATATCAACTTTGTACAGTCAAAGTTACTAAAACATTTTACATACCTAACTCCAAGTTAATTTCAACTGAAGCAAATACTTAAGCTTTTTTGATACTTTTTTTTTTTAAATTTTGTGGTCTAGTTTTTGTGTTTTTTTCATGTGAAGCAAAATTGTTTGTTTACTGTATTTTTATTTTAAAATTACAGCTAACTTTGTCAATGGAGCAGCGAAATTAGAAGGTAGAGCATCGCCAAGAATAAGAAAATCAAAACCAGTATGAGAATACAAGCTAGTATCGGAAGACAACATTTGACAGAAGACTGACTTAAAAAATTGACATGGCAGAGGTATTATTTGGATGTCTGATTATTTCAATGGACACTATCAGGTTATATTTTTAAAATATTTTTGTTAATAACCCTACATTTATGACAAGATCATCTTTCATCTACCTTAAATTTGGAGATGACTACTCGGTTCACTTAGCTTTAACAATGAAAGCTGATGAATCTGTTTGAATTTCTGGTTCTGTGATCGGAAGTTCTTACAGTTCTGTAATATTTGCATTACAGACACGTCAGAAGGCTAAGTTATCTGTCTATTAATTTGTTTTTAAGAAATCAAAATTCTGTACCAAAACAATCTTACCATGTCTGTCTGTTCCCTCCCTCTTCCTTCCCCAAGAATTCTTTCTTTATTCATCTTATATGGAGTAAGAGGTATGTCTGAAATAGCCTGGTAAAAAAGCAATAATGTTATATACCTGATTTCTCTTCAAAAATTACAGATTTAAAGAGGGCAAATTCTGACAGGACATCACTAATCTTCTTTTGGTATAAAGGCGAGACTAATGTTCAGTAAAGATGCAAATTGTGTGCCTTGGGAAAAATGCTAGACTGCCTGTTGGATTTTGCAGTGCATTATACTGTGTTGTATGGGGCAGGGGGGAAAAAGTAGCCAATTAATCTGTAGTATAATCTTAGTGCTTTTGAAATAAAAGACAAAACTTCCAAATATTTCTAGAGAGCCAGTATTTGATCCTTGCAATCACATGTGCCTTTTTTTTTTTTCCCTCAACTATTTTCCTTTAATTTCTAACTGACATCTCTTAAACTTCTTCATCTACTTGGAAGATGTTCAGGGGAGGTGCTCAAACAATACTGCAATGAATAACCTAACGGCTTTTTTCTTTCTTTCTTAATCTGTAGATAATAATTTATTTTAGTCTGACTTAAGGATTTTGTCTATGAAGGTATTAATTTGCTCCTTATGTGAACACTTTATCTGGATATTATTTTAATATTAATATGATAATATCATAAAAAGATTAATGGTATTTTTCTAAGTAACCCTCATAAATTTCATGAACTCACATTCTTATTTGCTATAACGTCCTTTCTGTGCAAATAGATTGTAGGAATATTACATTAATTCACATAAGCCTATAAATTTCTACTGAAAATGTTTACCATGGAACTAGAATACATTTGCTTATATTTTTAATAAACTTGTATAATCATGAACGCTACATTTGATAATAGTATCATCTCTTGAGCAGTTTGGGTGAGATTCACTTAGCCTGCAAGTATTTCTCAGCATGCTGCTCACAAGAAAATGTTTTCTTTGATGTATGCTGCAATTGTAAGCTTACAGTCCCTGTAGATTTCAATTTGTGCACACCAAAGTTATCAGGCTTTCAAAAGTGAATCTAGAGAGTGGTTTAGGTGCCACTATCCAATTCTAGGCACATAAGACTAGACAACTTTGAATTTTGAAGATTTTTTTTTTTTTCCTGTCAATATTATCAGAAAGTATGTTCCTAATACTGCCACTTGAATAAACTGATTGTGGTCTTAAATAGTCTTATTGCATGAAACTCTTGATGGCCATTTCAAAGAAGCTTGATTTTTTTTTTTTTCCAGTTTCAGAAAACTGTTTGCAACAAAAAGTTTGTATTAATTTATTTAGAAGACCGTTCCTGTAAATTTCACAGTGTAATTACTTTACAGATATCAAGATAGTTCTCTTGAATTTACAAATAAAGAAAATGAGCAGGTTGGTGTAGCAACTAGTTCTTTAACAAAAAAGCAAGTGTATGTGCTTTTAGAAGTAAACTGAATTAAGGCAGTGATTCTTATGATTTTTGTTTGCTTCTCATTGGCTTGCTAATAGAGAGTCTGTTAAAGCTGAAATGTGAAGTGGTTGTTAAATCAGGTGATGAAGATGATTGGTTTAAATGTCATATTTCTTCTTTCTGGCTGAGTGGGAACAAGGAGTCAGGAGTAGAACTTGGGTGAAAACAATGAATTCACAGAAGTACTTGCTTAGATGTATTTTAAGCAACTCCTTTCTTCCTGAAATTTACAAGATTAAGATGATTCTGAGCTTATCTCTGGAATTACTTTTTTAAACTCCTTTTACACTGTGTAAATTAAAATTTGTTGGTTTGTTCCGTGGTTAGAAAAAAAACCTGCCACATTCAGGGATTGTTCCATGTGTTAAGCACAATATCTTATAGGGAAGGTATGAGACATAGGTCATCAACTATGAATTCCCAAATGCTCGAGAATTTCTTTGGAATTGCAGCTTTACAGAAACATTGCCAAAAATGTCTAATGTCTTTGAGATGACTTTTCTTTAACCAAATATTTAAACCAATTCCAAACCCCTGATGTCATAGCAAGAACCGAGGTCAATCCAGGCATCTCATTATAAAGTCAGTAAAACAAACTGCATAGTAGAATTTTCATACAGAAGTGCTTAGCCGAATAAGACCTAATTAAAGCCAAATCTAAGCCAAGGGTAACGAGTACTGCAAAGTCATGTTTATGTCACAGGGGATCTTCGAAGGTCTTAGAAATACAGTGCCACGAAACAGACAAGCTAGAAAGCCTATGCTTGAGGTCTAGGATAAAGACTGCAGTGTGCAAGGGTTGTGTCTGCTGGGGTTTGTCTTCTGGAGTTTTTTGGTGGTTGGTTGGTTGGTTGGGTTTGGGTTTTTTTGTTATTTAACTATAGCTTTGTCAGCTTTTTTGAGAACTAAGCTGATTGTATTTTTCACTTTTTTTCAATACTATGAATGTTTACTAGAGTAACAATCACATTGGAACACTGATTTCTTCCTGTGTTAACCACGTAGCCTTTGCAAAGTTGCATAAAATCTGTGAGCACTGCTATTGAGGCATGTTCCCTACTGATGTAATATTGTAATGAATGATCCTATTAAGCTCTTCTTACATTTATTTTAAGATTTTAATTTACATAAATCATAAGACGTTCAGAGCAACTGTATGTTGCGTCCTGTCACAATCTAATCATAAACTTAATTCATATGTCAGAGGTCCTTTGCAAGTAGTCGTGCACATTAAAATAGAAAATATTACTCTGCATCTGCTTTGTTGGGAAACCAAAATTGGGTCCTTCTAACCTTCCTCTCCTCCTAGTGGGTATGTAAGAGTTGTTTTATCTCCTGAATGGTCTTTTAAAGATAAAAGGAAGGGCATCTTCTAGGCAGTGCAGAAAAGCTTATGTTAAAAATCTGTATCTCTGTTTTGAACTGTATGATAGGAGTGAATGGATTGTCTTGGTTTTAAAAGCACAGTAACAAAAAACCTTTAGCTGATACATTTTATGTTCTCTTCTTACTGAAGTTTTGAGTTGGCCACATGAAGTGGCACAGAGTGGAGGTTGTATGGTGGCATAGTGATGTGGACGATAGTGTTGCTCTTGCCTGCTCCTGTTCAAGTCCACTAAAAACTGAAACCCTTCAGAGTAGCTTCTAAAAATGCAGGATGTTGTCTGGGAGAAGGAGTTTTAAGCAAGTTCTGAAAAATGCTAGAATTTCTAAATTCTGTCTTGTTGAATACTGTGTAACTCTCTGTAAATAATTAATTACTTTCATTATTTTGTTGGTAAATGAATTGGGATGGAGGAAGCAATGTTTCATCCATATTCATTTCTTAACATTAAAATGGGCTGCTTCATCAACTTAAATTGAAAGCACATCCGTACTGGCCTTTCTTAAACCATATGAATGTTGACTTTTGCCACAAAAAAATTCTAGTAGTTGAAGAAATGGGTAAAATGACACTGATACTGTAAACTGTGAAATTTTAGATGCTTAGCTTTAAGCCTCAGTAGCCAGAACTGAGCTTATGAATTTACTGACTGTGAGAAAGAGAGAAATGTTTATAAACTAATATTGTTGTAACATTTCTTTGTTACAATTATGCCCTAGCATTCTTATATACAGTTGCTCTTTCAGTGAAACCAGCAATGTACTCCAGGTTACGTTCACTATTGTGTGACTGTCTAATTGCAACAAATATACTGGTTTGGTTTTAATTGCCCTTAAGATGTATTTTTATTTCAGTTAATCGACTTGTCTGCCCTTTTTCTGATTAAACAATTAGTACTGAAATGTGTTGTTTTTTTAAAAATGCATTAAGAAAAGTGAATTTGCATAAATATAATTTAATCATTGTAGAAGATAAAATTATGGTTCAGTGAAAGGCTGCTGAAAATATCATAAATTATTTTGTTGAAACACTACAGTTTGTTTTGCATGTTTTGTTTTACCCTATGTTTTACATAAGGATTTGTTGATTATTTAATGTATAATCAATAATCCATAGCACAAGAGCCGTGTTTTCAGTGTATGTAAGGTTCTGATTATTCACTTGATAAGATATTGCTAAAGAAAACTTTTTCCATTAAAAAAAAAAAGTAAAAATCTCTAATAATGTCTTTCTGGTGCACCTCATTTTGCTCTATAATTGTGTTTAATTTCCTTTGTTGCCATTAAATAATCTGTTTCATTATTATGCTAAACCAGTTACTCTTGATAGTCTGGTCAATTAGGCAGATTAGCCACACAAACTGGATTACTAGTCTAGGAAGAAGGTATGTATGTACTTTGATTTTTAAAAAAAAAAAAAATATATATATACTCCAGTTCTTCAACGTTTTTACCCACTTCCTGTCAGTGTTGGTTTTCTCTGCTGCTTATTCAGTGCCAGAACAACTTTTCTCTTCAGTCTCTGTGATGTCTATATGGTAATTTCAGGGTGTTTTGTACACCAGCTATTCTCGCCAACTCTAGTCAAGCAGTCTGCAGCTAATCTGCTGCAAACTATCAGTTAGTGTACAGAAAAAATATCAAAATAATAATACAGAAGTTAAAGCACGTTAAAGTTTTACGGTCATCAAAAAGTGTCAGTTCAGCCCAAGAAAACCTGGTGGTAATGTGACAAACCTTAGTTCTTGCTCAACCTGGTTAGATCAGGGAACACACAAAAAAAAAATCTGTTTATGAATATAAAAAAAAAATCCAATACCAAAGATTTGGAGGGGGGATTTTAGGTTTTGGGGAGCAGGCAGGGTTGTTTTCTTTTGTGTTGTCTGTTTTTTAATTTGGGAAGGGAGGAAGGGATGGAAAGCTACTTCTGTCCCAGAGCATTGTTGGAAAATGTCATAGTCTAGAAATGATGGTTGGGGTTCTTTTTTATGGGAATGTTGTTACTATTTCCTTACAAAACACTTCAAAAAAAAAAACCAACATTTTTTTAAAAAATCCTATCAGTAGATGGAATGGAAGGAAATCTAAGCTCATGTAAAACTTCTTAGAAAGAACGCTTGTTGATGATAGTGGGGGTTTTTCCTGTCTCTGAGCAGAGAACAATTAAATGGATTGAAAAAATAGGATGTTTCTCTTGGACTAATTGTCCAAAGAGAAATTGGTCTTGGAAAATTGAGGAGACAAATCAGTTATGTAGAGAGATGCCCTTGTGGAAGAGAAAATGGTTTTTGGAGAAGAATAATAGAACGTGGAAAATGATGACTGACTGGGTTGAATGGCAGTAACCAAAAAGCGAGCTATAGGTCATGTTTCCCTAAGTCTGTGCTTCCATTGGCCTTTTTTTGACTGAGAAAATGTTGGGATCAGATTGGATTTAATTAGTATGTTACATAAGTTCAGCTTGAAGTTAAGTATCTCTCTTGTGTACATCTTTGGCCAAATTTTTAATACATTTAAGCTTCTAAACACTGCTTTAAAAGGAATATGCACCAGCAGGTGGAGCAAATAGATAAAAATGTTAAATGTTACAGTTCTAGTGCTACATTTACTATGATCAGCTTTTAAGACAAGTACAAAAGTTTGGGGGTGTCTTATTAATTTTTGTAGAGCATCACATACCAATGAAAATTGAAAACATTTTATCACTGTATCCTTCATTATATAAAGTCAGAGCTAACTTTGAAGTTACCTATTTATAATTGCTATAACAGAAACCAAAGTTTAAAAGGGGAAAAAAAGATACACAATATTTTGTACTCTATTGACACTGGAAATTCTGTATCAGTTGAGTCTAAGGTGTCATAGATGCAATATAAGTATAATTTGAAGACCTTATGATCTAAATGGAAGAAATATTAATAACATGCAGTTTCCCTAAATAAAAAAAAAAACGTAACACAACTAAACTCCAGTGTTACCGCTGCCTCTCACTACCCTATTCCTCCCTGCCTACCTCCTTTGGTTTTGCCCTGATAAATGCTCTGCTATAATTCATAGTGGAAGAAAAGAACAACCTGCAGAAAAAGATTACCTGGAATGGAAGAAGTGGAATTGTTAAACAGCAGACCTCACACTTTCAGGAAGTGCAACGGGACCTCACTCCTCTTAAGGTACCCTAACAGCATGAACTCTTTTCTGTTGTGATAATGTGATAGGGAATCTGTCTCTACCACTTGGTTAAATCTGAGTTCATAAGTACGAACAGACGTTTATAATTGGTAAGTTCTTGTGTAGTATAACTGCAAGCTAAAATCTAAAGTGGAGCTTGTTTTTCCAGAACTTGACATATTTGAGTATTTTTTATCTTGGGATTCTTTTGGTTTGTAATGCCTGTTTTGGAGGTGGCTGGAGGTTCATGTTGGACCAGTAACTTGCTCATAGGTGCCCAACACTAGTTTGATGTATTTTTTAACTTCGGAATTACTGGAAGGTGTACTTAATGGCTCTTCTTGTCTGTCCATCTTGAATACTAATTGTGTCCTGTAATGAGCTCTGTATGAATAGCATGACAGGACTTAAGTCCATGCGTTTTCATTATTTCACGCTTTATAAATTTGCAAAATAAAAAGAGCATTTTTATATGGCTGCTTTGAGTACTTAAAACTGAGGTGTACCATGTTCTCCACGCACCTTGTTGTAGTCCGCAAAGTTTCAAATTATCGTTTTTAAAAAGTTTATGAAAACGGGATTTATGCAAGTGAGTTAGGCATAGGAAGGTGATGTTCTGCAAGGCCCCAGTCCTTCATATCCTTGCCTTGTTTACAGATGGCAAGTGAGCTGCTCGTAGTAGTTAGTTTGAAAACCATCCTTGACACATACCTCAAGTAGAGAATAACCGATGCTATTTATGTTCTCTTTAACTTCGATCCCAACCGGTTTGTGTTTTATTATACACTTCAGTACACCGTTTTTAATTTATTGAAACTGAAAAAATGGTGCTTGGTGTAGCAAATGCTCCACAAACACTATTTAGCTGTAACTTTCACCTCAGTGTTGTGGTGGAATGCTGTGTGCAGGACTGATACCTTACTGTACTTTAATCCTTCCTGCATATAAGATGCTCTTTATTAAAGGGGGACCACTCACAGCTGCAGTGCTCGACACCCGGCCCCGGGAGCGCCAGCCTCACGTTTAACCGACGGGCCTTGACGAGCGGCGTGGCTGGGCGCCCTGCGGGGGGGGGGCGGGCTGGCACGGGGAGCTTCCCATGGGACCCCTTCCTCGAGCCCGTTTGGGACCGCCCTTCTGGGGACAAGCGCTGGGAAGCAGCGGCGGTACCGAGGAGCAGGCACCAGGCCGGGCCCCGCCCGCGAGCCACCGGGCCGCGGCGGGAGGAAAGGGGCGGGGCTCCCCGCCGCTCCCGCTGGGCGGTGGCCGCAAGG
>VYXH01005921.1:812462-900450 GCA_013397275.1 Burhinus bistriatus
GGTCCGAGCGGGCACTACAAGTACCGTGATGCCCCGCGCGGAGAGGGAGGGGCGGGCCCCGTGAGCGCCCGCGCGGGGCCGTACTACAGGTCCCACAATGCCTCGCGCCGCCTGGTGGCTCCTCTCGGGGAGGCTGGTTCCTATTTAAATCTAGGCAGCGAGGAAAATGGCGGCGAGAGGCTGAGTGTGGGGGAGACGGGGAGAAGGAGACGTAGCTGAGCTTTGGCTCCTTTCCCAGGTGAGTGGGGTTTGGAGGGAGGGAGGGAGTAACGAGGGGAGGGAGGAGAGTTCTAGTTCTCGTTCCCCTGCTTCTAGCGCTGGGGTGGGACTGGGATATGGGGGAGGGCGGGCTGCCCCTTGCCGGGGAAGGGAGCAGCTTGGGGCTGGCCCTGAGGGGCGGCTCTTTTCTCTGCCTCTCGCCCCCCACCCCAATATGGATGTGTTTCCCTGAGGGGAGGAGGAAGCGGAGAGTAGACGGGCTGAGTGTGAGGAGTGATCTCGGGGCTGGGGATGAGCGGATTCCCGGGGCAGTGTGTAAATGCCTTTACCTCTTTCTAACCATTGTAACTTTAGCGCTGAGTGTAGTTAGAAGGGGGCATTGCTGAGGCAGCGGTGGGGGAGCAGTGTGTTGAGCGGAAGGCTTCCCGTATCGCTGTGTGATGCATATCTAAGTAGGGTGGGTTTGGGTGGAGGTTCCTCGTGTAACAGTGAGAGACTTGAGGTCGCTATGGATTTGTGTTCAGAATCCTCTGACCCTCTGTTTCTCAGCCTGAGTGGAGGGGGTGTGTGGGTGAAATACCTGGGCTAGAATGGCCCCATCTGCCATTCGTCTGGGTTTATCTGATGCTGAGGCGATTCCAAAGACCTTGTTATCTGCATTCTCCTTCTGATCATCCTGTAGCCTCGGTAAGTTTCAGAGGTGACTTCTCTTGTCTCTGGTAATAAGGGAAGGGATGAGAAATACTGCAAACAGAAGGTTGATTACCATGCCTCTTATCCATTTCTGCCTCTTCGCTGCAATGAAACTGTGCTATTGATGGATAGAGATAAGATTTATTTTTTTTTCTTTTTTTCCTGAGGTCGCGTACCATTGTAGGTGTTAGTGATTCTGGGGTAATAAATGGGGTGAATATGGGTGGGGATGTTGTCTGAGGTTGACATAATTCCCAGAGTCCTCTTTGTTTGGTTCTAAAGTTGGTTCTGTTTGTGGTTTCTGCTGCTACTCTTTTAAAAATCTGACTGTGCTAAAGAGAAGCTTCCCACTTTGTCAGCTCATCCAGTGAACGCAGTTTTAAATCAGTCTCTTTTATTCAGGCAGTATCTCCTTCCTCTTTAACCTATTAAGAAAAAACACCTGATTCTGCCTTTAAATCTTTTGTCTAAAAGTTAACAGAAAATATTATGTTGGATTCTATCTGGAGTAACGACAAAACCGAAGCAAATCTGGAAGTGTGAGATAGTAATGTCTAGCTATACAGTATCTATAATGCAGTTAAAACAGACACTTCAGCTTAAAATTCTATCATTGCTATTGTAAAAAATAAATATTTTCTTGTGAAATATTTCCGAGTTATAATGAGCTGCTACACATGAGACAAAGATGTGTGTGTTCTAACTATAAATAGGTTCATAGTAACAAATAGTATCTGAGTGAAAGCCCCAGCATAAGAGCTTGGGTTTAGAGGAAACAGACAAAATTGTGGGTTGCTTTTTTTTTTTTGTGGTGTTTGTATTTTTTTTTTTTAACTAGACTGTGCATGGTAACATATAGTAATTGTATTTACTGTTACCAGTTGTTGTAATGCGCTGTTTAACTGACTGTTGTTCAGAATTTAATTCAACTCTGTTACTGCTACCTTTTTTTTTTTTTTAATTAATACCAATGGATTTGCTGCTGTGATATGAGTCAGAGGTTGGAGGATAGGGGAAGTGACAGCAAACAGAATAAACCCAGTATTCAGCCTTGCTTTAAGTACCTTTCCTGATGACAGTGTGCTGTTTCAAGTCTGTGTTTATTTGGCATATGAATTGTGTGGTGTTTGGGGTTTTTAAAATTTTTTTTTATTTTTTTTAATACTTCATTTGAAACCCCTGTTCATCCTGGCTTTCGATTTATTAACTTGGAAGTTTGCATTGTATGCTTATCAATTTTTTTGCATTGTATCACTGAGACAGTATAGTTGAGACAAAATGCAGAGTAGGAAGGAGGGGGAAATCTGTTTTACAATAGGATGTTATCTTTTGATCATGGGCTTTTTTTCGTTAATAATGGACAAGAAATCACAGTCAAAACCTTCAAGATTCATTTCTATGTTAAATTGCATAGAAAAAGTGTTTTGTTTTGTTTTTTCTTGTTTTTAAAAAGAACTCTGAGAAAGAAAGGGTGTCTTGGTTACATTTGTCTGCAAAATCAAGCCATTGGTAGCATGTAAAATGATATTGGACACTACAGTCTGACACTGGAGGTTGCTTCAACTCCTGCATTTAAATGAGCCTCCCTCGAAGAGGTGATCTTGAATGACTGTATGATACAGCATATTCTGCATTATGTTCATGGAAGCTTTTTGATTATGAGTATTTAGAAATACCTTAAATATTCTTCTGACTTTTTTTAATTCTAAAAAAATGGAGGAGAGGGGAGGAATAGTATTCTTTATGCCAAGGGTATGAGATGGTGGTGAAGAATACCTAAACCTGAATGCTGGGGCAGCATGCCTGTGTGCTTTTTTTCTCTGGCTAGATCTATTGATGTTTCTAAATGTAGAGTATTAGGGAAGAGGCAATTGTGAAAGAATTTAACTGCTACTGATTTAAATCTGCTATGGAATACATTTCCACTCTGATTTTAGATGCTGCATTTAGTTAAGAGAAGGTACATCAAATCCCTTTTTTACTCCATGTAAATGGGAGGTATACTTCAGATGGACCCTATTACTTGAATAATACTTTTAATTTAATTGGTGACTTTTAGTTAACAGTTATCAATAAGCTGATTTTCTTTGAAGTGGGACAAAATTAACTTGCCTCCAAACTCAGTCTCATGAGGGATTTTTAGTCTTTCATGTGTAGTGTGTGGAATTATTGTTGGTGAGGTTTTAGGCTTTTAGATGTAGACACACATTTTTCTTTTATGTTGTCTAGACCTAGTCCTATTTCTGACATTGTACAGAGGTAAGAAAAAGGCAGTTGCTTGAGACAGCATGCTATTTAAATGAGAGGGAGAAGAGGACAAGGGGGCCACCATTGGTTTTACTGCTCATTTTGCTTATACCCTGGAAAGTTGAGCTTGTTACTGATGATGGTAGGCTTAGGATACGGTGTAAGTTGCTTACTTCTGAGGTTATGACTGCTTTTGCAATATACTAGAAGGGCATAGGTGATAAGGTCAGCTCTACAGGTATCTATCCTTCTTTAAGTATTCCCTGACTTTGTGTGCTTTGGGGGTGGTGTGTGTGTGTGTTATTTTTTTGTTTGGTTTGGGTTTGGTCATGTCCCTACACCCCCCGCCCCACTTTGTCACCTTCACTGTTAAATGTGACTCTGTCCAGGTCAGGTGTAGTTAAACTGTTTGTCAAACATTCTTTGTTAGGTTATGGATCATTGCCCTCTTGGAAATTTTATTTTAAAAGTTTTCTCTTACCATCAAGTTAAGTTCTTTTTTTGAAGATTACAAACATGGGTAGTGTCATGACTTGAAGTATAAAAGCATCATAACTGCATTTTATGGACAAGATTGTTCTAGAAATCTGAAAACACTGTAAAAGTTCTCCAGAAAATGTTGCAATTGTTAGGTCAGGGCAAGCAATTTTTCATCAAAGTTGTTACACATGTGGCTAAACTACATAGCAGTTTTGCCCTGATTTATCAGGTGCACCTGAAAATGGGGGAGGAGGGAGAAGGGGAAGGCTGCAGAACAATATAACTGTTATACTGCTAGCCATAATGACTAGCACCTGCATTAGCCTTGGCTGAGTATGAGATTTTGTCACAAAGCCTGAACCCTTTACTGTTTCCACACTTCCATGCATGTCAAGATGTGTCAGAGCCATGGAATGAGATCATCTAGTATCACAGGTATTACCCAGAAGGCCTTTTAGAGGCACATTTTCAAGGTAGGTTTCTATATATAGTTGCATGGAATATTCTGTATGTGACTTCTGAGTTACGAAGATTTTTACTCATTCTGTTCTCTGATGCATGGAAGTGAGAACATGAGTTGTCTGCTTTTTTAAAGGCAATAGCGAAACAGGTTGCATGGCTAAAAATGTTATCAATATAATACGCTTCTCTTGGGTAGTTGTAGCCTAATGCTTCACACTGCCCCCCTCCCCACCCCTGCAGTGGTAGGAGGGGGACTGAGTGGAATAGGGCAGAAAGAAAAGGCAGAAGTACCTTTTATCTCCCTAGTCTCAGAGACTGTAAGGCTATTCAATGTATGGATGAAACTTGCTTTTTGGGATTCGCTTTGTTTGCCTAGAATCTCCACAGGACTACATGTGTGCTTTTTCTTGTGAACTTTTAGGTGAGGTGGAATAGAACGAGATACCTTGTCTCTTGTGATTCTAGTACCTTTCTCTCAGCAAACACAAATAGTAAAAGTGAATTTTTCTGGTGTATTTTATCATTAGGCCATACAAACATGTTTTTGAACAACACTACAAATATCAAAGTATTAAGAATAGACTGTGTTCCCATCAACAAATACAGTTAGTTCTTGAATTGTTTCTAATGGAAATCCTTTGTAATGTCGTCTTCAACCTGGGTTTTACTATAGTTAGAAATACATGCTGAGGAGCAGTTAATGAATGCAGGAAAGGGAAGAAAAAATGATTCTTAGGGAAACCACCAAGACTAGGAAAAAGCAAGCCAAAAATCTGTTCTCTAAAGACTATTTGCCAGTTGTCTTTGCTGAAGAGAACAACTGGCAGATTAGGTGTTTGCCTGCCACTTCCAGTGTACCAGTGTAGAATAAAGCAGATCAGTCTGTGTGTTCAAAACAATTGTCAAAGACCTTCTTGAAAGCTTACCCAGTTCATTTAATGTTAAGCATTTCTTTTCAATGCCAGTATTTGTCTCGGTCGTGTGTACAACAGAACTGTAATGCAGTACCTTTTTTTTTTTCCTAAGGCAACTGTAGCAAAACTGTTAATTCGTATATTGCAATCCTTCCAAGTGTCTTAGAATGCTCATTTGTCTTTGTAGTTGATCACAAACTAGATAAGACTTCAATGTCACCATGCTGTTGTCTATGGAAGCATGTCTCTTCCTGTTACTGAACCAAGTTGCAGGTATGGTTGTGATGATACCATGTGATGCTGTATTAAATTAATCTTTTCTTGGAGGTAAGAGGAGATCATCTTTATATGACCATAGACGTGCTAAATGTCTTTCCTTCTCTATACTCATTAACAGGTAATTTAAAACTTTAAAGGAAAAAGATGTCTTTATTTCAGATCATATAGTATGCTTTTATAAACAATTTAAATAGTATCAAATGCTTGTCATCTTTACCTAATGAAGAGGGAGTAGAAGAGCTTTAAGTCAAAGGTTCTGTCATAATGCTTAATGGGAAACTTTTTAAAGTGATTACTAGTGGCTTTTCTTCATAATGAAAGCTTTATGTTAAATATGTTGGCAGTATCATAACTTTAACTCAATGCTTTCAGGTAATGCATTACAATATTATCATGAGACATCAAGCCCCTGAGGACGAGTTGGTAGAGATTAAGTACCCCCCCTACCCGCCTCGATTCTTGATTCTTTTAAAACCAATATGGAGGTTTTAAACTCCTGTTTTTCTAGAAACCTGAAGTTTCATAACTGTTGTGACAAACTTGAGAATTAGTGTGTGTATATATATTTAAAAAAAAAATAAATGGTATAACTTGCTGATAATGTTCCCAGTCTACCAGATGGTGCAATATTGAAATCTGTTAGCAATGGGCTGCATGGTAAAATCAAGCAAACTGTTTCTTATCCCATGTTTTTCTGAACTGCGCAAAGTGAGTAGGTAAATATACTTGTTCCACAAAGACAATGCAAAGCTGGCTTACTAGCAGCAGTCACTGCAAAACTACTGTAGTAGTTCTCTTATGTGTTCTTTCAGAGACTTATCTTTTTATTAAAGACTTAAAAGAACAAGAGCATAATCTTGGGAAGAAACGTGAAAAATAGTTGAAGTGTTTCTGAGGTTTCACTATACCAAAGTATGACTAAGTAATGGAAGCTTACAGTAGTGATGTACAGCTTTTTTTTTTTTTCATTTTGCTTATCAGAAAGCCTCTGAATTTCTGTTTTTCTAAGACTTAAGCAGGTCTGTAACTGCTCTGAGCTCTAGCTAGAGCACAAGATATGATGTGTTGAAGCATAATAAGACTAAGCAGCTATTTCTACATTACATTAGCAAAGGGTGCTATTTTATTATTTACTTTCTATGTAAATCAGTGAAATGTAACTTTAAAAATCTTGTGAGGACAAAATCTCTGGTATATAGATGAGCTACTTTCTTGAACTGCATAAGCAATAGTTGACTTTTTTCTTTTTAGACCTCTTATTGTTCTTTTTAAAAGACTTTTAAATTATTGTGGTAGGTCTAGAAAGGAACCTTTCTAGACTGCACGGTTTTAATGTTTTGTTGTTAGTTCCCGTGGGCCAAATATTGATGAGTTGAGTGATATACATAGTGAAATCCAACCTCTAGTGCTGATTCAGCGTGAAAAGTTTGGTTATAAAATCACTTATGAACCAACTTTAAGAAAGTAGATCAGCCAGCTTCTGGTTAACTCTTACATGAATGATCCCGGAAATCATAAATGTCTTTCAAATGCTTTGTTAGTTAGCAAGAATCTGAGGAAGTTATTCTTCTGGGAAGTCTCTAATAGAATGCAGTTAGAAGGTGTTATATATGCACACCTAAGAATATAAAATACAGCGATTTGGATGTGTTGCTCTACATACTTTATTTTCTCTATGGTTACCTTATGTCTAAAAACAGAATGCCCTGCCTCACTGAAACATCCTGAAGTGACAGAACAGGTAATGGAGCAGGGAGTGCGTTGCATGGCTTTTGTCGCTGTATCTGTTAGTGGAAAGTTTAAGCAGAAGGCAGAAGTAAGCAATTTATTTTTAAAAAAAAGTGAAATGCATGTTCTCTACTCCAGTATTTTGAGGAAACTTTTTATTGTTCAGAACAGTCAATCAAGAGGACTGTTATGTTCTTTCTGCACCAGTCTGAAGAACTAAAACCTAAAGCACAAGTAGCATTCCCCTGGTTTTGCCTCATGCACTCAAATTATAATTGTAATACCTCACTGATCACCCTATGGAGTATATTAACATCTTAACATTGCTGGTTTTATCAAATACCTGAGTTGTGTTTTCATCACATTCTCTGGAGGCTAGTGAGTCCCAGGAAAAGGGAAACTTCTGTGCTGCATGCTTTTTGCTACTATATGTGTGTGAGTGGGTAACAGCTAATGTAGCCCACTTGCATAAACTTTTCTAAAAATGTTTAGACAACTGTTGTGTGTTTAGACACACACAATCAGTATGTGGAAGCACTGTATTTTTTCTTGGAAGCTTATAGAAGAAGTAGTAAAGGTTCAAAAAGTAATTTCTTCCTCTTATTCGCAATGGTGACTTTAAAATGGTTATCTATTCTTAGCAGCTTACATCTTAAGGAGATGATTTAAAACAAAAATTTGCAACTTCTTTTTTGCCAGTGACTTGGATAGATTTTTTTTTTTTTCTTCAGACATCTTCCCCTATAATAACTTTTTCCCCCCTCATAAAGGCTGGGCTAAAGAGGTTGGATGGAAATACGGAATCATGGCTTGTGTTGCATGTCTTTTTGTGCTCTGTCCATCTTTGCTGCTGCAATGAAGACCTAACAGCATCTTTTGTTGTAGTACTCTCTTGGTTTTATCTTCTATGGAAGCCTTTTTGATGTTCAGAGTGGGGATTTCTGGCTCAATGGACAGACCTTAGCATATGGCCTACTAGAGGATCATGCTTCAGGTAATGCTGTTAGGTATGCATGAATATTTAGTCCATTTACCCAGTACTTATAAAATACCATTTGTTTGGCTCAGTTATAGCTATAAAAGTGCTCTAAGAGAGTATCCTTATGTCTTAACTACTTAAGAAGAAAGTTTAAAAATAGCTGCTCTTAATTCATACTCTGCTGTACTTCTTATTTAAGCATAATTTTGCAGTAGCCTTTTAAACAAGAAAATCTAAAAGAACAAATGGATTCAAGACATTTTAAAGGTATCTTATTTGGTTGCGTACCAGTTCAATGCCATGTGCTGGTGTCTGCATTGTTCTTGCTTGGTAAATAACTTCTGTTTCCTTATTTGAAAGTTTTAGTTTCCCATTAAAATCTCTGAATGGGAAATAACATTTTTAGGCAGTAATTGATAGAATCCCTTCTTAATCAGTATGTAAAGTATTTATCTAGTCATAGATAGCTGTACAGGCAACAAAAGCAAGAGTACTTTATCTGCAAATTGTTCTCTTCATAAAAATAGAACAAAACCAGCACCTCCGTTCACCTAGAATGTCCATTTGATCCCCCCTTAAGAGGATGGCAGTTCTTTTGATCGTTGCACAGAAAACTGAAAAAAAGAAAACATCTGCACTGGCTGGAGTAGCTTTTGAATACTTTTTTATTATACTTGTGGATTTTCTGTTGAAGCCCCTAATCTTTTGGTGATGCATGTTCGTAGCTCATAAAAAAGACTTGTAGAGGTGAGGTGCAGAACCAGGGCTAGCAAACTTGCCAGACTTGTATTGTCTGTGTTAGAGATCATAAGAAGGTAGTGGGATCCAGTGAGATGTAAAATGTGTGGAGATTTGAGGAAATTGAAGGAGAGCCATCACTTGGTAGGGACAGGATAGCTTGCATTGTTATCCACTGCATTTTCTGTTCAAATGTACAGCTACAAGGTAGCTTTATCCTGAACTGCTTCATCTTCTCTTACCCATCTGTCTGTAGCTGGACCTCAGATGACCTCTATCAAGAAACTAATATGTAATGCGATAATATTTCAGATTGGCCAAGCAATGCTTTTGGTGTATGAGCAAAGCTTTTTCCTTCCTCCGCCTCCCGATCTTAGCACCACTTTACATTGATGGAACTTTTGCTTAAACTAAGGATTCTGTCTAGGCAGAAGTGTAAGGTTGGTTGAGCTGTACATTTGAAAAAGCTTTTTAAAAATCTTTTAAAGCAGTGGAAATTTCCAGGCTTCACCAAAAAAAAAAAATAAAATTTTGAAGTTCTGGTCTAATAACTGCTTTGCAAGAAGAGAGAAATATGAAAAGGAACCGCAGACATTCTGGATGTCAGCCTGTAAAATTTTCCACTATTTCCTTTAATAACATGCAGGCATGCTTATATTGCTGGAATTTCAGTTAGAAGTCTCGTCCTGACTGAAACTTCAAGCTACTTGTTAGCAAATGCCTCCTGAAAATGAATTGTCAAGAAAAAAAGTTCTCACTTGTAAGAACGTGCATAAACTGCTCCCATGCTGAATATCAACTATTGATTATGTTAATCTTGCCTTCAATTTCTTGTTTTATAGTTTGTGTTAACTGTTACTATTACTAGATGATAACTTCCAGGGTACAATCCATCTTTTCTTGCTTCTGATAGTAATTCTCGACTAGCATTTCCAATAAGGACTGTATGTTGCTAAACTAGAAATCTTAATTGTTGTATCTTTGATATACTAAAGGAAGAAAGACATTAGGAAATATATCCTGTTCTAATCATATTCTTTTGTAAAACAGTTAACTTTAAAACCTATTTAATGGTTATTTATAAAATTATTGTGGCTTCAGATATATTGGTGAAAATCAGACTGAAGGGATCTCCCGGTTCAACCTCATCTGTCTACCTTGAAGCTCTTTTCTGTTAAAGTTCTTGTTTACCAAAAGGCTCCCTGACCTTTCTCCAAGATCTAGAGGACTCTGTACTTTGAATGTGCCTTGTCTTTCTGTCACTACAGATATTTATTGTTGACTTATGCTCTTTTGGGTAAGGGCCTAAGGAATCCTTTATATAATGGGTTGAGAGGTTTTTTTGCTTAAATGCTGGGGTGGAAGCTAAGGTGGTATATTGTGCAAAAAGCAAGCAACATCACAACAAACTGGCTTCTTTCCAGTGTTGATCGAAAATATAAACCCAGAACCCTGTAAATGTATTCCCATGGAATGCTGTCTTTCCAAGGCAGGGTGGTACGCTTCCACAGCTGCTCAAGCCAAATCAGAGGTATTGTGCTTCCTTTCTGTTACCTCTCCTCCCCTTGCTCTGGGACTGAGGCCCTTGCAGTCAGCAAACAGATTTAATTCAAAGTTGTCCATTCCCTCCCTACCGCCAACAAAAAAAACCTGAACCCCCAAACCAAATGAAACCACTCAGAGAACTTCTGGCTGTCAGCTTACCCCTAGTTGCACACCACCAGTACTGGTGCAAGGGAATGGGTGGGGTGGGACTAGAACCAATTTAAACTGGATGGAGTTCCTGTAAGACACTGTTCCTGAAACAAATGTGTTACAGGAGAGAGACTCAAGTGATACCTAGGTGTAGGAGAAATTCAGCAACCTTTGTCTACTCTGGGGCTGTAACTAGAAAGAGCTGGTGTAGTTACTAATTATGTATTGTTACTGGTACTTCCTTACCTGTTGTATCTGCGTGGAGAAACTAATTTCACTTAAGTCAATAGGGATTAAGTAGATACATTGAGTGCTGTTCTGAAAACTGATGTTGAGAAACCTGCAAACATTTAATGTGTATTTGTTACTAGTGTAGTGCCTGTAAATATTGCTGAGCAGAATAACCTGCTGAAAGGGGTAAGTACTGCAATAACTCTAATTTGGGGTAGAATTAATCTATCGAATGGATGACTTCTGTAGAGACTCAGAAGATCAGCACCCCCATGCTATTGGGTCTAGGGTTGAAGGATTTTTAACAGGACTGTAGGATTAGAATATATTAGGTTTTGTTATGAAAAAGTTTCTTATTGTTTGTTTCTCTGATGCTGTTGTAATTAGTGGTCCTTTATAGGTGGTAAGGGACTTGATGGTTTTTAGGTTGAGGTTAAGGACTAAGAACAATAAAGATCTTTAATAGCTGGTGATACTTGCAGAGTAGGTTGATGTACTTGGCAGCATTTATAGGATCAGTGCTTAATAATCTGTAGTGTCACTTAAGTTCTAGCTTTCATTTCCACAAAATAAAGGTTAAACTTTTTTGTCTGAAGATTTTTTTTTGTGGAGACGAAAACAAAAGGGAGGAGAGGACAGTACAGAACAAGTTCTGTGTACAGCTCTGACTTATTTTATACCAAGAGTGCCTTTCATGTCTAGGTCTAGATAGCTTCCAAAGTTAACCTGTACAACTAGGCCACAATAAACAACTACATGCAAAGCTGAAGACAAATTATTGTACTCTGATAAAAGTATGTTTACTGTAGGAAGCTATTGCTAAATAGAAACATATTCAATGTTTATATGAATACTTGTTCAAAAGGAATCTGTCAATGCCTGTAGACAGATTAATAGGACACAGGTCAGTTTAGAACATAGCCATCTTACCTGCAACTTCATAGAAGTGTTGGAAGAGGAAGAGTGGTACATAACAGTAATTGACAGGATCATCAATCTCAATACTTCTTTGAGCCAAGGTGGCGGTGTTTCCAGACCTCCAATAGCAACATAGCTGAACCCTTTTGATTGGTAATTGCACTATAACATACAGTTGCCAAAATAATTGATGTCTTTTTTTTATTTAGGGCCCAGTTGAAAGTCTGGTTAGTATTGTCTCGGAACTTTTTTTCCTGTTTTCTGTTTAACTTTAGGTTACAGTTATGGATGCAGGAGCTCCTCGGCCTGGTCTCAGGGCAGGTACTTGACTGAATTAACTATGGCCCAGACTCTTCAGACTGGAGTGTCCAAAAGCCTGTTTTAAAGTGTATGACTTCACTTCTATCTGGAATTAACTCTTAGCTGACACACAGATTCCACTGCTTTGGAGATTCAACAAATGTTTTCTATTATGATAAGGGCAGAACCCACGAAGTGAGCTGATTTTATCAGAGGCAGAGCAGTCCTAACTCTTGTTTCTAGTTAGAATACACAAACGTTTTACCTATAATAGAATCTCTTGAACATCAACAAACTATGAAACTTATCTATGATTGGCCTTTTCTGCTGGCTTGAGTTGAAGAAAAAGTCTTTAAACTGCAATTTAGTTTTAAAGTAAACTTTAATGTCTGACTGCTACGTTGTTATAATTAACTGTCTTAATCTGTTCATTAATCCTTTGTCTTTAAACAGAAATGGTTCTACTGAACCTTTCTGTTAATTAGCGCTCTTCAATTCTAGATGTTTCATTTCTATTGACGTTTCAGTAATGATTCACCTTTTTCTTCCTCTTGCAGAGCTCACAAGAAGTAGTAGCATGCTATGTAGAGAAAAACCCTTTGGGGCAACACTATTCGTTAGTGCCACATTGGTTTGAAAGTTTATTCAAGGTGATGAGGTTACACAGGTGAGACTGAGAATATTCTGGCATACAAAAATAATCAGTTGTGCTCCCATTTTGCATTGTTTGATACAGGGCTCAATAAAGTTTATTTTTATTAGAGAATCTGAGAAAAGACAACAAACTTTAAGAAAAAGTTATGTGCTATTGCAAGGTTTCTTCAGTAGGCTCATTTCCTGGACCAAGGACTGGTCTCTGGATTAACATACTGCGTAGCTTCAACTTTCAGTTGTGCATTATTTTAGGGTACTTTATTTAACTCTTGCACTGTGTGGACTTGTATAGCCTTAGCCACTTGTATTCACACAGAATGTCCAGTGTCTACCACAGCACAAGAGGTTTTTTAAATAATTATTAAAAAAAAAATTCTATTAACTTCCTCCTTAAATATTGAGACACTAATACAGGATAGGTATACTTATTATGGATCTGTTGCACCAGATGGGTGGTGTCAGCTGAGGATGTACCACACTTGTGGTGGTGTTACTATGGCAACTGCCTTCTAAGAGCTGTCTCAAGGTCACTCATCAGTTGTAGCCTGGAGTGCTTGCTGCTTAAGCAAAATATCTACACCAAACAATTCAGGAAATGATCATTCTGCTTTGAGAAAGCAACAATAGGGATGCAAAGCAGTATTTTATTTTTGGGTTCAGGGAAAGAAGATTCTCTTTAATTCCTCTGTATATTAATCTGTCAAATATTTGAGGACTCTTAGGATCATTGAGGAGCAGATCTTAGTTGAAATGTAAATCATAAGTAATCTAGTATCAATGACATGAGAACTGTCTCATTTAAAAGCAAAACAAAACAAAAAATAGAACCTGTAGAAGCTGAAGAACCTGAATAGAAATTGGTGACCAAGCCTGAAGTTTATGGTGCAAAAATGACTGCCTACACTGGTGAAAATTTAGAGAAGATGGTGAAAACTTATGCTGAGTTGAGAATTCAGAGCTTTTTATACTTACGGGCTTCTTTTATGAGACATCCAATGCATTGTCACATCTACATCCTTGTGGATGCAGTTAGAGAATGTCACATACACTTAGTAGCATTTTCAGTCTAATGCACAATGATTCAGAGGTAAGACTAGAGAAGGGGTTGTTCATGAAGCTGATCTTATGTCTGAGGTTACGAGAGATTCTGTTATACTAAATGCATAAAATTGAATCCACTAGACTAAAACTTGATTAGAATGACAAAGTGTTGTTTCCTTGGTTTGGATGATACCTGACTAGTAAAAAGTTACCATGTCTTATGTGGCTTTTTGTTTCATTGGTTTTCCTTTTTGGATTTAAACTTGCTTTTCCTCTTTCCTCTTGCATCATTTCATGGACTAAAATAGTAGTGTTATAGCAACATAAGCAGACATTAGATTCAGCAGTCGATGTTACATCTCACTGTATCTCAGGCCTCTTTCACAAAGTGGTAAGCTTTTGTTTTGAGAGCTTAATGTATTCGGCTGGCAATTTAATCCCTCCTTTTGCTTTTCAGACCGAACAGACCAAGTTCTTCTATTTTCCTCTCCAAAACATGTATTAGCTGGTCTTCCCTGCACACCTGTTGTTTTTTTAACTTCTGATTAGTTTGCAGGTTAGGAAATAACAATATTTCCCAAGTGCATGATTTCTGTATCTCACTAAGAAATACTTTACAGAGCTGTCCCCAGAATAATTTCTGTTAATATCTCCGGAGCTCTGGGACAGGAGTCACTTCCTATAGCATGATCTAGATTTGGTGCCATTCTCTGGAACTGGATTTGGATATGTCTATTTTTAAATAAACATAACCAAGACTTAAGTATTGTCTTTGAGACGTTTAAGAGTTGGGATTGGTTGGAATTTTTATTCAAGTAGATTCAATAGTAGTTGTCCACAGAACCCAAGGAGCTCCATCCTTGGAGTACTACTAGTACTACACAGAAATGATAGATGAGCTGGTACTTCTATTTCTGGATTAACAGGATATACATATATTTAAGGAGGGAATGAAAACATAAAAGCTAAGGATATCAGATTAGTGATCCAGTGTCCTTCCACCCTCAGTAAAACAAGCCTAGACTGTAGTAAGGGGGTGGAAAAAATTGTACATTCAAAATGTTGGTAAAAGGGGGTTAAGAAAAATCTCTACCTTATTAAGCTTGGTCTTTGAGGCATTCATGTTAAGCATCTGTAACTTTTTCTCCAAAACAAGCAGCCTGTTCAAAGTTTCACACACATTATAGCACGAAAATACTACTGTATCCATTGCTATAGTATGAGCCCACAGCAAGAGAAGAACAATTTTCACCTGTGCCACAGAACAGAGGTTTCCAGTACATGATACACAAGTAATTTCCACATGATACGAAGTAGTGTCATGTACAAGCACTTTCTTGTCTACAAAATAAACAGTCTTACACAGGCAACTAAGAAATTGCACATGGGGAAGTATTTACTGAGAGCTAATTTGAGCCACAGGGCTGGTATTTGCATCACTAGTTACTAGGGACATGTTTGCAGTCTGAGGTACAGGCTTATCACCCCAAAGCTGTCAGTGCAATCCCCTAGCTGTACCACCACAGGATGGCTATCTTGTTGCACTGGTCTGTGAGCCTGTGCTGAGCTCCATGGTAAATTTATCCAGATTGTAAACTAAATTCTTGCTGAATGCAACATCTTGGCTACAAGTGCTGGTAAAAGGTAACTTCAATGCTACCTGAGACATATTCATGCAAATTTAATTAAAAGAAACCATTGTAGAGCAGATAACATTATTATCTGCTTAAGAGAAAACTCAGATTTGTATTTCACTTTATGTGCACTCAAGAGGGTTTTCCAAAAGTGAACAGGCTAGACTTAAGGTCAGCCTTACACCTGTGTTTTTTATGGTATTTTACAGTATATTACTCCTATTTGAGAACTGTCCAAGAGTTCATGAGAGAAACAGTCTGATCTTTCACAGCTGTTACAGATTTCTCAAGGATGCAGCTAGTTGATATCTTTTAACAATAGCAGGTGAGCTAAGATCCTAGACAGTGGCAGTGTTTTATTCCAAGTATACGTACTGACTATAGCCAAAATAGATTCAAGTTTAGCTACACTAATTGCCTCAGCCACTTTAAAAGTTTTTTCTTTGCAGTAGCAAGGCTGTTGCAACTTTCTAATATAATATTTTGAACAAAAGGTTGGATACTTTCCTATAGTCATACTCACTCCCCTGAAAGTTTCTTCTATTACAGGGCCTTGCTATTTAGTAATTCCAATCCAGTCTAGACTTGTTTTTTCTGGAATAATAAAAAACTTGCAGATCTTCCAGGCTTTTCTTCCTCCCCGAATAAAGTTAGCAAGGCACTTCACCACAGATTGATTCATTTAGAAAAGATTTTAATGTACTGTTATGTTAAAAACAACAAAAAACCCCACCCTGCCAACAAAAAAAACCTGTGCATGAAATGGAATGTTTCTCTTCCAGAGTTACACTGGTTCCATAGCCTCAACAGTGGAAAAAAAAAAAAAGTAACTAACAGCCTTGGATAGACTTTAGCTACATCAGTTGAAACAAGGCTATAGCTAGGGCTATTGGTTAGTCTAAAACAAAAACAAAACCCTACCCACAAAACACCACAAAAGAATACAGCTGAAAAGTGGCTTGTTCTAACTTGCCTAGTATATTAAGGTAGCATTTTTAGCATGTTCATGCTAAATTAAAGGCCTCGCCTCCAAACTGGGGATTTCAGAAACTGCTTTGACTTTTCTCTGTATACTTGCATAGGAAGTCCTCATGCATTTCAATATTACTTTCAAGAACCTGGGGGGGCATGGAGCACAATTAAGCAGTTGCTTAAGTTCTTAATATGAGATTGGCCACCATCAGTTAGTTTATAGCTGGCATTTCATAGCTGGAGGAATTTGCATTAAGATTTGTTACATAAAACAATATTGTAAACGTGTTTTGCAGAATAGACGAAGGAGCTTTAATATTAAAACTCTATTAACTCTTATGAGAGGATACACCAAGTAGACTTGGCCAAAGCAGCTAGTTTTCCAGAAAAATTGTACCACTGGCACTTTCTTTGAAGCAAGTCTGGAACAAGCCTAAGGTGTAAAGCTCTTTACCTGCATTTCTAATAAACTTAAATTTCTTCACTGGCAGCTATCTTAGCTGTTCTTTCCTCATTCTCAGTGCAAGAATAATTTCTTGACAAAGTCTGCTAGAATGTTATCCAGTATGGCATTATCTGGAGTCTGCTTCACTCCATGCACTCGACGCTTGCAGTCCTAGATCATATCTCTGTTTGTTAAAAAGCTAGAGAAACAGAAGGACAAAGCACAGATCAAGAGTCAGATAAAACAAAGAATACTTAAGTGCTATAATAATTTCAGATAAGCAGAAATTACAGCTTTTAGAATTAAAATGTTTTGGTTGTTTTCCATTTGGGATAATTTGTTTATCTCGGTTTTGCTGCCATGTATCCAGATGTGACTAAACTGTCTCCAGGCAAAAGTTTACCACAACACTTTTCTATTGCTCTAGCTACAAAAATATTACTGTCATCTTGGAAATGTTAAGTTCTGTATT
This sequence comes from Burhinus bistriatus, assembly GCA_013397275.1. Lineage (NCBI taxonomy): Eukaryota > Metazoa > Chordata > Aves > Charadriiformes > Burhinidae > Burhinus > Burhinus bistriatus. The sequence goes on from VYXH01005921.1 coordinate 829,564, forward strand.
AGCTAGAATTTACCACGACAGAGCAGAAGTTACTGATGTCAGAATTGGCAGAAGTTAGTTTAATCCTCTCGGAGGAAGTAAGTTATTGCTTACGTGCAGTAAAATAACATGGAGATGGCCACTAATTCACTGTTTTGCTAGCAGTCATCTGAAAGATTTCAGTATCTGCCATATGCATGTAAACGTGTCACGGTCTCTGCTAGTGCTAACACTATCTCTAGGAAAAACAGGTAGTTCTTATGCCCTAGACTTCTTGAAAGAGTTCTGGTCTCCAAACAAGGCTATCAATCATGTGATATGGGTGCTCACATGTACAGGAGTGCTCAAAACAAGTTTGTTATCTGTTAGACAAGCAGATGCTCCTGCCTCTTCCCTATTTGTTAGCATCCTTGAAATGCAGAAGTATTGGGCTTGTTTTCAAAGGCATCTTTCAGTTCACTGTTACATAAACTCTCTGCTTTTTCCCTAGTAAGTCAATCATGAGATTGTCAGGGTTGGTCTGATCTTGTGAAATGCTTTAAAAAGTGCCTTCAGCAGGTCTTATAGTGGTGTCCTAAATATCACTATTAAAAAGGTATGCTAAAGGAATTGTTCCATTAGTGTCAAAGTATATGGATGTGAAGACTACATTTTTCTGTGAGCTAGAGCAAAGGGGTGTCCAGAATTTGTAGTTTGTAGGTTTTTTTTTTTTAATTTTGAAGTGAAACTTATGCTTAGGAAGTGCACAATGATTATGAAAAGATAATTAGCAAGCAGTTAATACCTACTTTCTAGAGCAATCTGTAAGCCTTGATTTGGTATACTGTGATGATGGAAGATCACATTAGCTGGCTCAGTCTAAGTAACTTTAACCGAATTATTTGTTGGGCTGAATATTTATTTTTTTAAATACATAAATAAATTTCTATATCAAACTAACCTCCTAGATGCTCCTAATCCTTTCTCAAATATTAAGTTACTGCTAATGAGAAGGGACTTGACTAAAGTTAAAAATAGAGCATGTTGAACTTGACGTGAACCTTAATATCTTTTCCAGCTTTTACAAGGATTGTATTATGAATTGTGTATTGTTTAGTTGGTCTCTCACTGATTAAAAGTATTGAAATAAACTGTGTATTGTGAAATAAAGCTGCTGTCATTGCTTTGTTTACATTTTGGATATCTTATCTAAATGTTGCTTTACAAATTTGATGCAAAGTTCAAGCTTGGAGATGGGATTTCTAAGTCTTACTAAGACTTTTTTTTTTTTCTCCTAAAGGAAACACATATTGCTGAAGACATAAGACAACTGAAAGGTGTTTATTGTCAAAGCCTAAAACAAGCTTGTCTTGTTTACTTGGGCTTTGGATAAAGCCAGTGTGGCAGATCAGATATTTCACTATATAGAGTTCATATACTACAGCCTTAACAGAAGTTTCCAGTGTTCTTTGAGCTTGGTTGAGCATAGATCTTTCTTTAGTCTGCTTATTGTAAATTCACTTATTGACTTATCTGATGTTTGCTAATTACTTTATAGACATAAGACTGATCTTGACTAAAACAATTCTGCAAAGTTTATTGCATGAAGATTTGGTAAACTTAAAGAAAACTCCTCTCTAATACTTCTTCTGGGAGCAGATCCTAATAGTGGCTTGCTTACCTCTGATCTTTTATTCTTGTCCTCCAAGAATGTAGACTTGGTAACTACCGAGTCACTGTCAGGGTGGTCATTGAAGAAGAAACGATGGTGATTTAAGGGAACTTTCTCTTCTGGGTGAGTGGCTGTATGTATCCTTAGCACTTGATTTAGGAGACTTGTCCTTATTCCGAGTGATGCTTTTGTCTTTATGCTTAGTGATGTACTTAAGGGAGAAACAGGCCTGCTATAACCAATAGATTTTTGCCCAAATTTCTTCAACTCAGTAAAAAAAAATAAAATTAGAATTAATTATTCTGTCAAAATGACAAACGGGTGCTAAGTGGTGCTCAAAAAGCTGAGTGTTGTGAGTTGTCAGTGAAGAAAAAATAGAAAATTGAAAATACTGTATCATTATACAGTCATGTTATGCCTTTCTCTTGAATATAAGTAATTCTGGTCTATGCTGTATCAAAAAGAGTATAGTGGACTTTATCTTTCTCTGTATTTTTTTTAAAGATCAAAGCTAAAATTTTTTTTGAGAAACAGAATTTTCCAGCACTTCTCAGCCATCGTTTTTTGCTTGAGAGTACAAGGCGGATCTATACAAAATAACCACAAGTGTCACGGAAAATCAACAGGAAGAAAGTGTTTTCCTCTTCAGTCATTTCATTTATTCTCCTCCTTATTATCAGATGGCAGAGTTAAAAATAAAAACCTGATACTTTCATATAGTGCAGAGCTTAACTACAGAACTGACTGCCACAGAATATTTTAGCAGTATTAATTTTCATGGGTACAAAAAGAAACTTACATAGAAAAGAAATCCCTCTGCTGGGAAACTCAGTCCTTTTGAACCAGGAAATTCCTGATCTGTAGATTGTGAAGTTTGAGAGTATGCTGAAACACACTCATACGCTTACCTTTTTTCTTTCTAGGCATTCCTACTGGCTTCTGTTGGGGAGATATCACTGTGCTAGGTAAGTCTTCTTTTTGAAGACTTAATTGTCCAAGGACTACTCTGATTTATGAGAATTGATGCAGATTCATATTTAGGAGGTTAGGAAAGGGGAGAAAATAATTTTAATACTATTAGAAAAATAAAAGTATTTTCTTATCTTCTATGTTAATATTATATATAGTTCGCTCTCCTCCAACTCCCTTAAACTTGAGGAAATGCATGATATGACACCTGGCCTTGGTATGTATGATAATATCTAATGCTAATAGGCTTTTGGGGGGTACTTGGGCAATTAAAGGATGTCGCTCTTAAAAGCTGTGGGATGGAGTGGTAGCATCCTTCTGTATGTATACCTGCCTTTAGCTTTCAGTTCTCTGTATCACTGATAATAGAACTTTCTTCTTTCTCAAGTAATCAATGACATGAATACTTTGCTCAGAATAGTTCTTTTGAAACAATGGCGCTGAAATGGGTTTTCTTAGCTAAAGCTGTTTTGGGCCCAGAGTGGCTATGATGCTAATCACTGGTGGGTTTTGTTTTTGTTTGGTTAGTTTTTTCCTCATAACTTCTGGGGTAACCAATTTAGCCTTCAATATACAAATAGATTAATATGTCAAGTTCTATACCTGTGGCTGCAGAGTAGCGGAATTGGTAACTTGGGGCATCCCATTCAGTGGGATTTTGGTGTTGGGAAAGGAAGCATCTCCTTCAGAGTAATCTCGTAATAAGGTCAACCTCTTTACAGGTGCCCTGAAATAAAATTCAAGTGAGCTGGCCTGGTTAGAATAAGGTAAGCTTAAAGCAAAATGAAGAAAATGAAAGGAGACAGTGGAAGAAAAACCTTTGGAGAATGAGGTCTTGTAAGCACAGAAAAGATTGTGTTTTGTTTCAGATAGCTGTGCTCATTAAAATGCTACAGTTCCTAAGCAATGATTTGCAGACAGATAATACATTGAAATAAACAATATGTGGTGGAGAGAAGGGATAAATAACTTTTGCTCTTGACTGGATGGAAACATTTGTCTAAGCATATTGCCTTATTAATCTACTTGCAATGAAAAAACCTAAATCACAGCATTTTTATTCTAGAAGACAGAATTAATGACATCACACTTAAGTTTTGTATGCTCTTTTCTTGTGTTCCCTCCATGGTATGCTGTGTTTATCCTGTTATTGTATGTATGCTGTTATTTATAGGCTTCATTTATATGAGAATCTAACAAAGTAAGCTTCCTACTGGTGAAAGCTCAAGTGTAGGTAAGGTTTTGTAGCTTTCTGAACTTTTAATGGGCTACTAGGTACACTAAAAATGCTTAGCAGGCTTTTAAAAGAAAATATTAAAGCTATGCCATGCCTAGAGACGATATCAGTAACTCTTCTCCTAATAATTTTGACAGGGCCCAAGAATATAGCAATCTGAATGCGGTGTACCTAAACATAACTTCCCTTTCTTTTAAGAATGTTGTGTAAGTGTGATGTACTGCAATAGGAGGTCACCTAACTAGACAAATGCAGTGTGGTTTTTACTGGCAAGATAACACATTGAATCAACTACAATGCATAGCTGATATACTCCAGTTGTATGACATAAATGCATTACTGGTGCTAATGACTTAGTTACCATGTTTGATATGCTTACCAGATGCTAATATAAAAACCTTCCAGTGCAGAGGTGTGGCTGAATACTAACTTTTAAAGTTTAGCATAAAATTAAACTTCAAATTAAACTGCAAACTGAACTGAAAGTCTGGTAAAAGAGATTAGTTGTTTAAGTTATGGTGGATGCATCTTGGATGTCTCATTGGCAGACAAATGCTCAAACAGTAGTTCACCCACTCAGGGTTTTAGTGAATGTGAGATACAATTCAGTTGGTCTACTTGTATGGAAACTAAAGATACAATACACTTAAAAAAAAAGGTAATAATGGAAAAAAACCAACAGCTCTAACCTGGTGTTTTCTCCAGCGCACTATATAAAAATACATAAAATTACTTCCTAATGTTGTAAAACTACACAACTACTTAGCCATTTATCTACAAACAAGGAAGCAACTGGATCTGAAACAAAACATTTCAAATGCTTTTGGCACTTAAGGGGAAGGATGTGATCGCTTCTTCTGTTTTTGGCAGTCACTGACCTCTTGTACTAAGTTCCAGAATGGCTGCAAATCTTCCTAAAATTACTTGGAATTTCTGTGCTAATGATGATAGTGTCATTTTGGAGAATTCTGCAGATAAACATCAGTGTTTGAGAAGTGCCGTTTGTATAAAAAAACTTCCATGAGCAAAACTGATTTTCTGCCTGCTGCAGGAATCTTAGAGTTTAGTGTGAGATCTGTTGAAAAAGTCTTTTTATGGAAGTGAAGGTATTGCATCTGTAATAGAACATTAGAAAAACTAGAAACATAAGGTTTTTATGCAATGGAAATTCTTTGTAAAGATTAGAAACACTTGGACAAAAAAAAATCCACAGGGCATTGAGAGCCTTACTCAAAAGCATGCTGCTTTTTCTCATAAATGGAAAAAAAAATATAATCCTTGATGGTAGGAATTAATGTTGTGGTCAGGAATACATACTTTATGTCCAGTAAAGATGGGAGTATTAATGGATGTATGCAAAATGTAAAGAGTACACGAAATTAATAAAACATACTTGCTTAAATCAGTACCAAGAATGTGGTAATACATCTTAAAATTAAGGCAAAGTAGGATCAATTGTAAAGTACTCGCTTGTCTTAGTAGCCCATTGTTATAATGGTACCAATTTATCATTGGGTTGCAGTACGTAATTCTCTGTCAATGTTTTACTGAAAATCATGGAGAAATGATGCTAGCATCAATTGAAACCCTGCGATCAAAGTTCGAGCTGGTTGGTCAGGGTGTTTTATTCAGTCAAGTCTTGAAAGTGTCTTAGGATAGAGATTCCATAGGCTGTCTGGAACTGGTTCCTGTGTTCAGCTCCTATTTGAAAACTGAAATGTAACTTGTTGGAGGTACTAAAGCTTGCCTCTCGCCCTTTTGTTGTAGGCCTCAGGGGAGACTCTCTGACTCTCCAATCTATAATACCTCTAGGTGCGATTTTTCTGTTTTGTGTAGCATGAACAAAGACACCAACCCTTGGGGTTTTTTCCTCCTCCATTTTAGCTTAATTTTTAAATAAGTGACCCCTGAAATCTAAGATTTGATTCAGTGACCAGTGATGTGCAAAATAATGTTACGGCTTTGTTTTGTGCACTAAATTTTAGCAGATGCTCTGTGTTATAATCATTGGTACAGACCGGATGCACAACATTTGAAATATAACCTGACTGTACTGTAGAGAGACAAATTAACCTGATTTGGGAGTTACTCTATTCTGCCTTTATTTTGCAGTTTAGCTGAAGGTGCTCTACTAAGCTCTGGTCACTACGAATATGAAATATAGTCAGGTACATGAAAAAAAAAAAAGAGGAAAGGGGATTTTTAACTGATGAAATGCTCAGATTTATTGGTATACTATAGATAGACAGCTGTCACTTCAAATTTTGAATGGTAAGCATTTGTTTTGAACACCTCTTGCAGCCATACTAAGTGTACCTGTGTACACTCAAAACTTAATCAGATTTTAATTACAGCATTGAGCTAGGAACATTTCCATATTTCAAGGTCAAATTGTGTTTTAAAGTGTCACCATTGCATTAAGTAGCTGTACTTATTCCTTACAATGAAGTACATTATATATGAGCATTGATACTATGCATGGAAAACTTAAAGTATTTTGATTTCACTTCTTCAGTAACTTTCTTTGGTTTTAGTCTCTGATCTTGTACTCTCAAATTTGAGAGTCTAGTTATGCCAAAAACTCAGGAAACTTCATTAACAGGCCTCTTATTATTATTAGATGAGAGTGTAAGAAGATCTAATTTTAAAAGCAAAGGGGATGTGTGTTTTTCAATAAATTAAAAAAAATATCTATTTCCATAGCCTGATGAAAAGAAACACCAACTAGAATTCTCAAAAGCACTCTTAACACACCAGGCATTTAACTCCCATTGATGCCAGTTTGTGTGAGTCTGTGCATATATAATATAGAAACTCCTAATGGGTAGCTCCTTTCCCCCCTGCCCTCTCCCCATAGCACTGAAACGCTTTTTCGGAATATGAGTCTATGTTTTTAAAACTGTAGTGTATCCAGAGCTTTGATTAAAACTAGTTGTTTTACAGTGTAAAATAATATATTTACTGGCATTAGTTCTATAGCTTAGTTCTTGTGCAAACACATGAATAAATGTCCGTAAGTACTACATCTGCTGACTAGCAAAATGTGCCTAAGGCAAGTCAACATGATTTATGGACTGTATTTCTTTCCTGCTCATGTGCCCCTCCTTATTGGTGGGTGTAAACATTTCTAACAGTTAAATCGGTGATTTAAATGCCAGTTTAAAGTCTGCTCTAAATGAATATTCTTAATCGGAAGTTGTGATCTGCCGTAATCAAGACAGTATAGATCAGTGTTGTTTACTCTTCATAGGACCTGCCCCCATGTCCTAATTTGAATGTCACTGAAACTCCCTACCTACCCATGTTGCCCAAAGGCCAAATTAGGATACAGGTTCTTGACAGACTTCAGTTCTCCATTTATGAGACCATTATCTATCACTGTATAGTAAAGTGAACATAGCTGCTGAAATGGTAATGTACCTTGGAGATCATACAACAGATGTAAATAAGTCTATAGTGGTCTTGTCTATGAACTGGTGGATGCCCCTCCCATGGAGAGTCTAATAAGCAGTTGCACAGCAATGTGCTTAATTAAGTGTGTGCAACAAGGGTTAAAGGAAGAAGTGCTGAGAGTTGGAGTTGACAGTACTATTTTAAGTTTTTTGAAGGACCTCACAACCTTAATATTTTCAGTGTAACTTTTTGTATGCCTTTAAAAAAGCATATGGAAAAAAGGGTATCATTTGCCATAAGGAAACTTGTGCTCCTTTTGCCAGCAACGTTGTCATCTAGAATCCCACAGAGCAGATCGACAGCACTTTGGTCACTGGACCGAGTGTGCTCTCTACATGGGCTAGCCACTAGAGGGGCAGGAGCATAGTCTTTTAGCACTACTGGCCGAGACCCCCATCTGTGGTTTCAACTGGGATTTTGAATTGGGGGGGAAGGAAGGGTGGCCTTTGCTAAGCCCCCGGTCCAACTGCTGCCTCATGTTTTGTGGATGCTGTGTATGGGTGGGGCAGTATAACCTAGAAAAATGTCCCTGCTCACTAGCTACTGTGCTGCCAGGCACTTTAACTGCTTCATAGCTGGCACGTTTACAGAGAAGCTGCTCTTGGTCTTTATAATATGATGATAAAACATGTTTTGTCTTGTCAGCATGGAGGAGCTATGCAGCAACAAAGCTTACCTGGTTAGATAAAATACTTGAGGGTCTTGGCAAGTGGTTTAAAACAAAACTAAGCATGTTCAAAGACATTAAAGGCATGTACTGTCTGTACAGATATCTTCATTGGAGCAGCAAGATGAAGTTTAGCTTGTTCAGACACTTGATCAGTTAGTTTCTCATCTAAAGCTTTAACTTCTCAGACTAAATAAAAGGTTGTTTTTAAATGTCTGAACCAATTTTATGCAAGTCTTCCGGAAAAAGTCGTTCTGAGGGGTGTGTGAGGGACAGTCATTAAAGAATTAGAACAGGCTTCTGTGATGGAAAATGTTAGGCATCCTTAACCACGGATGTAGCTGTGCCTGCATAGGTAATGATATGCTTTAGTGTATTTTTCTATTTCAGGCAAAGATGCCCACCCGAAACCAGCAAGGTTATTTTCTTTTTAGTGCACCAGTTTTTCAAAATTAACTTTTGTTCAATAGATCCTCCTAATTTTAGCCTAGTGTGAAGCTTTAGTTGGAATGTTGGGTGTATCAAGGCTGTTGTAAAGATGAAGTGTATTAAATTGAGTGTGTGTGTGTGTGTTCATAAAGTCAGTCACTGGGGCCCCTTTTCTAGACTAACAGATGCCTGTGTGGAAGTGTCTGTTGGTGTGTGTGGTTTTAAATGTTTTTCAGCAATCTGTGTCACACACGCACCACCTCCACCCCCTGTTTGGCACTCCAATCTGTACAATCTTTGTACACACAAAAAGCAAAAAATAATACTATTTTGTTTGGTGTTTTGATAACCTGTAAGCTTTAACTGTGTCTGGGAATGGAAGAAACTACATCTGTTTGGCCTCGTGCATAACACAAATATGGCATGTTTTTAAAATAACTTTTTAAATATCTTTCAAATTACAGGCGAACACAGCTAACTTCTAACTGGTTTTGTAAACAATAGGTATAGTCTAAAGAAACTGGAAAAATGCATGCTGTAGACTTCTGGAAAGAGCTTACACGCTTTCCTGAAATGTGTTTTTCCTAAACGGCTTCAGAATAGAACACAGTGTAGATTGGGTGGAGCCTCACAGTCTCGGTAGGACTGAGACATGCTGTTAATTCAAGGGCAGTCTCTTATTAGCTCATGAGCTGCATAATAAAACACACACATTAAAAAAAAAAAGTACATTTTCAAGGGAATTGCATGAAGTTTAGTAAAGGGTCCTCAGAATTACTTATTTTTTGCAGCCATGCTGGTCCATCATTGTGAATGTTTTTTGCTTGAAAATGTGATTATACAGACTCAGACTTCAGTTAATAGGTTATTTATGTGGTGATCTAGTGAACACTTCTAAATACTACTCAAGTTTTGCAATTAGTGTGTTTTTGGAGACAGTGTTAGAAATTGCTACTGTAGTCTCCCCATCCCCCAGCTTTTGAGCTCAGAGGAGTCTAGTTTGCTTGCAGCTGCAGTGGTAGGCATCTTTCAGGAAGTGACCTTGGCTTGTATTAATCAAATTCAGAACACACAGAAAAGCTTCTTGGTAACATGCTGACTTGATGTAAAATTTTATAGCATCCATTTTCTTTTAAAATGAGGCCATCTTATAAAAAGGGAATTTATTTATGATATCTCAACTTAAAAGAATTTCTCTAAAATGACATTATATTTAAAGAAGGTAAAACAACAAAAACAAACTGCTCTTTTTAGTGAGAGGAAAATAGCTTTTTATATATGTAATTAAGTCTCAAATTACTATTGGCAAAACTGTATTTTAGCCTAGCCAAACTAAGAAAATACGGCATTATTTGATAGCATTTTCATTGTTGTCTTACTGTTTTTGAACTAGAGTAGAAAAGGTTGGTAGTAGGGCATAATCTCAATCAGCTAAGATTCTCACGATGTCTTTAACTTTCTGACTTGATGTATTTTAATCACATACTGCATCTTTCGTTAGCACCTCTCAAAGCATTAAACTTAACCTCATAGTAGCTGTGTTGAGCTGCTATGCCTGTTTGCATAGATTGAGAAAGGAATCTACCTGTGCCTGTTTAAGAAATCACTGTTTGACCTTGCCCGCCAGCTGGAAATTGTTTTTCATTGGCTGCTCTTAAATTGAGTGGTTGACTCTTCCTGAAGCAAGTTTTAAGAGTTTCGCATGATTATCTTCTTGCCCAAAACTATTTTGTGAATTGAGTTACAAAAAGAAGATTATTGGCAGTACTTTCAGCTGGCATAGCTGCTTGTAAGAGTATCTTGGGACCTACACAGAGGGTTGAGACCAGAATACCTTTCATCATTGTGAAATGCTGTGAAAGCCTTTAAGGTTCTGGGGTAAAATAACTTACTAGTTTTCAAACTGCATCTTTCTGGAGAATCAGTAATAGCTGCCACCTGACTAATGGTTTTTTTCCCCTTAGGTTGTCATGTGCATTATCTTAAGCAATCTACCATCTGGTTGGTTTCAGGGTTTGGAAAACCGAGTTCTACTTTAACTGGCATCTTCAGCATAAACCTCTTCTGCATGTTGATGGCATATTTACTCATTTTACCTCTTCACAATTATATTCAAATTCATGTCATTCTTTCTGCAGTGTGTTGGAGATCTGAGTTTGCTAATGTACGTGTTCTCAAGTGTTTCCTGACTTAACTGCTGGCTGTTTCAGAATGGTTTAATTCCATGTTGTTTACCTTGCAAATGTATGCAATGACTTGCCATTCTACTTGGTATGAAGTCAGAGTTGCTAATCATTCACTTCAAGATATCTGTGTAACCCTACCCCTTTCTGCTGTGTTGAACATACCCTTAGGTTACTTCACTACTGAATTTGCCTTAACTACATGCTTTTTATAGACGTCTCTTCGTGCTGCCTCCTATTATATTGTCTGTTATTGCACCAAACAGAACTCTTCATCCACATTGTTGCTTAGAGTGCTTTAGTCGTCTTTCCTTGTAGCCTGCAAGGCCAATGAACGAGTGATAAATCTATTGCTCTCTGTGCTTAAGTGTAGTTGACACTGACTTTCCAAGATCAAGTGGATGCCGAAACACAATCATAGATTGTGTCATTCAGTATTTGCTGTAATCAGCATTTTCATCAATCTCCCAGAGAATAAAACTGGTCCCAGCACAGACTTTGGGATACCCCACCATGGACTGATTCACTGAGGCAGTAGTTCCTGAGATGAAACTACATTGCTAGTGATGATATTTTGACTCTGGAAAGCTTGTGTCATAATTCTCTCTGTTAAAATTTTAAAGCAGAACTACTGATTAGGAGGTGACGGAAGCTGGAACCATTGATACAGAATGGAGGCATACAGTGGAATAAGAAGCCTGTTCTGTGTTCTTCCCCTAGTTCTGTAATCTTAAAATGAGTGGAGACTAAGACGTATCTTGTCTTTTTCTGTGCCAAAGCAAGACAATCTATTACAAACATCTTGCGTCCAGACCATTTTCTACTTATGTGGCTAGGTATTGCTTGTTTTCCTGTGCAAGACTGTGAAAAGCTGATGATTTTTGTGCCCCAGAGCCACAAATTCAATGTCCATCCTTCTTGGAGAAGGTGGAGGATCACTTGTTTTGAAGTCAACATCTTGAAGCAGAGCATTATTAATGGTACTGTGGGGACCGGACAGTGGGCAGCAGTACTCCTTGGGTTGCCCAGCCTTTATGCCAGCGTTTGACAAGAAGCAAAGTAAATCACTGGCAGCTCTGGACTGTGCATTTGGAATCCCTTCCGACAATTCTGTGCTGGTCTTCTCCCTCCCTCCCCTTTCACAAGGTCAGTCTTTCCTGTTTGCCAGCACATTCTCGCTGCTGCCACTTACAGCTCCATAGTTCAGTGCTGCTTTGACACTGCCTAGTATCAGTCCTACCCCTTAGATTATTACTGACGTGGTTTTCAACTAAAATGGGGGTAAGGGGACCCACTTCTTCAGCTTGTAACTTCTGACTCACTGGCGTGCCGCTCTGGCACGGCTCCTCTTCCGTCGTATTTCCACGCTGAAAGAAACGCTCAACTCGCAGGAGGCTGCTGGGGGGGCCCTGCTGCCTGCGTTGCTCGAAGGGAAGGGGAGGCGAGGAGCTGTTCCCCCTCCGCCCGCTCTCCCCGGCCGGGCGCGGGGCCGGCCGGGCCGCAAGGAGTTAAGGGCCGCGCTGCGCCCGCGGTGCTCGCTGCGGCCGCCGCGCTCTCATTGGCTGCGGAAAGGTGAAATTGAAACCACCGTAAACTTTTGACCCTGTAGCAGTTCTTGTGGAACGCCTTCCCCTTGCCAAGAGCAGAGGGCTATTTTTTTTTTTTTCCCCTTGCCCCCCTTTTTCCTGTATTTATTCTCTGTGATCGTGCCGTGCCGCATGCGGCCTCTCCAGGGAAGGAGGAGGACAAGCACAAGCAAGTAGTTTGCGTGTCCAGCTAACGGTAAAGCTGGAATATGTCTTACTGCTAGTGCCAGCTATCTTCTAAAACTCTGGTCAGTAAACAAGGAGGAGCCCGTTTTTCAACTTCCAAGATGGTTTTTGTGTGGTTAAAAACAAAAACACAAAAAAACCCCCACCAACCAACAGAAAACAAGCACCAAATTGATGCTGACTATCACGGCTAATTAGAAAGTGGGGAAGGGAGGGTGAGTCATCAGGCACGCTGGCTGCAGTGAGCTCTGCTGCTTAATAAACGGGTTGTTTTTTTAAAGATTGAAGTGGTTTCTCCGTACTGAAAACCAAGGTAGAAATGTCTCATTATTACTACTTAGTTCGTAAGTTGGTGTGTTAAATACATATTTCCCGAACTGTAACTGTGTTTCTATTTTGTATCTTCCTTAAACAAAATCCTGGTTTGGGTGGGAAGGGATCTTAAAGATCTAGTTCCAACCCCCAAATAATGTATTTTTTCAGTCTGGGAGACAGGTAGTGCCAGCTGAACTTCATTGCCAATTTGCAAAATGTAAGACGGCCATGGTAGCCAATATTATGAATTTTTATTAGTGTGTGTCACTTTCATACGATGCAGTTTGTCACCAAAAAAAAAAAAAAAGTCAAATATCTGTGGTCAAGAAAATTCACCTTCCCAATGTCGCTTTGCCAAACCAGACAAATAAAAGCAGCATTACGTTTTCAATGAAGTATGAATACGAGATTTAGTTAATCCACGCTTCTTTTCCCTTAAACATGTCTGTCTTTTCACTGACAAAAGAATAGCTGACTTGGTTACTTTACTGCATCAGCTGCTGTTTTCTCCCTCCCCCACTGCCAGGCACAGGTATCGGCCTGCTGTTCTTGCTGGAGCATTAAACTTACTGAATGTTAAGTGTCATTTAATCAAGGAGTCACTCAACACCTTACTTAGAGATAACATTCAAAACTCTCCCTCAACAAAGAAACTTGATTCCTGACTACTTCAGGCTGATGTTTTCACCTCTCTAGTGGCTTGTTCTTGCAAATAGTTTCATCAGATTTATACAGTGTGCTCATTTTCCTAATGAGAGATTAGGGTGGGGAGGAACTCTCAACTGCTGTGATTTGAATTTTTATTTTTTTAAAAAAATTCAGTTCAATAAGCAGTTCGGTGGTTAAGAAGTGTTTAGTTTACGGCATAATAGGACAAGATTGTCGAGGGTTCGGCGCGGGCTGTTCTCGGAGTGCGGCTGTTCTCGCTGCGGTCTTATCTGGGAATTGAGGGAGTCTCCTGAAGCATTGCTAGCAGCATCAAGGGAACAATGAATATAATATGATTAATAGCAGATCCCCTGCCCCCTCTTGTGTGCAATTCTCCTTGCAACTGCGAAAGAAACACGCGCTTGTAATGATAGTTGGTGGCCTCCGTGTTTGTTCCAGCTAGTGTTCCCAAGCAGCAGCTATTATATAGTTTATTTTTTTTTCCACTCCCTGTGATTCTTTGTTCTGTCTTCCCTGTGCTTGTGTGCGTCCTGTCTGCTTCTCATTGTCCGTTTCGTGGCGGTTCATCTGCCTTCGTAGCGGAGCTGCACTGAAGCTGCAAATCATGTTGCCTATCACAGCGAAATGGAATAAATGCTCTTCTAAAGGAAAGAAGAGTGAGTAACGACTCTTAGGAACTAAGAATCACTTGTGAACTCTATTTCTGAAGTGTCATTTAAATGTCTCTCTCTGAAAGGCTTCTCTTCAGCAGTTACATGATTGCATTGTGGTAACTGCACGTGCCTTTTAGCCTTAGAAATGGGTGAGCTCTAAAAATATTACTGTGTATGCCAGCAATAGGGTGGGAAACTGGCAAAAAATGAATGCTGGCTCTCAAGCTAAAGAAACACAAACTTCACCAGATTTGTAAATACTATAACTTCAAAGTATCCTACTTTGGGAGGAGTGTTATTGAAGACTATTATTGACAGCTAAATGCTGATCATGAGAAAAATCACTAGTGTAACCTCTACTTCTAATGAAAATGGCTAGAAAGAGGGATATCAGGGATACTGTCAATGCGTTTTGTAGCCAAAAAGCAGTCACAAACTGAAAATAAACTACAGAGTTCTATACTGTTTTATTCTGTCTGTTTTGAGGTTGGTTACTTCTCCCCATTTTCCTCAGAGGGGAATTGCCAGCCGCTTTGGAGCTGCCCTTTTAGAATTTTTTTCCCCCACTAAGATTTCCAAATTGGGAATGAGAAATTTAAAAAGAAGTTCATGCCAAGGTGTTTTCATGTATTCTTTCTGTTATCTAAAGTAAGCAGTTCCTATTGTCATGTTTTACTGAAGGACAGAAAGCTGATTTAGAGGAAATTCTAGAGCACAACCTCTCAATTTGGAAAATTATTTTATATTCCAAAACTCATCAGTACTTCTGTTGTGTGCTTCAAATTTCTGCTGGTTTATTTCCCCTCAGTCTCCTGAATTTGATCATGCAGTTGCACAGTGAGCTGGACTCTGGCATCTAGTATTAAAGCTTGCTACTTCCCCCTAAATCAGCTCTTAACTGTCATGCTGGCACAAATGATGCTGATAAAGAGTACATCTATAGTAGTTGGAACTTAGTTTTTTGTTTGCTTTTAAAACATTACCATTGTATCTCTGTCTTCTCTACTTTTATTTCTGTTTCAGTTGGTGATGAAACTTACTATTTGCAGTCCAAGTGTTTCATCGTGGGATGCAATAAGCAACTTTTTCTCTGCTCCTTCCTCAATAGGTTCATCTCAAAGCTGTCCTGTCTGCATCCTTGTTGCAGATCTTCAGTGATAAGTGAACTCTTGGTCCTCTGCAGCGATAATGGGCTGGGTTTCTGGAATGTAAATCCCTCCTTGAAGAGCTGTATTAGATACGGAGTCAGATCTAGAGGTCCTCAAAACACTTTTCAACCAACTTTCAGGTCCAGTTTTCCTCTAGCCTTGAAGCAGGTTTATAGCAGTAACTTCTTAAAAGACAGTTAAAAAAACCCAAAAAATCAACATATTCATTCTCTCACCATCTCTGCTAGCATCATAATTTTTTTAAGTTCTCTTGCATGTCATAGGGATATAGCAAGATGAATAGAGGCAAAAAAATTTTAAGCTGCAGATATGTTGATTCCTTTAAGCATATGTGTACATACATACGGTCTTGTTTCTCTGGCACTAGAGTTCAGGAATCAATGTCTAAGAAATCTTTTTTTTTTTTTTTTTTCCTTTCTTTCTGTTAATATACAAAACAGTATGTAGAAAGCAGTGTTTTTCAGATAGAACAAAGTGGTGTGATCTCAGTGAAGCAGACCTCCTGCTGCGAGTTATGTTTTGCCGCCCGCACTTTCTTGAAAAATGCAGTAAATACAGGGATTGGCTGCTATAGCTGAAAGGACTTCATGCATTTATAATCTCTGTAGATTGCATTATCTATACAGCTGTTGCTTATAAATGTTTCTGGGTTGATACGCCCTAATAGCCAGGTTGTTCCTAGCTTCTGTTGTAGGCTGAAGTCTTCTCAGGCCACAGGGACAGTAAATGGTAGCTTTCCTTACTGATTTCTACTGGGGTAGCAAACCAGGATATTTACTCTGTAGTCTTTTTAGAAGAGTCTGCTTTATTTTCAGCGGAGTTTAAAATTGGTTTTAGGTTGTTTGTTTGGGTGGGGGTCTTGGGGGTGGGGGTAGGACAGGACAGGATTGCTCAAAGAAATTCTACATTCTAATGTAGAACCCTCTCTGCCATTCACATTCAGAGGTGTTTTGTGTGTTCTGGAAAGCTCTTCTTACCGGTCCTGTTTCTTCATTAGCTCTGATTTCTCTAAACTTTCCTTCTGATGTTTATTGAGCATATAGTGCTTGTCCTTTAGGATGATAATTGGCATAAGCTATCTGGCTATTTCTCAAAGCAGTACATGAATTTTAAATAGTAGAGAGGCCACATCCCTGAACAGATGGAGGAAGGAAAACAGAAGATTGGCTGAAGTGCTCCATAACTGTTGCATTCCCTCATTTGTGGTATGTAGTCGTCCTTACAATAGTCTGCTCAAGTCTAGATCTGGAAGGCTAAGACAACAAAAGGGATCAACTCTACAGTTTGTGGTATCAAAAATTCCTCATGATGTATCACTGCATCATGCCCATTGTTCACTCTCTCTAATCAGATGGCAGTAGAAATGCATAGTTTTCTTCAAGATAAATTAAAAGCACAATACAATACTCCTTATAATTAATAATGCTGTGATCCTTACAGCAGACAGTTTTAGGTCTCCAGGTACAAATAGGGAATGTCCTGATAAATCAAGGATCTGACAAATATAAATAGATTCAGAGCAAAAACGATATGCCATAAAAAATGGTATGTCTTTTGTCTTGCTGACTCCACATGCTTTTGTAGTCTTTTGGTAATGATGCTGTGAAAATAGAGGATGAGTATTTTTTCATTTTGGATGTTACTACTTAAACATATTCCCATTTCCAGCAATGCAACAGGCAGCTGTAGAACAGGCAACATTCCTTCATAATAAACCTCAGGGCTGTGATGTGATAGAGAATAGGAAAATTAGTGATGCCTATCTAAATTTTTTTCAAGTGCTAAGCTTTGACTGTCCTAGGGAGGAAAAAGGGTCATGTGTACTGAACGTGGACAGTTGCAGAAAGTTTATTTTATTGGAGGAAAGAATTTCTTACGTCTTACAGTAGGAGAAATAATGTTGCTTTTTATTCAATGCCTATTTAATGTAATTATAAATTGAGGGGGTAACACTGATTATCCTGGCTATGCAGGTGGAGGAGGAAGGGGAAGCAAGCTCTGTGGTGGTCACAGTATCATTTTTAATTGATGTATGACTGTGGTTCATAAGAAAAATACTTCTGTAGGTAGCAACATTTCCGATAATACTAACTTCAAATACTTTTAAATTATATATATAGAATATATTGACAGCTTCAGTTACGCTGCTTTTTCTCTTTTCCATCTTCTTGTATAGAATATTCATTAGGTGATTTGTTCATTCAAAAGCTGCCATTCGCCTTCTTTTCTCCGTAATACAGTTTAAGTAGGAAAAGCGGTTCTGTCTCTTTGTTTTAGATTTCCTTTGTTTTTTCACCTTGATTCTCTACCACCTATATAACGTTTTCCTCCTGGGTCCTGTGTCAACATTGCTCACGTGTTGTTGTGACAGGATTAGAACTGAGGATTTCAGTCAGAGGAATCTTATTTTGAAATATCCTAAAGTTGAAAATGAAGAAAATTAAAATCATTACGACACTTGCTTAAGCTTGCTGTAAGAGGCAGAAGAGAGCACTTGGAGAGTGAATAAATTTTTGAGGTTTTCAGAAACTGAGTAACAGAGAATGACACATAAGAACAGACTGGAGTCGTGTGTGTTTTATGGGGAGGACGAAGGGGGAATCCTGTTAAATGAAAAGCAAAACCATTTAAAAACTGATTTAAAAAAATCACTTATACAGTTATTAGGCACATGATATTAGATAAGTTATTAGGAAACTAAAAAGCATTTTATATTTTTTAATAGAGAATATTTATAGTTACAGTTAGTAGACTTTATAAGAGTATTCTGTGGTATGTATTAGTTTCCTACTCATTCCTGGAAGCTAAATCTCCCTTTAGTAGATTCACCCTTTTTCAGTACTGAATAAAATGAGGCTCTGATATGATATGTCATGGTGAATTCTGTGTTTCTGTGGCAAACAGGTATTGATAATGAACACTAGTACCAGAAATGCGATCTTTATTTGAAGGAAATAACCATTCTCTTTAGCTTTCATGTTATTTTATGGGTATATAATATAAATGTTAATTATGTCTTTTCGGGTATGCAGAGGATATTTCTGATCTTTCTGGAAATAAAGTATTCTAAGTTGTAATTCTCTTTGCTTGCTTCTACAGTCTGTCAGAGCAAGTTTAATACTGTTTAATGGCGGTGTTCTACATAGTTATACTCTTCATGCTGTCTTCATAGTGTTCTTCAGTTAATGGTTTCATGAAGTTTCAGGATAGCTTCTGAAAAACCTTGAAGGCTGCTGGTCATTTATTGGCTCAAAAAGTTAGGAAAATGTTGATTTGCTTGGCTGTAAAAGCAAAATTAGTATTTGCTTTTATGAAACTTAATTCAGTGTGTCTTTGAAGTGCAATCATTAAAAAACCAGCCTTTTTTAAAGGTGTTTTTAGATTTTTTTTGTTCTGTCCTACAAATTAGCAGACCTAAGAAATTCTTTTTGTAGTGTATTAGGATCTCTGATGAGAAACTGAAGAACTTCTGCTCTGCTTGTATTGTGTGACAGTTATTTGTCAATCCTGAACCACTGCAGTTTGCAGGATGATGTTTTAAGATATCCGTTTCATTTTGCTTAAAATGCTTCACTGTGATGTGTGACATATTAGTGGCTAATAATGAACGATTTGTCAATGAGTAGCTGGCCATGCAGTAATGGCAGGGCAGTAAGTGGTATCCCCTTCACTGGCCCAAAGAAAGTAAGATATCCCCTTTCATCATCCAGAGTTCTGCAAAGATCCTTGAATTTAAAGAACATCTAGAGCTAGGAGAGATGCGTAAAGCAGTAAAAATAACTGGTTGGTGTTTACAGCAAAATTGCAGGATTTGTGGCTCTTTCGTAATCCAGTGCAGTGTTATCATTCATAGATAGTGGCATTTAACTCTTCTATGACAGATGGGTGACGTTTTACCTCTCATCCAAACTGAACTTCACTGTGGTCCATAATTTGACAGTTTTTGTCATTCTTAGTACCTCTCCTTTCCTTTTTTAATATGTCTGTCACAATAATACGGGATATATTTACTAATCTGTCTCTTTGAAGGTACCTATTTTGAAATGTCGATATGATGATTATAGCATTAAGAAGTATGTAAAGTTAGATATTTATTTTGAAACAGAACATACAAATGTTACTCTTCAGAGCTATACATCTTTGTGCTGGTATTAATAGGCAATTTATTTTAGGTTACAGCCTTTTCATTAGATTTTCTGCCTTGATTGTTCAGCTATAATTTCACATGACCAGTGTTGGTTTCAGAGCAGATACAATGAATACTGTAAATTAAATGTGCAAGGGGACTTTTTCATACTTCATATTCTATCTTATGCCGTGAAAGATCTGAAGAGCTTTTGTATTCTACTGAGACTTGAGTTTGCTCTGGTTAGTGCTTATAATCACTTTTGCAGTTAGAGGATGTTATTTTGATGTTTACATTGCTACAAATAATGCAATTTTTGTAGTAAGTCTAGCAGTTAAGTTGCCGCTGTTTTCAGCAGTTATTGTTCTGGTTTTGCAACACTGGTGTTCAATGTGGTTGATGAAAGATCATGTAGATTACTTATCATAACTGTAAGTAGTACAGAGAATGTAAAAAGCATGTATTTTAAAATAAAAAATGTGAATATTGTGGGTTATTACTGACATTGTTAGAAAACATCAAGTATACTGGAATAATAATTTCAGAAAGGAATTACTCCAATTCAGACGCTAGCTTTAACAAAGCTAGTAGTACCAGAACATTCTTAAGAGGTGTCTGTTGAGCAAACAAGGACAGGGAACTGCTGGAGAGGGTACGGCAGAGGGCTACAAAGATGAGTAGGGGACTGGAACATCCTNTGTTCTTCTTGGCTCTATGTACAGTGCACACCTATGTTTCTAAATAACTTGGGAAATAGTTCTAAATAAAATTTAGGTTTTCTGAGTCTTCTGATAGTATAAAAGACATTTACTGTATCGTCCTATTTGAAGTTAATAAAAATATTCAAGGAAAAGATTTCTCCCTCCCACTGAAGATAAAANATGTAAAAAGCATGTATTTTAAAATAAAAAATGTGAATATTGTGGGTTATTACTGACATTGTTAGAAAACATCAAGTATACTGGAATAATAATTTCAGAAAGGAATTACTCCAATTCAGACGCTAGCTTTAACAAAGCTAGTAGTACCAGAACATTCTTAAGAGGTGTCTGTTGAGCAAACAAGGACAGGGAACTGCTGGAGAGGGTACGGCAGAGGGCTACAAAGATGAGTAGGGGACTGGAACATCCTTCTTATGAGGAAAGGCTGAGGGACTTGGGTCTTTTTAGTCTGGAGAAGAGAAGGCTCAGAGGGGATCTCATCAATGCTTACAAATACTTAAAGGGCGGGTGCCAGGAGGATGGGACCAGTCTTTTTTCAGTGGTGCCCTGTGACAGGACAAGAGGCAATGGGCACAAACTTGAACGTAGGAAGTTCCATCTGAACATGAGGAGGAAATTCTTTACTTTGAGGGTGGCAGAGCACTGGAACAGGCTGCCCAGAGAGGTGGTGGAGTCTCCGACTCTGGAGACATTCCAAACCTGCCTGGACGCTGTCCTGTGCAACCTGCTGTAGGTGACCCTGCTCTGGCAGGGGGGTTGGACTAGATGATCTTCAGAGGTCCCTTCCAACCCTGTGATTCTGCGATTTTATCTGTTCTTCTTGGCTCTATGTACAGTGCACACCTATGTTTCTAAATAACTTGGGAAATAGTTCTAAATAAAATTTAGGTTTTCTGAGTCTTCTGATAGTATAAAAGACATTTACTGTATCGTCCTATTTGAAGTTAATAAAAATATTCAGGGAAAAGATTTCCCCCTCCCACTGAAGATAAAATTTTGAAAGAAATATTACTTTCAGCCTTAGTATTTATACTGGAGCTGGTGATAGAATTCTCATTGAATTAACAGAAACAGACCAATGCTAAGTGCTTCTGAAAATCCCAGTAGAAATATATTAAATTTCAGTGGATCAAAATACTTCCTACTTAAACAGAGAGAGGGAAAGGCATTGATATGACACGTGTATTTCATGATCTTTCAACACACTGAGCTTTTAACCTGCTCAGGAAAGCTAGCTAATACTTTTAATAAAAATTCACAATTTGATGTCGTAGTGCTTCAGACTTAACTGTGGAGAAAGAAACCTGCTTGTTAACATGGTAATCACAGTGAAATTTTTAAAGTACATTTCACTGTTTGGCATGATAATGGTAGCATAGTAATAATTTTTCATATACAGAGAATGATAAATTATATGTGGTTTCAAATGAGGGAGCTGGGGAATGAGCAGGTTTTAAGTGGACTACGCTGTAGATAGGGAGGATTGACATATTTATAGCACATTAAAAAGTAACATTTCTTAATGGAAGGTTCTCCCAATCTTATCCCTACCCTACCCTTTTATTGTACAGCTAGTGTTCCAAGACTTTGCTCAGTTTCTTGGGCTAATTCTGCAAAATACAATTAGAATTTTATAATGAGTGATTTACTACAGCAGAAAATGTTGTTCAAGTAAAACTGGGCTGTAAAAATACAGAATTGGTAGTGGATGTGAGAACAACTGTTTTTTCTCTTTTGAGTTCTTTTTGACTTGGTTTGATGTTGAATGCGTCCATCTTGGTAGAATGTGTATATCAGAGCGTTATATGTAACTTTACCTGAGATTTTTGGAAATACTTCCATTAATTTGTGTGATGAAGTTGTCTATGTAACAATACCCTGCTTTGGAAGTTTTGGAATTTGAAAATGCTAAACTTTTGACCTTGGGTGGATGTTGCCATGTATATATAATGAGCTATATTCAGCTGGTGAAGTAAAAATTGCATTTTTCTGGGCTCTAGTTTGTGGAAAAAATAGTGTATATTGGGCTGCAGTGCCTGACAGCTGACATTTATCAAGAGTAACATGAGCTTTACTCATTCTCACATTTTTAAGCAGCTTTCAAAGCTTTACATGTATACACATGTTCAGCATATGTCTCGCAGCTTTGAACATTTTGTTCTAAAGATGTTAGCTCTCATTAAGATGAGAATCCAGACTATAAACCCATAATGATTTTCGTTTATCAAATTTAGTCACAACGTTAACATTTTGTAAACTGGAACTATAATGTAAAACAGTAAGAGTAATGTTTAAAGCTTAAAGATACTTTTTCCCTGTTAAATGTTTAGTGAACTTTGGACCAAACTTGCAGCACACAGGATGGTTTTGAATGTACAGTGCTCTTTCAGAAGCATGCATGTACTAGAAATCATGAACTTAAATACAATAAAAATGCTATTTCTTCTGAGAATAAAGTGCTAAAGCTTCTCTTTGGGGAGGGGGGGGAAAGATGATGCATTTGCGTTCCAGTGATGAACAAATTGTCTGGTAGCCATTTTGATGTCTTTGTAAACAGCTTGTGTGCGTTGGCCACATAATGAAAAACTTGTTCTACTTGCTTTAAGTGTTGTGAAGAATTACGTGATTGTCTTGAAATGTTCAAAACTCTATATGTAATTATTGTTGCTTAATAATCCTCTTAAAGAGAGAATTGTCTGGAAGAAATTATTATTTTCATATTTGACAAATTTTCTGCTAGTCTGCATAGTTTGCTGGTCTATTTTTAGACTCGGAGTTTCCTGTTACTTCAGTAACGCAGTGTAGTGCTAAACAGATCACACTGGTCTGATGCCAGGTAACTCAAAACTGTAGGTGACTCCTAAAGATAAAACGGATGGGTATGATCATGATCATCATCATTTTAATTGCTGTTCAATGGTGTAAAGTATGTTTCTTCTTACTAATGTTCTTACTAAATACTCCATACTAAAATTACTAACATTCATACCAAATACTTTTAGTTTGTCACTTCTACATGGAAGTAATTTCAGATGACCTAAGAAATAATTTTCTTTCTTCTTTAAATAACATCCAAATTGCTAAAGTCAAAAGATAAATTAAGGTCTGAAGCCAGTCTGGAATTCAGACTTTGCTGGACCAGTTTGTTAAAAATTAGAGATTCAAGATGAGATTTCTTTGCTCCAGTCTGGAAGCAGCAGGGTTTAAACATTAGTTGATCTCAAACACTCCTAAAAGGCGTAATGGATTCACTGTATTTTCTGTGTTGTTTTGGATTGACCTCAGCCAAAATTGTGGTCATAATTGTAGCAACCCTTAAATCCTCCCCACTTATTTGATGAATTTAAGATGCGGAATTAGTTTTGTCAGATCATTTCAAGATATACTAATGCATGACCAGGTATTAAAGGCATACGGGCAACAAACAAGTCAAAGTAAGATGACAATAAAAAATATGTCTCTTTTTTAAGCTTGTTGGTCTTGAAATAATCCATATGTTTTAACTACTGTCCTTAAAGTCTTTGCACATTCATTTAAAGAAATAAGTGCCACTGTTTTATGACATTTTAAAATTTTGCCATTTTAAAATTTCAAAATTATTTCAAAATTTTAGACATTTTTGTTTAATGTTTTGTTTAGACTCATGAGAACCCTAAACTGATGTCTAGTGAAATGTAGTCTTGCAGACAAAATAAGCTGTATGAATAGCGGAAAATACCCTTTTATAAACAGGAATAAAAAGTTAATGTGGTTCTGCCAGCATGATTGTTTTTAATTACTTGTGAATATCTGTATATTACAAGAGTTCAGAAGATCCATTTTTCTCTTCAGCAGTATCCTTCATAATTTGTCTACTGTTTATGGAGTACTGGTAGAATTATGAGCAAATGAATCTCTTATAAATCTTAACTTTTTCTCTTGTCAGACTATGTTTATATACTTTTATCCTGTAGTCTTTCTTCCATGCATCTCTCCATGTACGCATGCTCAAGAAAAATATTATTTTGTGTATATAAGCATCTCTTTACTGAGGAAAGCTGCTCTTACGTGACTTTTCTTGAGATATTTTAGGTTGCTTTGTTGGAAACCTATGAGATTTCTCTTTGCAGTGACACATTGTGATCTTGGTGGTGGTGGTGCTTTAGGGTTTTTTGGTTTTTCTTTGGTTTGTTTGTTTGTTTTGAAGGTAGTAAATAAGGTATTTTGTTGTAGTGACTTGAAGCTTGTATGTTCTTTATTGACTAGCCCCAGTTGTAGAATTACAGTCTTTATTTCACAGTTGTAACACACATATTGCCAAAGTGGGACTGATGCAGGCACAAGCACATAAAGGTCTTAAAAGTGAGAAGCTTTCTTTCTGAGTTAGATTTTGGCATGCTTTCTTGATTTTTATACAAACTTAAATACATGGTAAGGTATATATTGGAGGGGAGCATATTTCTGCCTGTAAAATTTTTGTTGCTTTATTTGTTCTTTTCCTGCTGAAGTACCTGCAGGCATCATTATGTAAAACTGTAGACCCTAAGAATGATTGAGGATGTAAATCCTTTCTTTTAAAAAGCATTTTGTAATAATAAAAATGGATGAGTAACTTTATTTTTATCAGTGCTGGACACTGATACTGAACAACCAATTATAGTAGGGAGCATGGTGAAATTAGCATGCTGTAATGATATCTGGTTTTGTGCTATACTGTTGCTACAGTGATTGTGTGCAAAACTCATTTTACTATTGTAAATGAGTGCAAGTCTTAAAAGTATACTGCAGTACAGGTACAATATTTGCAGTGTATTATCTCATGGGTTGCTTGGCTTGATTAATCTTAACTTTTCTACTTTCAAATATTTCACAGATATACGTTCATTCGCTTACAATCAGTCTAGAAAAGGAAGGGGGTGATTAGCACACAGGTAATTTTTGAACACGTTGGCCAGACTGTATTATCATTCCCTAGTTAAGGAACTTGTATACCTATTGCACCAATGTTTGTGTTTACCTACGTGGTAAAATGTATCAGTGTTACTATGCCACTGTTTGTAGACTTTTGTCATTATAGTGGCTGAACGTTCCCAGCTGAACATTTGCTGTCAGTAATTTATCTGATATTAGGGTGTTTTAAGTCCAGTTAGTTTGTTCAAGGTAAGTGTAATATAGAGATGGTGAGTCAGTCTTCCCATGTAAACAAGCCTGTAGTTTTCAGTTTTACAGATCCTTTCTATGCATAGTTTCTCACAATGCACTGAAGATGGTCAAGCACTTCTCTTCGTTCATTCTTTAAAATACATTTTTTGTTTGTCCATGACCTAAATAATTGTAATATATTTTTTTCTCTAAGCAATTTTGATCATTAGAAGTCATAGGTGATGTTGTAGTTTTTAATATTTTTTCAAATTAAAATACTTCTCAGTTAATATAGGAAGGAAAACAATTGCTTTTTCTTCACGTTTGTATGTCTCTGTTGCAAGCTGCAATATTGCTTTTTTTTAAAAAAAACTCATTATATTTGCTCTTTCTCTTCAAACCCCAACTGTGACAGTGACATGACTAGCAAAGCATCTCATTTTTCATTTAAAAAGAAAAATGGATTCCATTCCCTCAGCACTGTAAAAGAAAATCTAAAAATATTGACAGTTTACCTTGAAGTCTGACTGAACAAAATGGAGAAGCAAGAAGCTTAAATCTAGAAGCCACTTTTTTCTTTTTTTTTGTTTAATAAGGAGAAAAACATGAGTTTTCATTATACATAGTTGTAAAGGGGAAATAAAAAAAAAAAAAACAACAAAACCCAAAAAAACCTGAGTTGCACAATTCCAGGTTTCACTGAACTCTCTTCACTGCTCTTTCATTGACCTCTGGCTTATAAATGGTAAAAGCTCTGACTATTAGATGTTCAGAATGATAGCACCATGTTTATCTCACTAGTTTTTCTGAGGCTTAATCTATTACTAGGAAAGCTTCCTGGTAAAGCTCTGTCAACAAACCTTAGTAAAATCACATTTCATACTGACAAAGGAGTCTCTATACAAGTTCCCTGAGTAAAACAGGTTATATGGGTAAATGTATTTTTGCTGCTGCACTAAAGCAATTCAGATATTAAAAACAACCAAAACAAAACAGACTTCTTACAAGTTTTAACAAATGTAAAATGACAAGAAATATTAGATCAATCTGAGGATCATAGAGGTCACACAGTAATTCTGTGCACCTTTATTTTTTTTTCCTGAAATAAGCTTTCCCTATTCAGAAGTCATGCCATGTTGACTGTTTTTCTGCAGACTTTGTTTAATCATGTGCTCAGTGATACTATTTTTTAGGGTAACTTTTACCATCTTACTATGGATGGAAGTCAGTGAAAGTATGAATGTCAAATGCACTGGTCCGTAGCTCCTGAGTGTTCCTCTGGATTGCTTTATGTCAGTTGGAGCTACACTGGTCACCTGCCAGTCCTCTGATACAGTAGCCGTTTGTAATGACAGATTGTGCAGTTTGTCCAGCAATTCTGAAGATCCATATTTGAACCCCTTCTTGGATGAAGGGTACCCCAGTGACTGATTAACACCTTGTGTCTGTTTGGCTTAATTCTCCCACTGTAGTTCCTTAAAATTCATTTTCCTTCTCCAGCCAGTTTGCCACAGAGAGATGCTAGAAGTGGGAATCCCTCCGGTATCTTCAGTGGTCAAGGCCAGCATGAAGAGATTTTCAGAGCTATGGTTTTATCCCCTCTGAGTGCCCATTTTATGCCTTTGCCATGAAGAAGTCCACTATCTCCCTAGCTGGCTTCCTGCTTCTGATGTGTTGTTTAAATATCTTTTTATTATCAGCTGGAGTTTGGTGTGAGGCAGTCGTCTCGTTCTTTTTTTAGTCCTGTATTTCCTGTTTACATTCAATTTACCGTGTTCTATGGGTATTTCAGTTCTTCCCACGTAGACAAGCTTTCCACTTTTTAAATGCTAACCTTTTCCCTGTAGTATCCCCCTTAACTTTCTTATAGAGCCATATAGGTATTTTTTTGATGATTTTGTTCTCTACTCCAAAAGCTGTGTAGGTGTAGCAGCTGCTATCCAGAATTCACTTGAGAGCCTGCATCTTTTTGTCTCTCTCCCTGTCTCACTGTTGTCATCACGGTACAGTCATACAGTGACAGTGTAATCACTTTTCCATCTTGAGGGCTGGGGGTGTGTGGTGGTGTCCTCATATATCACTGGAGATGTGTAAATTAATATTCCACACTACTTCGAAGCTGCATATTGTTTTTTAAACACAGCTAACTTTATAGGAGAATAATACTATCTTTGAGAATTTCATTGATTTGTGTGCACAAGCATTAACTGCTTAATGTGCTGACTACCTTTTCCTTTTTTTTCCCCATTAAGACTATTTAAGATATTTGGTTTTAATACTTTGAACTGGAGCTACAAATGATGTGATATAATGAAGAATTAAATACAATATTGTAATTGCTAGAAATTTTAGAATGTACATGTCATGGTGTCTGTATGTCTTTGGAAAAGTGTTTTGGCAGAATTCTTAAGTAGTTAAAAAATTTAAATCTTGACTCAATTCATATAGTGTAACTCAAGACTCAAGTTTTAAATAGCTGGGAATTTGCAGCGATTGTCTTGCTTGCTCAGTCATTTTAGCGTGGCAATGCATGTTCCTAGTAAAAAAGTCATATTAAAAATGAAGCTTAAGATTTGAAAGGCCTTTTTGAACTTACAGTAGATGTATTCAAAGCCGATTAATTAAATTTTAAGTAATACTCCTGTTGGTCTTATAAGGATCCCCTAAATACTATGTGAAATTTGGAGTTAAATTTAGAAAATCTTCTACGTTTTAATGAATGAACATCTGGTGAGTTCTAGTAAGAATTTGGTCTTTTTTGTTTTCTGCTGTCTTCACTTCAGTATTTCTTTAGGGTTCTGATCTACTTTCTCTGATGGCCAGGCAATGTTTTTTTAGGTCTATAGAAATGCTAGGCTTTCTTTGTTCTGTGCATTTGCCCTTTTATTTGATCTCTTCTATAAAATGTGTCCATCACACCTAGCTGGTTACTTTTTCTTCTCCTTCTGCAAAGACTCGTGTTTCCTTTTCCTGTTTCTCTGTGTTTGAGTCTGTTTCATGATTTCTGCCTGATTCTTCTGAAAACTGAATACAGCTAAGAAATCCAGCAAGAAATAGGACTAATTTAGTTATGGCACATAATACTTCCTAACTGCATTTTACAGAATTATTCACATCTTCACGTTACAAACAAAAAAGGCTTGCTCGCCTTCCTCCCCCACACCCTCCATTATAGGCGTATAAGGCGTCTATTGTCTCCATTCATATTGAGATGTCACAGATGTGTACACTCTTCTGGGTTCTTTTCTCTCTTGCAGCTCTAATGACCGCTACTCCTTTGATTCCTTTCTCAGGCAAATTGGCATAGGCTATACAAAAAGAAATTTAGGTCACAAATAATCTCTAAATTATTCTACTTGAGTGAGAGGAAGATTTAGCTGTGTATTTGTATATACAGGAAATTTATGGCAAAATATGCCAAAATTAGTTTCATCCAACAAATACTGTTCTGTCATCTCGGAGATCATTGACTTAAAAATATCACCAAAGGAGTGTGCAGTTTTAGTGTGAAATATGTGTGCAATTGAAAGATTTTTAAAGCTATATTTATGGTTTTTTTTTTTTAGAGATTAAAAGCAGATGTGTTCACCTGTACTGTTAAAACAACTAGGAGTATTAGGAATGGCTAATTTTAAACAAATACTTTTATTTTTATGTATTCTAATTTCAAATATAATATAGATATTTCTGTGCTATTTTGAGATTAGCTACCCTCAACACCAGATTCCCTCTCTGTCAGGACAGTGAATTTAGGGTTTAGCTCTAAGCATGGATGTAGCTTTCTTTGAAGTACCTGGAACCCCACTTGTGTTATGACTCTTGGCTCTGTAAACTGAGATGTCATGGTAGGCAATTTATATTTGCTCATGGACCCTATTAGTTGCACGGATATGCAGATGGTTGAGTTAAGCAGGCAGGAGCAGTGGTCTTCTGTTCGTTAAGAATGATTTTTCTGTAAGCATACAAATTCCTTTTTTTACATGCTCCTCAGGTACACTATTCGTATATAGAAAAAGCAAGCGTTTACAGAAACAGGAAACTATTTTGTGCTTTGCATTACATCTCCGAACTGTCTTGTACCAACATCCTTTTATGGTTGGCTACTTTATTTTCCAGTTAAAACTAGCATTGTCTTTAAAGTATACTAGCAGGTCGCACTCTTCATCACTTCTGTAGGCTGAGTTTTGCCTGTTGTCTTGTCCTATTTTTTAAGTTAAGAGCACTCAAAAGGTAAAAAAATCCACAGGTACAGCATGGTTTCTAATTGTTTTACAGGATGCTGTGATTAAATCTCAACATGTTAGCTAAGTTATTCAAGCTGCTTCTCATTATTGTTTGTCTTTGTTGTTGTTTTGTAATAATACAATAATACTATTCCCTCAAATACTTGTGCCCTTCAAAGTGTGTATTTCATCTGGCTGCGCATTCATGACAGCAGGCCACCAGTTTATGACATGCTTTTTTTGAGAGGTGGTTCTGTCCAGTACTAGCGGCTTGGTAGCATGGGATGGTATATTTTGTAGAGCTGGCTTTGAATATTTAGGAAGAGGGACAGAAATTACTGTGAGCGTGTTTTGGGTGGCTTGTATCCCAGCTCATCTGCTGTGGACCCAGAGCACTACTGGCAAGATTTATTTCTGTCCGTTAATTTGTGTGTAACTGCTGCTAATACCAAAATCTGTCTTTGAAGCATCATAAAAACTGCAACCAAAATATTTCATTAAGCGTTACATTGTGTTGTTTTCTTGGTATTTGTGCTATGGAAGTCTTGAAAGTTTGGAGTTTTTCCAAGGTTAATATCAGAAACTATTTTGTTAATTGTGTAACAAATTGTGTTCTTATAAATACAGAACAAAAGATTGTTGTCTAGACACTAACAGAAAAGATTCTTGAAACTGCAGCACTGGATTGCATACTTTGTAGACCTAATTTTGTGTCGTTCGTAAAAGTGAAACGTTTGCTTTTTAGTAGTCAGAATCAAAGAGGCTCTCTCTGTTGATGACCAGGATGTTCCAGTAAATTTTGAAGTTGCTCTGATGTATTTAATGTTGAAGCGTTTTCACTTCAGAGGTCTTTGAGTGTGAGAACTTGCCTCACTTGGTCAGTTTGGCTGAAAATGGTACTTTCACAAAGCCAAAACATGACAGAGCTCTATAGAAATATTCACAAGCATCAGGACTGTTCTTCAAGGATTTGCAGTTTCCAGCTGTTGATAAATTTCTGTGCTTCTTAATAATTCAGGATTATTCAAGTGCTAGGAAATGGCAGATGAAGAGAACAGGCTGATAGGCTAAATGTATGGTGGGATGATTAATGACAGTGCTCTTTAAGGCACATGAGTGTCAACTAGATCACATCTGATCTCCCAAGATGAACAGTTGCCCAAAGTAGAACGGGGGAAACAAAACTATGATTAGATCATTGCAAAAATTCTAGGTTGGATACAGCTTTTAATTGAGAGACTTGCTTTTTAATTGAGGCTTGCTTTTTAAATATGCAAATATAAAAAGAATAGTTAGAATGTTTTTTTAGCTGTGCAATTCTAATTAAAAAATATTTTTGGTCTGCAGCTTGACACTTGAAAGAGTTTACTTCATCAAATAAGTGGTTTTCTTACAAGCCAATCTCCGTACCTACTGAATTGATGAATACTTTCAATTCATATACAAGATTCAAAAACTAAATTGGAAATATTGGGAGTGAACATCTATCGCTAATAATAGCTGTAGAAAATTCAACAAATTCATCTGTTTTGAATGCTTTTCTGAGTATTACTTGTAGAAGTTCAAAAGCTGGCATTAAGCTTGGCATCTACTTGATAGAGATCACATCAGAAACTGATAGTGTGTACAGTAAATGTTTCATTCTGTCAAAACCAGTCAGTTTTTCCCTCTGTCTGAAGGCATTGTGGTATTGTTAGAGATTTTGATCCAAATGTAAAATGACTTCTGTCTCTAAATTTAAGCTTGCAATGGACAGGCTTTTACAAGGCAATTGCTGATATTTTGCCTGATTTTTAACTGCTTCTTTGGAAAACTCTGATTTTGAACTGTTCTCATTCTAAATATGTTTTATATAAAACTGTGATCTCTGTAAAATGAGTAAGATTTTTGGCATGATAGGGTCTGATTCAATTATACCAATGTCATAGCACTAAATGAGTTAATGCTAATTGTAATACTATAGTTGTGTTTAAGTTGTCTCTCTCTAGAAGTCCAGCAAGCAGTCTTTACTCCATGAGACACTGGTAGGGTAGAATGGCTGAACAAAAAAATTGCACGTACATAATATATAAAAATATATGTGAAACCATTCAGTGTCTCAGGAAGGAGAATGGACTTGCTGATGGCACATTCAGAGCTTCAGGAAAGGGAATGGACTTGTTGATGACTTGGGGAGGGGTCACGTGTGTTTAGTGACACAAACTTGGTTTAGTTGATTACATTTCCTGTTTTCACCAAGAACTTCATAAGTACTCTCTGCTTTTAAAGTGTCAGATAGTGAGTGTATAGCTACCTCAAAGAAAATGGTAGTTGTTGCTGCTGAAAACTTGCAGATTGAATTCCTACTATATTGAAACTATGTTTGGGAAGTTGCTTCCTCCCTTTTAAGGGAAAACTAATTCCTTTGTAATTGTTAAATTAAGCTAAGAGCTCTTGTATCTTTATCAGATCGTGTCAGAAAATGACTCTGTTATCTTATAGAAGCTACTGTATTCTGTAAAGAAAAAAACACCCCATATTTGTGTGATTTTGTTCCCATAAAATATAGTTCTCCCTATTTTATAAGTTGTACCATGAATCCTGTCTAGTATCTACTAGTAGTTATCTCTTTGTGTTTGCATTTGATATGATTGTTACTTAGTTTCTGGCAATCATCCCTTTGCATTGGGCTTTTTCTTTATAATGGCAGTGATTAAAGTTTGTACTGAAAAGGTGATCACATTGTTGTAATGTGTAGTGGTCAAAGTTGTGTGTGAATTGAAGTCATATATTGTTAAAGCATGAAGCAAGCTTTCATCAGATAAGTTAATATATCTACTTAAAAGCAAAACAAAAAGTTTGAAGTGATTAAAAATAATGTTTTCAGGTTTATATGGTCAAACTGATAGTTTCATGTTCTAAGGCTCTTAGTTGATATCCTTTTCTAATTTAGAGAGAATTTGTACTTTGAACTAATCTTTAAATAATTTAGGATTACATAATTCAATTTTATCATAGAATCATAGCATGGTTTAGGTTGGAAGGGACCTGAAGATCATCTAGTTCCAACCCCCCTGCCATGGGCAGGGACACCTTCCACTAGACCAGGTTGCTCAAAGCCCCATCCAGCCTGGCCTTGAACACTTCCAGGGATGGGGCATCCACAACTTCCCTGTGCAACCTCTTCCAGTGCCTCTCTGCCTTCCTGGTGAAAAATTTCTTCCCAATATCTATTCTAAATCTACCCTCTTCCAGTTTGAAGCTATTACCCCTTGTCCTATCACTACATGCCCTTGTAAAAAGTCCCTTTCTAGCTTTCTTGTAGGCCCCCTTTAAGTACTGGAAGACTGCTATAAGATCTCCCCAGAGCCTTCTCTTCTGCAGGCTGAACGAGAGTCTCTCAGCCTGTCTTCATAGGAGAGGTGTTCCAGCCCTCTGATCATCTTTGCGGCCCTCCTCTGGACCTGCTCCAACAGGTCCATGTCCTTCTTATGCTGGGGACCCCAGAGCTGGATGCAGTATTCCAGGTGGGTCTCACAAGAGTGGAGTAGAGGGGCAGAATCACCTCCCTCGCCCTGCTGGCCACTCTTCTTTTGATGCTGCCCAGGATGCTGTTGGCTTTCTGGGCTGCGAGTGCACATTGCCGGCTCATGTTGAGCTTCTCATCCAACAATACCCCCAAGTCCCTCTCCTCAGGACTGCTCTCCATCCATTCTCTGTCCAGCCTGGATTTGTGTATGGGATTGCCCCAACCCACCTGCAGGACCTTGGACTTGGCCTGGTTGAACTTCCTGAGGTTCGCACAGGCCCATCTCTAAAACCTGTCCAGGCCCCTCTGGATGGAAATCCCTTCCATCCAGCCTGTCAACTGCTCCACACAGCTTTGTGCCGTCAGCAAACTTGCTGAGGGTGCACTCAGTCCCAACATCCACGTCACCAACAAAGATGTTAAATAGTACCAGCCCCTGTACTGACCCCTGAGGAAAACTACTCGTCACTGCTCGCCACTTGGATGTTGAGGTGTTGACCACAACCCTTTGAGTGCAACCATCCAGCCAATTCCTTACCCACTGAGTAGTCCATCCAATTTAGAGACAAGGATGTCATGTGGGACAGTGTCAAATGCTTTGTACAAGTCCAGGTAGATGATGTCAGTTGCTCTTCCCTTATCCACCAATGCTGTAATGCTGTTGAAGGCCACCAAATTTGTCAGGCATGATTTGCCCTTAATGAAGCCATGCTGGCTGCCACCGATCACCTCCTTATTTTCCCTGTGCCTTAGCAGAGTTTCCAGGAGTATCTACTCCCTGCCCTTGCTGGGCACAGAGGTGAGACTGACAGTGGGCTGCCATGACTTCTCAAATATGTTCTCTCAGGACCTGCAGATGAATCTCGTCAAGTCTCATGGACTTGTGCACCTTTAGGTTCCTCAGCTGGTCTTGGACTTGGTTTTCTCCTACAATGGGTGGTTCCTCATTCTCTCAGTCCCTGCCTTTGCCTTCTGCAACTTGGATGGTGTGGTTAGAGCCTTTGCCGCTGAAGACCTAGGCAAAATATTGTTTAGTACCTCAGCCTTGTCCATGTCCCAGGTGACCAGGTCTCCTGTTTCCTTCCTGAGTGGGCCTACATTTTCCCTAGTCTTCCTTTTGTCACTGATATACCTATAGAAGGCTTTCTTGTTGCGCTTGATGTCCCTGGCCAGATTTAACTCTGGGCTTTAGCTTTCCTAACTTGATCCCTGGCTGCTCAGACAATTTCTCTGTATTCCTCCTAGGCTACCTGTCCTTGCTTCCACCCTCTGTAGACTTCCTTTTAATGTTTGAGATTGTCCAGGAGCTCCTTGTTCATCCAGGCAGGCCTCCTGGCTTTTTTTGCCCAACTTCCTCTTTGTTGGGATGCGTCACTCCTGAGCTTGGTGGAGGTGGTCCTTGAATATTAGCCAGCTTTCTTGGGCCCCTCTTCCCTCCACGGCTTTATCCCACAGTACTCCACCAAGCAGATCCCTGAAGAGNAGCAGACCCCCACTGTAACATCACCTGTCCCTGCCCTCCCTTTAATCTTGACCCATAAGCTCTTGGTCGGCTCCTCATCCATCCCCAGGCATGGCTCCATGCACTCCAGCTGGTCATTGACATAGAGGGTGATACCCCCTCCTCATCTCCCCTGCGTGTCCCTCCTGGAGTCTGTATCCTTCTGTTCCAACACTCCAGTCATAGGAGCCATCCCACCACGTCTCCATGATGCCAGTTAGATCATAGCCTTGCAGGCATGCGCATGTCTCTAACTCCTCATTTGTTCCCCTTGCTATGTGCATTTGCACAGAGGCATTTAAGTTGGGCCATGGATGAAGCTAGCTTCCTGGCTGGAGTGACTCGTTTTCCTTTATGCTGCACTCCATGTGCTCTCCTGCTGACCTGCAACCCTTCTCCAGGTTTTGGGCCCCTATTACTGGTATTGGCATCATATTGGTAGGAGTGGGATGGATTGTGGTTCCCCTCCCCCGGCAACTCTAGTTTAAGACCCTCTTCACGAGCTTGGCAAGCCTCTGACCAAAGATGTTCTTTCCCTTTTCTGACAGGTGGACCCCATCCGGCTGCAGTAGACCAGGTTTCTCAAAGTGAGTCCCATGATCTAAGAAGCCAAACCCCTGGCTGTGGCACCAGTCCTGTAGCCAGTTTTCCCTGGCCCTATCAACCCCCCTCCCCTTTGACTGAGAGGATTGATGAAAAGACTACCTGTGCCCCAGAGTCCCTGACGGCATCTTCCAGGGCTCTATAGTCTTTTTTGATAGTCTTCAGACAGCTCCCAACTGCGTCACATAATTTTAACAAATTATGTGAATTAATTCAAACTTAATTCCTAATTAACTGATATTGTAGTATGTAGAGATGCATTATACAGCTTGTATTCTTCTTACTAACCTATGGATTATATCAAGTGTCAAATGGCATGGAGTCACTTATGAATTAGGTGTATATAGAGCTGGAAAGTGACTCTTAAATACTGTTATGTTGGTACTCCCTTGTGAGCTCTGGCAAGGGTATTTTGTCTTGTAAGTGGACCACTTTTTATATAGATTTCCTATTTTTTAGAATTTTATTGCTGTTGGTAATAGTAGAGGGGTTTGTGCACTGGTCACAATGCAATCTCTTTCCATAGTGCCAACTGGTTTTGGCAAGGATGATGGGAAGAACTGTTTTCCACTTGTAGAACTTCATTAAATATTAATATAAAACCTAAGTAGACCCGTATGTATTTCAGTCAGCTACTGACTTGCTTGAGTTCCTTCTGCTGTTAAAGTGTCTGGACGTACAGAAAAGAATGGTGGTGTTCTGTGGTTTCTTACCAGTTAAGGAGTTATCAAGTCCCATTATAGTAGCCCAGACATCACATCCTGTTTCTTTCTTTGTGGTATTTGAGATAGAGATTTTTTCTTTCTCTATATATTTATGAATTTTTTAAAAATAACTGTTTACTGACTCTTCTGGACACAAACTTGAACACAGGAAGTTCCATCTAGACATGAGGAGGAACTTCTTTGCTTTGAGGGTGGCAGAGCACTGGAACATGCTGCCCAGAAAGGTGGTGGAGGCTCTGACTCTGGAGACATTCCAAACCTGCCTGGATGCCATCCTGTGCAACCTGCTCCAGGTGACCCTGCTCTGGCAGGGGAGTTGGACTAGATGATCTCCAGAGGTCCCTTCCAGCCTCTGTGATTCTGTGACTTACCTATGTTAAAAACATTCTGAATATATTCTAAAAACACTCAACTAATGCTATCAGCTCTATTGAAAGCCCAAATTGCCTCTTCCAGTACAGTGGCTTGGAAATCAGCCAAGATTAAAGGCCACCTTCAGTATTTTTTTGGCCTGCTGAGTTTGAGCATACCAGTTCTTGTTGCCAGTGTCGCGCAAGTAGGTGGTGTGGCTGCATCGTGCCCAATTGTCTTTTACTTACAAGAGCTCTATCCTGACAAACACATCTAGCCAAATAAGTTCGATACCTTTTCACAGCTGGGTTATGAGGGCAGCAGTTGTTCTCAGTCTAGAATGTGGCTCCCGTGTCTTTGGAGTCGTGGTGAGATGCAGTAGCCACTTTGCCACAGTGGTTTGTGCAGGAGCTGACAGATGAGAAATTTTTACAAGTATTCTGCAGTGTATGGTGATGGCATAAGGATCAAAACTACTCTTTTTTTGTAACAGTGAGTTCACTGGAGGCCCCCCTTTTCTCTTTCATACATTTTGTTTGCTGTAACAAGGTCCTGTATCTATTGCTGTGACTAGCAAACAGGGACGTATAGGAAACAAATTAACAAGTAATGACATTCCAAAAATAGAGCATGTGCGTTATTTATCAGAGGAACAGGAGACGTGCTCTGAGTGTGTTCCACCTCTGACCATTCTTTAACTGAAAGTGTCCTGTCATTTTAATATATGCAAAGTGAACAAGGCTCGAGTTAATTGTCATGTCTGACAAATAGTGGAGGAGTGCATAGTGCTTACTAAACACTGCAGGGGAATTGGTAAATGAAACCTGACAAGCCCTGAAAAATTATAATCTCCCTAAGACAGAATGTATAATGTAAAAAGGATGTGTGCCGAGTTAAGATTATTTAACATGTTGCAACAAGGTGTGCTTCACTGGCTACCAGATTGCAGATGGCGCTTTTTTTTTTTTTTGGTAACTGACAGCCCTGATTCAGTGAAGTCTCTGAGTCAGTTATTTGTTATCTAGTAAATGACCTTTTTGGCTGAGGAGGTGGGGAAAAAAGAGTGGAGAATGATCAAATGTGTATGCTTGGAAAGTGTTGTATTAGTTATTGTACTGATGGAAGTGCTAGATTAGGATAATGATGTATCAGTACAATTAATGTAATTTGCTGTTTGCTTCATAATATAGGTATGGCTGCTTTAATCTTAAAACATAAGTTAAGACTTTTTAGTACAAAATAGTTACAGTACACCAAAACCTTTTTATTAACTCGGTGTATTTGAGTCTCATTATCTGTTTCAGTAGTTTGTTACATTTTACTTTCAGATTCACAAAGCTGTAGTTAAGGTTCAGCAGCATATTTTATCTGCTGTGTTTTTCCTCTCCCCCAGGGGAGGTTTAAAAATACGTTGTTTTTTATGTATTGTAGTTTGAAGTGTAGTATATTGTATTTGATTTCTTCTTTAAACAGGCACATTAATTATTTCTGAAACATTTAAGGAGGATTACAGATACAATCCTTTTTACGTCTTCTTTCAAAAAGCAACCGTTGTGTGGCACATTTGACTATGAATATATATGAATATTTTTAACCTTAAAAACAGGGTAGCTTTAGCTCCCTGTCATATTGTTGTCTGTGCGACAGGCAACAATATGGCTTGTCCCTTCGCCATCCCATCCAAACTCTAATGTAATCTTCTTAGTTTTATGAGTTTTAAAAATGGAGTCAAAACCAGGACCGTATGTACACTTAAATTTGGTAGCCAGGCTATGTTGGATGTCTAGTTTCTGTATGGTATAAACTGAAGGTCTCTGTAGCTCATTGGGAAAATCACTGAGATCAAAACATGCTGAATGATGTTTTTATGTGAGCACTCTTGTTTTTTGGTTGAGCAGTTTTTAGACAGGAAACAGTATGCTCACGTGTTGAAAGTGGTACTAGTGTGGTGAGAGCTGGTGGAGAAGCTGACTGCACAGCCCCAAATGCCAAGCTTTTTAGAAGAATACTGGCTCTGAGGCTGGCAGTCGCTTAGTGCATGACTGTGCTTTGATACACGCACTCTAATAACCTAAACTAATTCATGTGGAACAGAACAGAAAACGATGTTGAAGTAAAATATTTTTTGTATTTAAAAAGTTCAGATGTTGGCTGTTATCTCTGCTCAGAAGAGGAACCATGTAGGTTTCGAGCAGCGGTAACAGTTGAATGGTCAACTCTCAATATGTAAGAGTTCAGGCTTTCATTAGCAGGAAAAGATCAAGTATTATTGCAAAAGAGGGATGTATTTTATTTTTTCATTTAAATGTCATAGATGATAACAATGTAATGACTTATTAGATTATAGAATTCTAATACACTGTTTTATTTATAGTGGTAGTAATATAGTAGGTCTAATTTACTTTTGATATATGGCAAAAATGTACTGTAGCTTATTTGGTGTTAACTTTACTGCGTAGGGTTTTCATCCCTGCTTCAGGTTGTTTTAATTTCTTTCTGAACTGTAGAACAGAATTTAGAATATCTGTCTAGGTTGCCCTGCCAGTTGATGGTTCTTATAGGATGGTCCTCTGCAGTGTTTGGCCAGACCAAATGAGTGCAAATGCTACTCTAGATGCTTTTCTAACCCTTCAAGAGCCTTCAGATTATTCAGAAGGTTTTTTAGTTACTTTACTGCAGTACTCCTTTGAGAAGCTGTATTCCATCTTCTGTTTAAACAGCTCAGATACTGACATGCATGGAATTAATATTTACTTGAGAGGAATATAAAGGGAATATTCTAAAACTAATTTAAATTGTGTTCAGGTTTTTACAAGGTCTTCAACTTAATACATTTTCAGGGTTCTTCTCTTTCCGCTTGCATTTGCAGTCATACAGAATCCTTTTGATACTTGTGGGTCTTGAGTCTTCCACCTTTAAGTGACTTTGTGCTGTTCGTTTCTCCTGCGTAGGTCAACTTCTCAGTGAGACTTTTGTTTGTGATTCTGTTGAACTGCTTCTGTTCTTGCACAGGTGTATTCACCAGTTGATCAAGCTGTTGTAGAAATTTGAGGAAAAAAAACTTAGATCAAACTGAACAGTGAATATAATTTATGTTACCTTTTTGTTTCATAAATTCTGTCCAGTAGAGACATCAGAAAATAACCCTTGTTGAGCATAAGACCACCTCAGCGAAGCTAGATAGCAAACTACCACTGAGGTAGTATAGGTTTGGTTTAGCATTTTTACAGAAATGAACATCTGAAGGATTTAAGATGTCC
This sequence comes from Burhinus bistriatus, assembly GCA_013397275.1. Taxonomy (NCBI): domain Eukaryota; kingdom Metazoa; phylum Chordata; class Aves; order Charadriiformes; family Burhinidae; genus Burhinus; species Burhinus bistriatus. The sequence goes on from VYXH01005921.1 coordinate 868,850, forward strand.
AAATGTTTCTGATACTTAAGATTTCTTAGATTTTTCTTCTTTTTTTGAGTGCTTTTGTTCTGGTTTTCATGATTAGCAGAAGTTGATTTAGCATAAAATGGTGCTATAGAAGTCTTTAATTAGGAGACAGTTTGCTCTTGATGCTTACTGTTACGTGACCACATTGTCAATCAACCTTCTAATTGGTAATTCTAGTTCATATAAATAAAGCTACAGTCAGTATTGTCAAAGGGACGGTTAAAATAGCAGATGAATGCATATGCAACTAGTTGATATGAAAAGCTTCAGTTTAATTTCTTAAGAAATGAGCTACTTGAATCAAACTCCTTTACCTGCCTGCTAGTGATTACCTATTAAGTAGTCTGGGTAGAAGTATCAATTTTGAAACTCTTGATTTTGGATAGGACTATGGTGTGTGCTTACATGTGAATGTCTCATAAATATTTCCCAAGAGCAATTTATTTTTCTAATTAGCTTGAGCAGCCTCTGCTCTACGTAGTGCTTTAAGCAGTTTTCAGTAAATCAATTCAATCACACAGCTGTTGTTTAAAACTTTTCCTAAGTTACTGTAATTCTCTATAGAGACCCAGAATCTCACTAATTAGTACACTTAATCATACCTTGTATAAAGCGCATGATAATATGGATTAATCATTCCTAGAATTTCATAGAAAAACAGAGTAACAGAAACCTGAGTGTTCGTAGCTCTGAAAACAGTTTGCTATTCTCATGTAATAGTTATGTACGAAGTGATGTATACAGGCTGACGTAGAGTGGCTATGCACTTAAATTTTACTTGCTAGTCATAACTTCACAAAATAATTTGGGGCTGCAGCTTTTTATATTAAGATTTAAAAGTTACTGAGATCAAACAACAGTTTCATTATTTCTTCCAAAGTAAAAAAAAAAAAAAAAAACAAAACCAAAACCACCACCACCAACAAAAAACAACACAAAAAAAAACCCCAAACCCCAAAACCTTAATCCTTATATGAAAGGAAGTCTAGCTTACTGGGTAGCATTTGTGATGTTAAGATTCAGACTTTTGAGCTGTTCAGCATATAGCAGAGGTGACAATTAGTTAGTTATTATAAGTGAGTTTTAAACTTGGTTGACATTAAAATACCTCAATATTGAATGTTTACTTTTTTGGTAATGTTATTAATATTAGATCAAAAAATTGAAAAGCAAGCACTTTTTCTTTAATGTATAGCCTTTTTTGTTTTTCAGGATGTGACTTAAAATGACTTCAGATTCTGAAGGTCCTTTGAAAAATATGCTGTGCTTGAATGTTTGCTAAGGACAAGTAAGTGACTGATTTCATATTTGGACTATATGTACCTGAATAGTTATTCTGTCACCATTTTTAAAGCTACAATTTACAAACTGTGTATGTAAGTATGTAAGAAGAGCATGTTCTTAAAAAGTAGAAAAGGGGGAGGGAGGAAAGAAGAGAAAAGAAAAAACAAAAACAAAAAAACCCTTTACTTCACTGCTGCCAGAAAGGAGTTTTCTAAGTTTGTTTTCTTGTGGATTCCTATCTATATAAATGGAAACATCAGTTATTTCTGTCGTCAGTCTTACAACAAAAGAATCTTTGCATAGTTTCAGGAATATTTTGAATCGGAAGTTTCACTGGAAAGCCATCGTAATTTTATATATGTGTATTTGAGGGAACTATAAGTTTGAAATAACAGATTTTCCCTAAGAATACAGAGTTGCTGAATGGAATGTCCTCTAGTTCTATTTGTATCAAATACAATTTACGTATTTGGGGCTTGTCTTAGCATTAACCAGTTAGTTTATTATAATTTGCATCTTAAAAAACTGTGAATTATGTATTGGTTTTTAGAAAGGAGGATTATATTTAATATTTTAACATTATATATAATTAAAAAAATCCAGATTATTTTCATGATTCATTGAAAAGGACTGGTTTGATTTAATTCTTCATAATTGGCTTATTTTGGGGAATGCTAAGACCTAATTTATGCCTTTTCCCTAGTGAATTTTTCAAACAGAAATCAGCTTAGACAGAAGAACTTCCAAGCATACAGGATACCATGAGTACATATATTTAGTATAGGAAAAAGTTGATGGTTTCATGGGCCAAAGAAGTGTTAAAAGTGTTTTTATGCAAATAATATGATTTTTAAAAATAGTTTGAATATGTTTTAAATTAGTATTGTATGGTTGTGCTTTGTGGGTTTTGGGTTTTTGTGTGTGTGGTCAACTATTTCAGCTAGACAAATACAAAACCTAAATCTGTAGCATCTAATTGTTTATATTTTTGGGCCCCTGTTAGTACAAAACCTTCCCAGTTGCCGTGTCCTATTTGGTGAATAGGTCTTTCATCTACAGCTGCTGAGAATATGGGCATGAAGGAATAATTCTTGAGTTGGAGGAGGAAACCAAGTACATTGAAAGACAAACTAGCAGAAAGTGATCTAATGAATGTTGCTAAGTTAGTAGCTTTCCATTTTGTGCGAGGGTGAGGTGAGTAAGACCAGGGAAGAAACTATCGTATCAAGCTGAAAACTTTCTGCTTACTGTGCTTTGTACTTCTCAATGTTCTTTTGACTTGAATGTTCTCTAGGAAATGGCTTATAGGAACTTTCCTGATTTCAAACATACTGTGTTGTCGATACATGCATCCTTTTCTTGGTAGTCCGGGACAGAATTTTATAAGAAGTTTTGGTTGGTTTTTTTTTTTTTTTTTTTTTTTTTTTAGCCGGTCAAAATATTGAAATTCTGGCAGGTTGAAAAATGCTAGTCCTCAATGCTGAAGATTTCTTTAAATTCTATGTTTTTGTTTGGAAGGCCATATGTATATTGTTGCAATGGATGGATTAATAATTACTAGAACTTGTTTTACCTGCAAAAACCAGTATTTTTTTAACAATCCATCTATGGTTTTCGCTGAGAAATGAACAGACCTGGCATGTGAAAAATATAATACATTGCAAAGGATGTAGACAAATGCAACTTATTAATAAGGGCAAACATTTTTTTTAGTGCACTTACTGATGAGCAAAAAGGTCTTTATTATTTTTTGTTTTCTTGTTTCCCCTTTTTGATAACTGAGAAAAATTTTGGAAAATTGAGGATTATATCTGAAAAGATAAGTGGTAATGCAGAAGCCAGTACTGGTATTTGCAAATAATCATGAAAGTTTGGAACTTTTTCTCCAAATACCGCTGCCTTTGGTTCCACTCCACTGGTGGAGTGTCAGTGGTTTATTACTGCTACAACTGATGGAATTAAAAAATGTTTTACTTTGAAGACTTTGAACTATCTCTTATGTCTTCTTGGTTATTCTCAAATTTACTTTAAGTATAAACTTTGGAGGGCTCCAGACATACTTGCTTCCATTCAACTTTAACATTCTCTATTTCAAACAAATGTATACCTTTCTAAATTATTTGGCAAGAGCTAGGGCTTTGCTTTTCCAAATAACTTTTGGAAAATAATATTGGACAGAACAAAGCGTGGCTTGTGTCATCTATTTTCAGTAGCTAAATGGATCAGAGTTTTAACATTTTAAAGTTAACATTGAAAGTTTTGGAGCTGTCTTGAAATAATGATTAACTTCAGGAAAACTCCCCAAACGCTCCAAAATAGATTTCTTCTTGGAAAAACTTTTTAGCCCATTAGAAGTTTCAGGTTCATATTCAATGAACAAATATAACACTTGGTACTTTTTAACTGGTGATTTCTTTTGTTATTAACTCACTGAATAATGGCTTCTTTGCTAATATTTCCTGTAGCAGGGAAATTAGTTTGACTGTTAACAGTTTGTACTGTAAATCCATCTGTATTGGGAAGCAGCTTCTGTAATTTCCTTAACTAAGCAGTTACAGAGTTGTTCTAGGCATTACATGCCTTCCCAGCCTGTAATGATACTCTTAGGGAAAGGAAAATGCATGTGCAGGAACTCTGCAGCTTCAGGCCTGAATAGACTACCACAAGCTACTTGGGTGTAATAGTAGGGAAACAGCCTCCACAAATTACCTAATTTTTCCTTCCTTCTCCAAGCTTCTATATTTAGGCACTGAAAGGTTTTCTTAAATAGAAGAATGGTTGTATTCTCTGATATGTATCAGGTTTCTGAGGCAAAAATGTAATAATTTTGGTTTTCTATTAAATCATATTGTGAGTTATCTGTCAGTACAGGTAGATGTTAAACCAGAAATGACATTTGCATTCTAAATCATTTAATGCAACCCTGTTACCTGAAAAATTATGTTTTGGTGAAATGTCTGTCTAATTTTCAACTATTTGTTGTATTTTAAATCTTTCCTCTGAAATAGAATTTACTCTTGACTTCTGACATATTTGCTGTGTCCACACCCTTCCTGAGCTATCCTTAAGTCTTATATTTTAAGTTCTTCCTTTCTTTTTCCGCCGTAGCTCTTAACCCTGCAGCTCTATGCTCTGCCTGTGAATGCAGTTAGAGGGGGAAGCACCAATCCTGGAGCGTGTGCGTGTGTCGCCTACAGAATGACTCTCAGGATTCAGCCTTAGCTGTGAGGTCTGTAGGCATGAGACCTTATGAGTCATATGTTCTGTTGAGTGCCAGCTTCAGATAATCAGCTGCTTTTTGCATGATCATAGCCTGTTTATATAATCTGTTTTTGAAACTGCTTACTTGTTCAGATGAGTAGTTTTTCATTCAGCTGCTTATTGAAGAAACTATCCTTGCAGTTGGTCGGTGCTATACTGTCATCTAGTGGCCTAATAGTATATTTTTCTTGAACGTCACGTAAGGTGGGCCACTATAAAAGTATTTGAGAGGTTTTTTTCCCTGGAGGAATATATGATTGACTAAAAGTCTTCAGGATTTCTCTCCCATCTCTCCATGTATTGGGTTTTGCCTTATTCATCCTGGTTTTTTATCAAATATTTAGATGTAAAACCAACTTCTTATCTGTGCAGTCCCTGACCATAGTTACGGAGTTAGGCATCTTTTGTAATTGTTTATTTCAAATGCGAGATTATGTTTTACTGTTGTTTTTAATTTTATTGTGACGTACAAAGTATATTATCCTTCCTCTCCTAATGCCCATCAGTTGGGCTGAGGATTGGTTATGAATACAGTTTTATGTTAAGCATTGTAACATTTGCTTAACTGCAAAGAGAGCTTGTGCTTTAAAGAGATGCCATTTTACTTCTGAGCTTTGTACACGTGCCAGCATAATCCAGTGGTTGCTCGCCAGTGCAGCCAGCAGTCCTCTGTCCTGTCTAGCTTTCAGAGGTTTGTACTGCTGTAAGAAGAGTGTCCTTTCAAATTCTCCACCCATAGCTAACATCCTGCAATAACAATATCAGCTATTGCAAGCAACCCCCATGCTGCTTCACGTAAATATGTTCTTGTGTGTCTTTGCCTCTCAGTTTAGACTTCAGAAAGAACTAAAGCAGTACTATTTTCTTTTTTTTGCCACAAAAAAACAGTAAGCAAAAGAACCCAATCAGTCAGGGTTAGTACATCATAAGTAATACACACATTTCTCTTTTTTTTTTTTCTTTAGATGTCTTGTCCTGGAAGCACTTAGTTGAGTAGGTGCCTTTCTAAGGCATTGGTTTTCTTTGCTGCAAGGGTACACTGCTGACTTATGTTCAACTCACATCAGGGTGTCCTGATCCTGTTCTGCGGAGCCGCTTCAAGTCAGTTGGCTACCAGCCTCTGATACCTTCACATAAATTTCGTTTAGATGAAAGTGTGTCTGTCAGTTGCTTGTCCTTGTGATATGTGATCACAGGCTCCTAGGGATTTGGTCATCCTAAGCCAGTTTTTTTTAGTAACTGTAGTAATGGTGGGTTTTGCTTGTGGAGATCCTTAAAGAACTTTTTTTTTTTTTTCCTGACAGATTTATTAGTGCCTGGGTTATACATTATGGAAAAGTTTCTCTCCAGCTAACAAGTATGACTGTCTTACCTAAATGTTTAAGACCAGTTACTGTTGTTGCTGCATGGGATAATGAAATACAGTCTGAACTATATTGCAGTAAATTAAATTTAAATTTAATTTGTAAATTTCTGTAAAAAGGATAAAATAATGCTAAACTTCTAACTGCCCAGATGTGTCTTGTTGTCATTGTGGTACAAGAAACTCAAATACAAATTATTAGATTATTTTACGGTTCTAATTATGTTCTAAAATACTCTGGCTACATAAGTAGCATAGCTCCATTAAAAAGTTCTTTTCCTCCATCAGCATGTCATTGATTGTAGCATAGCAGAATCTGGTATAGGTGTCTGCTCTCCTCTGTGGCTGTGTTCTGTTTTCTTCTCGGGGAGTGAGGGGAAATGAGTGTCGTGAATATATAATTTGTCAGGCTTGTTTAATGTAACTAGACTTTAACAAAAGCAACCTATTATTCTATTGGATTATGGCCCAATCTTTGCTGCAGTAGCAATAGAGTTGAAAGAGTTCTGAAGTCTTTGCTTGCCTTGTCCTCAAAGTTTTATAAAACTCTGTTCATTTTAGAAGGTTTAGCAAGAGATACGAAGTTAAGACTATAGTAACCTCTTGAGTTAGAAATGGTAGTATCTGTTGGCTTTATACCGAGCCAAGTGTCAAACTGTTATTTAAGCCCACTGATTTACTCCTAAGGATGACAATTATTTGTGGCTGCAGTGGTTAGATTACATGAAGAGAAAAAAGGGGCATATGGAAAGGGAAATTTTATTCAACGTTTCTGTATTTTCAGTGTTCTGGTCACCCATCCTTCATTGCCTTAGAGTATTACTTGCCTTTTTCTTTAATGATATCTAACTTTATCATAGAATCATAGAATGGTTTAGGTTGGAAGGTACCTTAAAAATCATCTAGTTCCAATCCCCTTAGTATTTAATTATGTTTTGGCATAACATATTAATTTACCACTTTTTTCAAGGTATCTAAACATAAATTAAACCACTGATAATATTTTTATTTTCAGACAAGTTGGAGCGATACAGTGGTCCCAGTGCTATGGTGCAAAATTTTAAACATCTCTGAATCAAATTAAATGCATTTTTTACATTTATTTTTGTTTGCATTGATATAAAGCTTTGTAAACCTGTGCTTTGGCAAGATACAAAATAGATTTTAAAAAATGGTAACCAAATATTATTTTTTAATACTAAAAAAGTATATGTGTTTCCCGTAAAAATACTGACTCATGAATCTTATAAAAAAAGAAACCCAAAACTTATCCAGATAAGTTCTCTGCATTTTAAATTATTATTCAAAATTCTTATTTTATTGCTTTTAGTTGCCAATGCATGGTCAAGATGAGTGGATTAGGAGAAAACTCCTTGGATAGCTTGACCAATGAGTCAAGGAAGCGCAAGCCATTGCCCTGTGATACACCAGGTGCAAGGTAGGTTTATGTAGACTTCTGTTTTTGTATTAGGAGTTTTTAAAACTATTTTTCAAGTTTTCAGTGCAATTTAGAGTAAGTTCTAACTAATAAATTTGTTCAGTTGAAAAATTCTGTAGGCCAGCTTCTATTGTGGAGATACTATTATGTGTAGATATGCCAAAGCTGATGAACTATGCTCTATAATTAGACTCTTGTGGAAATCTTAATAGAGTGAACATGTAAGGAATCACTGTTTGAAGCTGTGATTGCAAGGCAAAAGAAGAAAAATGCCTTGTTTCGCAGAAATTTCAAAGGCAACATCTTGTATCTGGTAATTGATTTGGCAGGCCTCATTTCAGGTGGTTATGGTCAGCACAGAATACTGCAATAGGTTGAACATTTTTTTTGACTTCTGTTTCTCCAGACTAGTTCTTTGAAAGCTTGTCTCGAATTTTGGCATTCCATGTTGTCTTCCTGCCCCTCACTCAACTCTTTCGGAGATCGTTACCTGACAGAATCGGTTTACTGTCCCCTCCAACTTCATTGCTTTCTACCACATGTTAAGGGTTCTGTGTTATCCTTTCATGTTCTTGTTCCCACAGACTGTTAGTCTTTATTACATTTGTCTTCGGTTTCACCAAAATACCAGGCGTCATGTTTACTCATATTTCTCTCTTTTATATATGTCCCCACTGTCCCATGCTAATTACCTCCATCATGCAACAGATTGTGTATGAGATCCTCAGATTCTCCCACCGTATCCCATATCTCTTTGTGAGTGTCTTCCATTCCAATTTATTTTTCCTTTTCTCCAGTGTCTGTCTGTTCATTCAGGAATTCCGTTTTTCAGTTTGTGGCCCTTTGTTAGCTTTCTTTATCTTTCAAGTCCCTGCTTTGTCATGCATTTGTTTTCTCCGGTATTGGTCCATGCATACTTTCCTAACTCTTTCACTTGGTTTCTTCTCAAAGAATGTTCATTCTTTTGATTCCCTCAGTCTTCCCATTCTTGCCCCTTCCCTTTCTCCTGAGTCCACCTCTTCCTACTCTTGGCATAGTCTGTGTATGACACTGTTCTCTCTGTTGATTTAGGCTGTAGACAGTGTCTTCACTCAGCACATTAATCGATATAGGAAAAGGAATTTCAGAGAGAGACTTTATCCAGCAACATTAGGTTGTCTGGGATTCTGATTTTCTTGGATGTTGAGATGGTATTTTTGTCCTGATGCCTAGAAATTTCTCTGAGGTATCACCTTCTGTAGTCATCTCATTACAAGCAAACCAAAGGGATTTCATAGAATGTTAAAATTCTGTTTCATTTGTCTAATAAATGATAAACAAATCTAAAGTAACTTTTAAGGTTAAAATATACTTTCTGTATGAGTGTTACAGTTTTATAATAGGCAATTGCTATTTTCATTAAATTTAACAATAGAGTAATCACAGGAGGATTTTTTGGTTGAGTTACTTTCTCATATCCTCTTAAGATAAATTTGTACTTCAAATTCTTAAAAAAACCCCACAAAACGCACACCCAAACCAAACAACAGTGTCACAAAACACACCCACACTCCCTTCAGATTTATGTTGGCTGAAGAATAACTGCTACCTAGCTTTAATACGTAGGTTTTATATGAAGTACATTAAAGTTCATGGAGTGAGCCCAGCTTTTTTATATGATGGTATGTAAGTATATGAAATGATGTTTTTGGTTCCTAGTCTGACCTGCAGTGGTGAGAAGCGTCGGCGTGAGCAGGAAAGCAAATATATTGAAGAACTGGCTGAACTGATATCTGCTAATCTGAGTGACATTGACAATTTCAATGTCAAACCGGACAAATGTGCTATTTTAAAAGAAACCGTGAGACAGATTCGACAGATAAAAGAGCAAGGTACAGTTCCCTGCTAAACCAAAATAAATAATTTCATTTTCTTGTGATTGCTTTTCCAAAGCAGTAGTTACTTGGGAAATTGAGTAGTGTTTTTGACGATAGCATGTCACTGAGAAACTCTTCAGACTTTGACTTGAACCAAACCTTTAACATGCCTTAAATAATTTTCTGTTTAAAAGCAAGCAAGTATTTACCATCACTTTCTTTACTGGGAATCAGAGCTTTAAAACTTTGTATGGCCTTTCTTATCAGTTTGCTGAAAATTCTGGGAAAGCTTGAGGTAGTCCACAGAGAAACTGAAACTAGATGATACTGTACCATCAGCTGGTACAATATACCAAATACCAACTGGTATGAAGAATACATCCTGTTATCTTTCATTTCAAGGGACTTCATGCTTAAAGGGACTTTAATGCTTTGAAATGAATTTCTTCAAAAATACCTAGCTTCTTATGGGGCATACTTCTAATCATATATATTAATTTTTATTGCTATTTTTTCCTATTACGTTTCTATGGACTTTGCTTTCTTTTCTTGTGCTGTTTAAGACATGCTTTCAATATATTTAAAATGCATTTAGCTTGAGATCAAATAATTAAATAGTGCAGTTGACTGTACGCAGGATATGGTTAAGTCAACAAAGGAGAAAATAGCAATGCATCAAGTGTTGGTAATCTTTGTCAGCTAGTGTAAACCTAAGTGGTATAGTAATACATTTTTTTTAACGGACAAGTATATGCAAAACCTCTTTTTTGAAATGTATAGTGAGGAGTATATATATAATTTTTTTTTAAACACACACACACACCCCACCCCACCCCGCCCCCCAAATGACTATTCCCTGCCAAGTGTACATATTTCCCTTGGACAGTAAAGTATTAAAAAAAATCAAATGAGCTATGGTGTGTATTTTACCTGTCTTGGTAAATTGCCACATCTTTTGAAAACATGTTAAAACAGGTCTAAAAAAAAAAAATCATCTTCTGTTTTTAAGGTTTTTCTAGTGTCATGTAGTGTATTCTAATGTAATAATTCTGTTTCTTTATAGAGTTGAGTATGTGATAATCTTCCATTAGGTTGTGGTACTCCTCTTGTGGTCTGCTTAGCCAGCCAGCAAGTACCACAGAACAAAGTTTACAATTCGTTTTCTGTAATTCTGCTGCCTGGTGTGGATTCCCATTCCATATTCCCCTGCAATCAATTTATTTAGGATATTTTGATTCTTAAAATATGATTTTATTGTATACACACATTTATACATACATGCACGCACATGCACACATATATTAACATGAGCCAAAGCCTTTATTCACACACTTCCTGGAATCTGGCTTGTAATATTAAAATGTGGTCTTCATATGAAACGTTGTTTTACTGAAATGTATCTTTTGGGTTTCAGGAAAAGCAGTTTCTGGCTTGTAATATTAAAATGTGGTCTTCATATGAAACGTTGTTTTACTGAAATGTATCTTTTGGGTTTCAGGAAAAGCAGTTTCTAATGATGATGATGTTCAGAAAGCTGATGTATCTTCTACGGGTCAAGGGGTTATTGATAAGGATTCATTGGGACCTCTTTTATTACAGGCAAGTGTAAATCCCTATGGAAACAAATACTTAAGGCAGGTGAAAATATTACAATAAAGCCTGCAATCCCTACAGTAATAAATAGCACGCAAGAATTGTACCGAACTAAGTTTAAAAGGGACAGGAATAAAATCTATCATGTTTTCTTAATTTTGTGGGAATTCCCTGTAGAAGGAAAAAGAATAGCATTTGGCTTTTTCTTATATTCTGGTGCTTTACTTTCTCCAGCAGTTACTACTAAAGCAGTGCTTAGTAATAGAAGGAATATTTTGCTTTTTTTAGAGAATAGGCATTAAAATAAATGGTGAGGTTTTGCAAAGACTAGAAGTTTCTGATGTGTGTTTGGGCATGTGTTTCTAAATTGTGAAGCATTTTAAACAAATGTTGCCATCAAGTAAATTACCCAGGAATAACTGTAAAAAAAGGTGCATAGCAGATACCTTTTCTCTATGACTAGAAAACCAATCCCATATTTACAATTCCATTAAAAAGCACTTTTGAAACTTAACTATTTTACATAGATATTAATTTTTTTTCTTTCAGTTAGGAAAATACAGTATTTTAAGATATGAATAGACCCTCTTTTCTTACCTGGTCACTTGCTGGTGGAAATGGCTCCGTGTTCATGTCTTACTACTTGTTTCTACTGAATTTCTTCTTGTTTCAATTTGGCAGCTATTGAAATAATGTTACAAATTCATTATCTTCTGTTCAGATAAAGCAAGAATAAAACAAGGCTGGCTGTCACTGTGAAAGAGCTCAATGGAAAAACAAATGAGCAGATTAATTTTTAATATTGAAATCATTCCTTACCAGACACAATTTTCCTCAGAGAAAAATTTAAAACTTCAGCTCTACCCTTGATGCGTGTAATGCATGTATTGTAACTTGACGTTTATCACCCACATAGTTTTTAACTAAATTATGTTCAGAATTAGGCAGTGTGTCTTATATGATATGTTGTCATGTTAATATTTAGGCATTGGACGGTTTCCTGTTTGTTGTAAATCGAGATGGGAACATAGTATTTGTGTCAGAAAATGTCACACAGTATCTGCAATATAAACAAGAAGATTTGGTTAATACAAGTGTCTATGGTATCTTGCATGAAGAGGACCGGAAGGACTTTCTTAAAAACTTACCTAAATCTTCAGGTAATAAAAGCTGACTTACTACACTGTTACTAGGCTAGTTGAAAACAATCAGAGAAGGAAAAAAACCAACTTGTAATGGATAACCTTTCAAAACAAATTACTTATACAAAGAATATTTGACCATAGAAGTATGTTGATCTTGAAAAATATTACTGTATTCTTACTAAAGCACACCACTAGAAATAAATGTGCTGGAAATTCACACTGTGCCTTTGCAATTAGTTTACCTGTAATTTAAAGAAGGATACTAAAGGAACATGTTGCCTAAAGCCACAAGACTAGCTGAGGGAATTTGTTTTTTAAATATGTGAATGACTTTTCAGCTCTCCTTTGAGTAACTGAAAGTGTCATGTAAGGGAAAGAGATTTTTTTACTTGGTTCGCAATACTACTATACCCAAGGTATAAACCCGACTGTTTATTGAGAAAGCATCTTAATAAATTCTTTAATCTCTATAATCTAGGAACAAGGTATCTGACTTAAGAAAAATCAGTTATTAATTGATTTTATCTGAAAATCTTTATAAATTCTTACTGTGCTCTTTTAAGTTAATGGAGTTGCTTGGACCAATGAAACACCTAGACAGAAGAGTCATACATTCAATTGCCGAATGATGGTGAAAACCTCTCATGATCTTTTGGAAGATGTAAGCAGCCACCAGGATACACGTCAAAGATATGAAACAATGCAGTGCTTTGCTTTATCTCAGCCAAGAGCTATGATGGAAGAGGGGGAAGGTAGGGAATTTTGTGGAATTACTGTGCACAAAAGAAACCTCCAAGTAAAGCTATTTGGTATGTACTATGAAATCTGTAACTTCTGCAATCCATTTTTAAGTAAGTAGGAACAGAATGCAAAAACTTAAATACTTGTTGTTTATACTTCTATTTTAACAATGTAGGATGTTTCAGCTATTTTTAGATGCTTTAATAGAATAAAACAGGAGAGAAATTAAAGAAGAAACATTATTTTTTAAATACAGATTTGCAATCCTGTATGATTTGTGTGGCACGTCGTATCACAACTGCAGAAAGAGTATTTCCAACAAATCCAGAGAGCTTTATTACAAGACATGATCTTTCAGGTGAGAAATGTACCCAAGATGAAGGTATGAAGGTATCTTTTTTGTCTGTGTGCTCCTGTTTTAAATAAATCAAGTATGTAAATACATCATATATCTGTAGTGACTGGCAGAATTCATACTGAGAATTCCCAACTGGTTTTTGCAATATACCTGTGTTGGCAGTGGGGTATAACAACTGTGGGACGCGTTTTCTGTCTTTATGCTGGTATGCTATTGTTTGGCAGCTTGGTATAAAGCATTACGTGCGTTTTAATTTGGCAACATTTTGAGTGGTTTTCATTGTGCTTTCCTTTACATGGAAGAAATATTTTAAATCATAACTGAAGCTAGAATGCTTGTATTTTTCTACAGTAAGTGAACTAGTGTTTAAAATGTTTTATGCTGTTTAAATTGAAATACTTATATAATCCAGATGGGGGTTTTTCAGGTGCTAGTTAGTGTTTTTGATGTTCATTTGTGGATGTAGTTGTTTGGTATTTTTGAAAATTTTACTGTGTATGCATCCTTTGGGTGCCTGTAACCAGAGACTAAGGTTACTGTTTTCTAAAGCTCTGGCATTAACCTGGAGGTGCTTAACTTCCTCTTATTCAGTTATCTAAATCCCTTTGAATATTAATGTTTTAACAAGCAGCATCATATTTCCACATAGCCAATAATTCATAAATATAACTTCTGCATACTCAAAATCTGGTGTTGATGAACAAGTAAAATGGTGATATTGGAGCCTTCTGAAATGTACTATATTTATACAAAAGTATTGACATAGTCATAAAGAGTTTAACTTGTGTATTTTCTTTCCTGTTACAGGCAAACTTGTCAACATTGATACAAACTCATTACGGTCTTCCATGAGACCTGGCTTTGAAGATATAATTCGTCGGTGTATTCAGAGGTTCCTATGCCATAATGATGGACAGTCATGGTCCAACAAACGCCACTATCATGAAGGTAAAAATCTTTTTGCAGCCTTGGTTGTAGCACTTCTCCTGGCAGCTGCATTTTTTTCTGAAACACAAAAATGCTAAATTCTGCCTGTGTTCATTTTTTTAATATTTTTTGTTAGTGTTATTTACAAGCGGAAGGAGGATGACCTCTTGAGAAACAGGAATTCTGATGGAGGTTATTTGGTTTTACTAATGTGTCTCCTTTGACAATTTCCATGGAAAATATCAGATACACGATCTGGGAGCCTGAAGTAGTCTGTTTTTCCACAGATGGATGTAGCAATGACAATGACAGCTATATTTTTGTAATAACATGTAATCCTTAATCATCATTAGCTTGTTACCTTTGTTTAACATTAGTTTGACTTTCTTTTTATTTTAATTCATCCTTTCTTTTGTTAAAGGATAGCTCACTAAAAGTGGTAACAGTTGTGTTGATGCCTTTTTCTTATTCAAGACACAAAAGTTCAAAATATTTTCAGTGTTTCAGTGTTACGTATTTTGTAATGCTAATGTGATAATCTCGATAGATAAAGTGAAGTAACAGTCACTGTCTTCCGTAAGAAAGATGACATTTTCTAAGTTTTCTAAAGTCTAGTCTTTTTGAAGGATTCACAAAGTAATTCATGCAGAGGGGATATTAAATAAAGAGAAACTTATACTGGCAGAAAATGGAGTTTCCATTCCATTGGAAGTTCTTTAACTTAACTGGTTAAATAAATCCTAAATTAACAAGAAATTTGGAGCTCAGATTAAAAGCAGTGGTTTCCACAATTTTTTGATTGAAATAAAACTTCTGAACTTAAAAATACTTCATTTGAAGGCTTCAGTTTCATTTCTTTTCCATATTAGTTACCTGTATTTTTTAGTGCAATTAATGTTTAAGTGTTGATTAGTCCTTCTCCCCAAGGAGAAGCCATGGAAGTCAGTTAACAAATGTAGGACTTTGCCAGCTGTGCATGGTGAGCACAAAATACTGCAGTATCAAAATAATCTTGTGTGCTTTTATCTTTCCTCTGCTAATTTAAGAGAAAATATGGAATACTTCCTTTTTCTGAATATTTATCTTGTGTGTCTTTTTTTTAAAAAAAATCTTCAGTAAATGAAAGGTATTAAAAATCTGTAGAGTGCATATTAATAATTCTTGGGCTTTTAAATGTGAAACTATATTTGTGTATTTCCTTTACAGCTTATACACAAGGTCATGCTGAAACACCATTGTATCGGTTTTCTTTAGCGGATGGTACTATAGTGACAGCGCAAACAAAGAGTAAACTATTTCGAAATCCTGTAACTAATGACCGCCACGGATTTGTCTCTACCCACTTTCTTCAAAGGTGAAATCAGTGATATCTGTTTGTCATTTAACTGTCATAGCTTTTTAAAATATATCTGACCTTGAAGATACTTGAAAAAAAAGTATACCAAACTATTTTATCTGATTAAAACTCAAACAGAGGGAGAATAACTTGGGAAGCAGAGTTGCATAGCATACAAATAAGTGTGTTAACCTGACACTGACACTCCCATCTTAAATGTGGGGCAGAAAGACAGTCACAGTCAGAAGAGAGGTTTTTCCTCAGTACCTGCATGGAGCCTGTATTATATATTCATTATTCCTTTGGGTTAACATTTATAATGATGAAACACTGAAAATATAAATGCTTAGTTACGTGCTTTATCTTACTCTTTTTAAATGCAGACCAATTAAAAAGACAACAAATCCCCCTCAGATGCATCATTGATGACTCAAAGTTAAATGTACCTTAAATAGCACTTCCTGTGACCTGTTCTTGTTGATTGCAAGAATAATTGAAATGCCACTCTGGAGGGAATCTGTCTGCTTCTGGCATTAAAGTGCCTCCAGATGCTGAAAAATGAGTAGCTGAGATTGTTCAGGGCATCATTAGTGTGCACAGTAGAATGGTGTCATGCATTGACTCAGGAAGGGAGTAAAAGAAAGATGATGTTTAAACTGATAAATCTGACTAATGACTGTTGATGAAAGCCTTTTGAAGGGGTGATACTGTATGTGCTTATAACTCAAATCACCTAAAGGACCAGGCACTTCTGTAATGAATAAATGAGTGGCATGGCTTAGTTCTGCTTTTGTGGAAGCTTGAATTCTCACTGCTCTTTTTGAAAAAATATTTGGAAAATTATTTAATAATGTTATTCTGTCTTTGTAGCACTTGAGTCCAAATAAGGTTTTAATTTGCTTTCTTGGGGTTTCTGGGGATGTTGTTGAACTTGCAGAGAACAAAATGGATATCGGCCAAATCCTACTTCAGTTGGGCAAAACATCAGAACACCTGTGGCTGGAAACACAAATTCTGTTGGTGGTCTTATGAACATGTCACCTGGTCAAGGCATGCCAATGCAGAACAGGAACTATAGTATGGGAGATCCCAGTGCAGTGGGTCAGCTCAGCAGCACTCGATATGGAGGCCCTGGTAATATGGGGCCAGTGAACTCTGGACCTGGAATGCAGTCCTCTGCTTATCAGAACAACAGTTACGGGTTAAATATAAGTAGCCCACCACATGGTAGTCCTGGTTTAACTTCCAACCAACAGAATCTAATGATATCTCCTAGGAATCGAGGGAGTCCAAAAATGAGTTCACACCAGTTTTCTCCAGTTACAGGTATTTTATTTTTGTTAGAAGCTCTTTTTTTTTTTTTAAGCTATCTTTTCTCACTTTTATCTGAATTCCATCTTCCCATCATTTTAAACGTTTTTATATGACCTTTTATGTGTTACTTAAATGTAGTGTACCTAATTTCATGGTAAAAGTTTATTTTAAAATAATTAACTCCATGCGGCAGTCATACATAATCCAAAGGAAAAGTAGATACAGACAGTACTGTTGTCTAATGAGTTTGATCTCTGTCATGTGATACAGGTATGCACTCTCCAATGGGCTCTGCCAGCAACACCGGCAACAGCACTTTCTCTAGCAGTTCTCTTAGTGCTCTTCAAGCCATTAGTGAGGGTGTTGGAACTTCCCTTTTATCAACACTTTCTTCACCGGGTCCAAAATTGGATAATTCCCCAAACATGAGCATAGCTCAGCAAGGTAAAACGAGTACCCAGGACTCCAAAAGCCCTTCTGGTTTGTATTGTGAACAAAACCAAGTGGAAAGTTCCATCTGCCAGTCAAACAGCAGGGATCTCCTTAGTGAAAAAGATAATAAAGAGGGAAATCCGGAGGCATCTGAAAGTCAGAGAGGACCATCTGAAAGCAAAGGGCATAAAAAACTGCTTCAGCTACTCACATGCTCCTCAGATGAAAGAGGACATTCTACAGCATCAAACTCACCTTTAGACTCAAATTGTAAAGAATCTTCTACCAACGTTACCAGTCCTTCAGGGGTTTCCTCTTCAACATCTGGAGGGGTATCTTCCTCCTCGAACATGCATGGGTCGCTCCTGCAAGAGAAGCATAGGATTTTACATAAATTGTTGCAGAATGGTAATTCTCCTGCAGAGGTAGCCAAGATCACAGCTGAAGCTACTGGTAAAGACACATATCATGATGCTAGTAATACAGCCCCCTGTGGAGAAGGCACTGTCAAACAGGAACAACTGAGCCCAAAGAAGAAGGAAAACAATGCTTTACTAAGATATCTGTTAGATAAAGATGATGTTAAAGACCCGCTTTCCAAAGAGTTGAAGCCTAAAGTAGAAAGTGTGGATAATAAAATGGGACAATGCAGTAGTTCTACAATTCCTACTTCTAGTCAAGAAAAAGAGATGAAAATAAAAACGGAACCAGCGGAGGAGGTACAGTATAATTTAAAATGATTGTAGTGAACAAACCAGTATTTTCTTATTACAGTGAATGGCTAAATATAGAACACTCTTTAGTATGTGTGTGTAAACATTTCTAAGAAAGTTCTGTGCAAATGATGTGAAGCTATACACTCAGGTTTTATTGTAACTGAAAAAGCACAAACAAAGAGAGCTGCATGATATGTATATAACTAAATGTGCTGTACTGAAGTCCTGGACTAATGTTATTTTTAAGTTATGGTATGATTAAGGTAGTGTATATCTACAAATTATTCCTTAAAATCATATCTTTAATGTCTGCTATTTCACATAGCACATGTTTAGGGCTTATTAGGAAATGGAGTTGTAACTGCCTCTGTAATTAGTTGGCAATACAATAGCAAAAGGTAAAACATGATTTTGTTTTGAAAATATAAACAATATGTAATACTTAAAATAGGTATAGGTTTAGTTCATTCATTGGTTTTAGCACTTTTTTTTTTCCTTAAATGAGGGAAAATGTTGTTCCAAATAAATATATGTTCAGCATTCAAATAAATACATGTATATTTATTTGTTTCAATGTTTCTAGAGTTGAAATTCCAAGAAATGTCATGATATAGGAAAATGTATCACCATGGAAGAGCTCTCCTGAAAGCAGCAGCACACTTGTTAGGGACAGCTGTTTTTAAAATTATAAAGCGTAGATAATATTTCTGTTGTATTTAGTACCTAAGTCACATTTGGAACTGCTTCGAAGTAAATAATACTGGTCAGCATGGCAGAGTTTACTGAAAGCATGTTGATATTTTAGAACTTGGATTTCCCAAGTCAGTAACAACTACGTAAATAAAAAATTACTGCACAATTTTTATATTAGGTAGTGGCTGACTATAAATGAAACACCTTATAACATTTTTTTGAGTACCACTTATGGAAAAGTCACTAACAACGGTGTAATAGTACCCAACGCGCGGTTTCTGTACGTGCTCCTGAGGTCTAATTAATGTATTCAGAGAAGTTTGTTTTGTGAAGATACGAATCCCCTATATATGCAATTCTTTTTCTGTTAAAACTGCATCTAATTTGAAGACAAATTTTTAAAGAAGGTTAGGGCTCCAATTGACCAGAAAAATCTGTGGGTACTTTTCATATGTTGTTGTGTTTACCAGTGATCAAATTAGGCTTTTTGTGTATGACAAATACATTATTTATCACTAAATGGTACACATTCTTGACATTGTTTGCTCTCATTAGTGTTTTTATCTCTGTAATTTGTGATGACTGAAATGTTTATATTCAAAGGTGCTTTTCATTTTATTTATGTGTACCTCCAGTTTCTCCTAATTCTCAAACTTAGGCAAGAAAAATACTCTTAAAAAAAAAAAATGTAGCTAAATGATATCTGAAGTTCTTTGGAAATTGAGAGATAGCCCAAGGTACTGTCAGTGAACTAAAACATTTGTGTCCCAGTTATATCTTTTAAGGTTAGTGAGGAGCTAAATAAAAGCTGAAGGATAGCCATGCAATAGTAAATAACCTTGGTATTTTACTGTGTCTTTTTCAGATGAGTGGAGACTTGGATAATTTGGATGCAATTCTAGGTGATCTGACTAGTTCAGAGTTTTACAATAATGCTATGTCTGCAAACGGAAATAACCTTGGAACAAAGCAAGCATTATTTCAAGGAAATGCCCTATTGGGTAAGGAATTTCATCTAATATAACTTTAGTTTTAAAATTAGGGTGTTCTTACCTGATGTAAACATAATGCATCCTCAGATCCTTAGAGAAGACTTTCTTGATCTCCTATATGTTCAAGGACAAATGTAATGCAAAATGGCTAATTATGCTTTCATAGGCTATTATCTAAACTATTAGCTGTCTCGACAGCAATCCTCTACTATATACAAAATTAATAACTTCAGCTCCTTATTTTATGGTTTCTTCTGGGTTTGTCTAACGTAGATTTCTCGGAGACAAGACATCAGGAAAAATCTTTTGTGAGTTGTAAATTAAATGCCTAGAGAAATAATACAGAATTGGTACTACTCAGTGCCCCTCCCTGACATTGAAAGGAATGCCCTTCCTTAGTAGGCAGCTGAGTGGGAAGGGAAGATAACCTTGCTGATAGACCAGCGTCATTGCAGTTGTCGCTTCCTTTTATAATGCTGGTCTCTTGATTATATAGAGCAACCTAAGGAGGTGAAACGTGTAACGAAAAATGTAAAAACAAGTACAGGAACACTTAAGGCTGCTGACACTATTGGCTGTGGAGCACAGTGATTTCTGGGTTCATTAGTCCATGTAGTACACTGTGCTCAGGAACACACTGCATCCGGATTCAACCTGTTCAGAACCATTTGACTTGTTTCTGTCTCCATGTCAGAGTTATCCAAAGGCTGAGCAGTCCACTCATATATAGCAAGGACTCTCTAATACTAGTGTGTTTCAAAATGTTAAAACCACGGCTCATTACAGAACTTAAACTAAAATGAACCTCTTTGTGTCTAGCACCAAAGGGAACTGCATTTGGCTTGTTTAAGGTCAAATATATGTGCCCATAAATAGATCAGACTTCTTTATTTAAGTCATTAATGGTACTTTCTATTTAAAACATATGGTTGCATGCACCTTTTAATTCTTTAACAGGTACAAGGAGTCCCCAGTCTGTGCCGACTACCCGCCCACCTTTCACCAGAGCGATGTCCTTAGACAGCCCTGTGGGCTCAAGTGCTCCAGTGAGGAATGTCAATGCATTCTCCATATTACAAAAGCAAAACCTGATGGGTGGAAGTCCAAGAATGATTGAAAACCAGGAAAATTTTGGAGCAAATCTGGGTTTGTTGATTGTGTAAAAAATGTTTATGTAAAAAATGTTGCAAGATTATAATATTAATTTTGGTTAGAAGAAACCTTAACATTAAAGAGTATTAATTTTACCATCAGCATATAAACAGTTTTTAATTGTTATCTCTACCTAAAATTATAAGAACATAACTGTTTACCCTCTGTGTATTACCAGTACTTTACTTTTGTTTAGTAGTTAAATTATTTTTTTACTGTTTTGAGTTTTGAATTTAACATATGTTTTTGATATATAGAAGTGAGAACAGGTCACAATGGCAGTCAGTCATTAGTATTTTTAAATATATTTAGATAAATATAATTGTTTGATGATTTAGAACTTGACTTGGTAAGCTTTAGATGCTTTTGTAGGAGTTGAGTGAATTGCTCTGTTATTGGCAGATATCCTTGTTGGTAAAACAAAACAAAACCCCATAAAAATAATTCTAAAACATAAATGTGTAATGTATTCTAGATGAAAAGTTACTGTATTTTCTGCTCTTCATTATAGCAAGTGGTCCCAACAGAAATGTAGCGATGAATCAGCATCAGTCAGGAGACTGGGGTTTGCCAAACTCAAAGGTGAACAGATTGGAACCTACAAGTTCTGCTTCGGTGTTGAGACCAGGACCCGAGTTTAGTGCGTCCCTTCCCAGAGCCACGGTGGGTGGCTCTGTGTCTGGGCTGCCCGTTCGTTCCAATAGCATACCCGGTACAAGACCAATGCTACAACAGCAAATGATTCACATGAGTAAGTTCTTTACTTAGCACAATCTCACTAGTTTCTCAGTTAGCATTCATCATCAGAATCTTTTCGGTTTTGGTAGAATACTAGCTTTTCATCCAAAGGCTTTTTGAGGTTAAGACTGTTATTGTTCACTGACTGGGACATTTGATAACTTTTTTTGTGTTCTTTTTGTTTTCTTCTGGTGATATCTGTGTGTTTCATACACAGATAATTCATACCGAGTCTCCAGGTTTTTTGGGGATAATTTCTGTGTATTTCTTTAGTGCAGTACTTGTCTGCTGAATTCCAGGAATTAAATGCCATCTATGCTTGCATTTGAAGATAGCAGCATTCTGATTAATTTAATTTATTGTACTTGATACAGATGGGGTTTTTTGCTGTTAACTTCTTGGGTTTTTTAAAGCTTTTTCTTAACTATTTCAAAATTCTTCTCACATGGAGTATCCAAATTTAATATAAAACCACATTGCAAATACAGGTTCTCTGTTCATGTTTGCATGAGAGGAAGTAAGCTGCATGTCTAAAATATGAAGATTGTTTTAAAGCCTGTGTTTTTTTTCTGTTCTGTGTCTCTAGCAAAGATTTAGCCTAGAGCTGAAATTGTCCTGTCTAATGTGCCAATGCTGGTATGCCCAAAAAGGGCCGAAAGAGACAGTGGCATTCCTTTTTTCCCTTTTTATCATGGAAGGCTGCCAGGGCTGTTACCAGTTCTCTTAGACCTACCATTTCAATGTGACATGTGGATATAAGGCTAAATTGGGAAGAAATTTGTGCAGTCTTCTGAGTCAGAATTCCTCAGCTTAGCTTCCTAGAAATCGTTATTGCTAGATGATTCCTGCAAATACTGGGAAATAATGGGATGACACAACCTCTCCTATGTAGTGCTGTATGTCTCTGAATAAGTAGAAGGAAGGCCATACTCCCAAAGAGTAAAATGTGGTTATGTACCTTGTGTTTCTTTTGTTTTTTACTTGTTCTGGAATTTAAAATGCCAAATGTTGTTGATGTCACTATGACAATGTATATTGGCTAGTAACCAGATTTCATTGGCCAGAAAACACTACTTTTTTTTTTTNTTTTTTTTTTTTTTTTTTTTTTAATGTAAAGTTGCTGTATCTGTCAAGTTCCTATTTTAGGGACTTAAGGATTAGAAGTAGCAATTCTGCTCTAACTGGGTAGCAGCTTTAGATCACTGTCATATTTAAATCTGTGGTTATTGTATTTCTGAAATTATCTGGAGTGTAAGTTTATGTATGTATACACTTAAACATGCTAATGAAAAGGTCGTGAAGCTGCTTGACAATTTGTGTGATCATCCATAATGCTTTATGTGAACACTGGGAGAGCAAGATGACACCTTTTGTTTTTAAAAAACACACAAATCTTTTACCTTGCAGGGCCAAATGAGATAAACATTGGCATGGGGGGGAATCCGTATGGACAGCCAGGACCATCTAACCAACCAGGATCATGGCCTGACAACATGCTGTCCATGGAGCAAGCATCGCGGGGTTCCCAAAACAGGTAGAATTGGAGAAGGTTTTAAGATAAGTTTAAATACAGTTGTTCACTGTTTGTCAGAAGAATTTAAGACCTGGAAAAAATTAATGTAGCATATACAGTGGGGATAACAGATTGGAGTCAGAATCTATTTCCATTTCTGCTGATGATATGACACTGGCTATCTTTTAACCCAGCTCCACAAAAGGCATTACTAACAAAATCAATCAATCCTTGAGTTAGGAGGCACAGAGAAAACAGGATTTATGTGTGTTCAAGGGTATGTGGCAGGTGACTGGATGTTTTAGGACCTACATTTGGGACTTCAATTCGTCTTCTGGGTGACTACAGTACTTAATCATCTGCAGGTCAAAATATTATATAAAAACTATGTATATGCCTTTATAGTTGTTATGGTTTGAGGAACCCACAACAATTTATTGTTGTTTAGACAATTATTCACTCACCTGATGACCCTTCCCCACCTGGGAAGAGGAATCGGGGGAAAAAACAAGGAAACCCGAGGGCTGAAATATAAACATATTTAATAGAATAAGACTAAATAATTAACATTAATAATACTAGAGAACCAATATTGATCCCGATACCAATATAAAATATACAAGGATTATACTCGGCCCATTCTATTAGTAGGAAGCTGTGCCAGTCCCAACAGTGGACAGCAAATGTCGGACTCTGCGAGCGCTACGGCTTCCGGAGGAAGGGAAGGGCTCAGGAGTCCGGCACCAGGGCAAGAAGGTCTCAGGATCGCAGCCATGAAGGGAGAGAGAGAAGTCCTCAGCAAACTTTCTAATTTATATGGAATGGGACGTTCATGGAATGAAATAATCCTGTTGGCCAGCTTGGGTCAAGCGCCCGGGTCTTGTTCCTCCTCCTCCCTGCACATGGCTAGCTCAAAACCACTGAGACCTTGAAACCCACCTACCATAGCTGGCTATAAAGTACCTATTTTCACAAATTCAGACACTGGAGTCTTCTAAAAGTGCAGTTTTCCCAAGCATTAAAAGAGACCATACTGAAAAGTAAAATTACTGAAAGAGAAATTAATCCTGTCTCGCTGAAACCAGGACAATAGTCCATAATGGTTGTAATGTTTTTATATTTATAGACAATTAGTTAGAAACTCTTTGGATGACCTTTTATGTCCGGCACCAAATATGGAAGGCCAGAATGATGAAAGGGCACTTTTGGATCAGCTGCACACGTTGCTGAGTAATACGGATGTCACAGGTCTGGAAGAAATTGACAGAGCATTAGGAATTCCTGATCTTGTAAACCAAGTAAGTAGACAGATATTTTAGCCATTTTTTTTTCCAAAAACCTGTATTATTTTTTTACTTGAAAGTGAAGAGGGCCTCCTCACTCACTCTGTCTCCTCTCTTCCTTGTCTTCCTTTTCCTAAATCTGCTTTTGGAAGCATCTACATTGAGCAGTGATTTTCATTGGAGCAGCTCAGTATTGATCAAATTTCTTGTGCGCTATAAAAACATAAAATGGCTTCTTCTTATCTAAGTTTATTGTAATATGCCTTGGTATATAGGGGTTTTTTGGGGGGGGAGTAAATCATTATAATTCTATAAGCAGAGAATTGTGTTGGGTTTCTTTAGTAAACTATTGTCAACTGAGCTTGTGTTGTGAAATATTTGACTGGCAGTGACGTGTTAGTGAGTAGGACGCTTCCATCTCCTCCAGTTTCAGCTTGAATTTACATGGCTAGCAACTAGGAAAAAGAAATTCTATGAATAATTGCCAAAACCCACAAAATCACACTGTCATTTGTACAAATAGCAGTTTAAAAGTGCAGAAGGGCTTGAATAATGATGCTGGTCTGCCTATGTAAGCAGCGTGCATCAGAATTGATTTAAAAAAATTATTAATAATTTTTGCTATTTCACTTGTCTTGGAGACAAAACTAATAGTAATCTGTCTGTGCTATGTTCTATCCAAAAAACTATTGGTTGTTGTATGCTGTGTTAGCTTTATTGTTTCTTTCGTAAATCCTACTTAAAGAATATACTGCTAGTGAAAACACTTTTGTATCTGTTGAAGGGACAAGCTTTGGAACCCAAACAAGATTCATTTCAAGGTCAGGAATCTTCAGTTATAATTGACCAGAAGCCTTCGTTATATGGTCAGCCTTATCAAGGGCAAGGGGCAGCAATGCCAGGAAGTTTTAGTAACATTCAGGGACAGCAGCCAACCTTTAATTCAGTGATGAATCAGATGAGCCAACAGAGCAATTTTCCACTTCAAAGTATGCATCCTAGAGCAAATGTGATGAGACCTCGAACCAATACACCAAAGCAGCTCCGCATGCAGCTCCAGCAGAGGCTTCAGGGGCAGCAGGTAATCTTTTGCTCCTGCGTTTACACTTTCTTCTTGTTTCAGAATGGAATAAGGTGCACACTGAATTGTGTTGCTTCATGAATATGAAAATTGACATTATAGCGGATGATTGAAAGGACGGATCTTTCATTTTGACAGTGCTTTTCACGCTGAGTGCCTAATGGCTGTAGGAGTGAAAGAACGTTTATTAGGACAAGTGTTTCTCCTTCATCAGCCTCCTTAGCTACAGATTGGATTGGTTCCTGCAGCACACAACATTATAGCTACTGAAAACAGTACTCTTGTATGACATAGCTCTGATGATCTCCTTATCCATGTTAAGATTTAGTATTTTTTCTGAATCTCACTGGTGAGGCCGCATCTGGAGTATTGTGTCCAGTTCTGGGCTCCCCTGTTCAAGAAGGACAGGGAACTGCTGGAGAGGGTACAGCAAAGGGCTACGAAGATGAGTAGGGGACTGGAACATCTTTCTTATGAGGAAAGGCTGAGGGACTTGGGTCTTTTTAGTCTGGAGAAGAGAAGGCTCAGAGGGGATCTCATCAACGCTTATAAATACTTAAAGGGGAGGGTGCCAGGAGGATGGCACCAGTCTTTTTGCAGTGGTGCCCAGTGACAGGACAAGAGGCAATGGGCACAAACTTGAACGTAGGAAGTTCCATCTGAACGTGAGGAGGAACTTCTTTACTTTGAGGGTGGCAGAGCACTGGAACAGGCTGCCCAGAGAGGTGGTGGAGTCTCTGACTCTGGAGACATTCCAAACCCACCTGGACGCCATCCTGTGCAACCTGCTGTAGGTGACCCTGCTCTGGCACGGGGGTTGGACTAGATGATCTTCAGAGGTACCTTCCAACCCCTGTGATTCTGTGATAGCATTAAATGGGCAGCCGCATTTCTCCTGTAAATCAAGTGTTACTTCTTTTTCACTATGTTTTCTAACTAATCATTTGGGTTATTGAGACAGGGGTTTGCTTACCCATTTGTGGATTTGATGTCATTTTACGCATTTTCTTAGGATGAAGTGTGAGAGAGTAGATACAGCCACGTAGATCTTAACCCTGCGTTGAAAGCACTGCTTAAAAAATTGCCCCATGATTTTGTCATTGAATTCCCCGTGTGAAAGTGCAGTCCTGATAACAAATACAACATACAAATAAAACTCAGAAACGGAGATAGTGCTCTGTGACATGGAATGGCAGTGTTTAATCCTGAGGAAATAACTGTGTTCTCTCTTGTTCTGTGACACTAATTCAATCTGTATGGCTTTGGGGTTTTGTGGTGGAGAGGGAAGGAGACAGAACTTTATGATTTTAAGCAAAGCTAGTGGTTATACCTTTCTGCCCAAAACATGATTTGGAACAAATAGATACTGTTACATATTTATTCTTAATAAGTGCTAATTTCGAAGAGGAGGGGGAGGAAAAAAGCCAGTTAGTTCTGCACTGTTTGAAGTGTTTTTCTTTTTGTGTCTTTGGGCTGCTTAACCAAATAGTTTGGTTCAGATACATCAAACAAGGCAAAAATCAACCATTGCACTTTAGGATTCAAGAGGTTTGTAAGGAATGTTTTTTTGGAGGAGTTGCCATTACTTTGTTCAGATACTAGTATTTTCAAGCTAGTAGTGCTAAAATGTCTTTTTCCAAGTTTATGAATCAGACCCGTCAAGCGCTTGAACTGAAAATGGAAAATCCAGTCAGTGGTAATACCTCGGTAATGAGACCAGTCATGCAGCCACAGGTGGGATCACAGGTAAGTAATTATTACACTAGCTATCTGAAACAGTAATTTTTAGTCACATCTTTTACACGTCTGTTCAGAATTTAGACCTTCTTTCATGGTTCACAGCATACCTTTTCATTTTGTTTTTGCCCTGCACAACTGAAAAAAGGTGGGGTTTTTTTACCTCTTATTCATGAGACTTCAGAAGGCTTTGTTCATTAGGTCATAGTTATCAATACAGTGTGCCAACAGTCTTTTTCGTGTAGGATGTGATAGATAATCTACTTTTATCATTTGTTTTGCACTAATGACAACTTAATGAAAACCTTTGTCTGATATTTTGATGATTTTTGTACTGGTTGCGGGTTTTCTTAACTTTCTGTTCTGGCAGTGGGTGTGCTGGGTCTTAGGGTGTAGGTGGTTTGATTGACTCTAACATGATTTCATTTGTAAAAGTGTTTTCTAATATGATTTTTCTTTTCTTTGGGGGATAGCAGCAAGGTTTTCTTAATGCTCAAATGGTGGCTCAACGTAACAGGGAGCTAATAAGTCATCATTTTAGACAACAGAGGATGGCAATGATGATGCAGCAGCAACAGCAACCTCAGGCCTTCAGTCCACCACCCAATGTGACTGCCTCAGGAAGCATGGATAGTGCTTTGACAGGCCCTCCAATGGCTCAAGTTCCTCCACAGCAATTCCCCTATCCACCTAATTACGGTACTAGTACTAACATATTTTTTTTTTTTGTCTGTCTAGTTTTCTTTTCCCTTTCTTCATTTATTATTAATCCAACCTACCTAAGTACCAATCATTCTGAAAAATGGAAAATACTTCTACAAAAAAGGATGACTTTTTCCCTTCCCATACTGCAAGAAGATGAACTAAAAGTACTAGGTGATGATAACTGAAGTATATTGTCTGTCCTTGGTCTTTTAAGGAATAAGCCAACAACCTGATCCTGCATTTAGCAGAGTATCAAGCCCTCCCAACCCAATGATGTCATCAAGAATTGGACCCTCCCAGAATCCTATGATGCAGCATCCGCAGTCAGCAACAATGTACCAGTCCCCTGAGATGAAGGGCTGGCCGTCGGGAAGCATGGCCAGGAGCAGGTGAACTTCTCAGTTATAACCTATAGGTCAAAAATTGTCTTTCATTTTGTTCAAAGTAGAAGCTATGTTAAATAGCTTGTAGTGGAAAAAGGATTTAGAAGAGGGGAAAATAACTGTATCTCTAGTGTCTGCATTGTCCTTGATCCTGCCCTGGTTTAGGAAATAGACTGATTAAATGTATCTTATGCTTAGCTCCATTTATTCATATTGGACTTCTGCAATCTTTGTAACTGGAAGCAACATTCAGTCTTTGAATACTGAAAAAATAACTTGGGGGGAAATACAAAAGTTCAGAATAATATTACAATGGACGGTACAGCCCTAACAGAAGCCTCCAAAGAGGTTACAATAGGAAATGCATACATGTACTTCTGTCTGTATCTAAAAATTCAAAATTCCTTTCGGGAGAGAAATTCCTGTTTCTATGTTAAACAGATATTTGGTAGAAACAAGTAAATGTAAAAATAGTTTAATCTTTCAGGTGTTGACAGCTGGTGCAGGAAAGGCAATATATCAATGTGTAAACTTCTTGGAAGGTAACTTTGTCCTTTTGTGCTTCAGTTCTTTCCCACAGCAGCAGTTCAGCCATCAAGGTAATCCAGCAGCGTACAGTATGATGCACATGAATGGCAGCAGTGGCCACATTGGACAGATGAATATTAATACCATGCCTATGTCAGGGATGCCCATGGCTCCAGACCAGGTAAGTTGTACATAAAAATCGATGAAAAGATCTGATGACTCTTTTCCCGTTGAGTACAGTCTGCTTCGAGCCATTCCTCTGGCACGATCCTGTTCTCAGTTACCCTGTTTATATTTACATCTGTGGCACCTACCATTTGTGTCCCAAGAGATACCTTATTTTTGATGATATTTAAATTAAATCCATCATGAACACAAGCTGTGTGCTGTGATTAGCTGTTGACTTTGACATACCATAGGTAGGATCAAGGCTTAAATTGTACAAAGGATGCTTAAATACATCTGCGCGTGGAGAAACCCCAAGGAGCACAACACGGAGATTGTGAAAAGTGTCTCCAGCAGATGTAAAATATTATATATAATAGCTCTCATGAGTTAGACCAACAATCCTGGTAGCACAGTATGCTGCTTCTGGCAGAAGCTAATGATGATACTTCACTTTAAAATACCTTACAATAGCTTGTATATGCATAGCAAGAAACTATGGAAAATCTAGGCCCCTTATTTAAGGGAAAAATGAGCTGATAACAGACACTGCAAAGAAGGCTGGAATATTAAATATACTTTTGCTGTAATCTTTCCACAAAACACCAAAAGATAATTTATTCAAGTAGAAAGTACCTCATGAAATATTGTCTAAGGTACCTAAGGAAGCAGCCAAAATAATCTGAAGACTTCTGGGAGGTAAGTAAGGTATTGGAGGACTTTGATATAACAAGTACCTTTTATAAAGAGGGGAAAATGAAGGTGAAATGTCAGATTTTCCAAACCCACACATGTGTCATACAGTGAAGATACCCAAATAACATGTTTAGGAAATTCTGGGACAGCATTTCTTTTCTACAAATTTATCTTCAAAGTGGAGCACTAAAATGCCATTCTTCTGCTTAGAAGCTGACTGTCAGTACTTTCCTCTTCAAAATGCAGTATGCTGGCCAGTTTTTTCAGCAAAGGTATTTTTTATTTTCTCTGATATTATTTCTTCTTTTCTTTAACAGAAATACTGCTGACACCTAGAACCATATCTTCAAACAAGAATGCGCTGTATTAATGATGCACTAGTATTATAAAGGAAAGCTACGCATTCTTCACGGCAACTAGTACTGGCCTTATGGAAATAAGTGATTTTTTTTCTGTTAATCACCATGATGTGATCCTAAGTCACTTCATTCAGAAGAAAAAAAACCAACCAACCAACAAAAACCCAACAAAAAACATTTTAGTAGAAGCAGTCTCTGTATCACTGTATATTGTGGTGTACAAAAAAGGTCATAAGTATTTTTGGCGCTCTGCCTCTAGAAATGTGAATTTGGCAATGGCGTTTTAGTAGAGATGATGGGTAGACTCCTGGTGTACCTTATCTATTTACTGTAGCTATCCAAAGCCCCTTAACTACAGGCAGACAAAAGTGCCTGGAGAAGTCACAGTGATAAGAATTTTCTGATTTCTCTAGTAAGAATATCTGACAGAGAATGTAGTTCCTAGCCTTGACTATTTTATATTAATTCCTGAATATAAATGCTGCTTTTAATCTCTTAGCCCCAAGAGTCAGGATTTCCCAAGCAAAGTAGCAGTGCAAAATTAATTGGCACATATTAGTCCAAAATCCTGTCCATTGAAGCCAAGGGGTAAAAAGAGAGGATAATAAATTTAAATTATTTAAACACAATGGTGACTAATATTTACATATTGATGTGCAGCTGAGTGCACTTTATAAAAGACTATATAATGGATTAATGCAATATCTTTGATAAGGACTTAATATGAAGGTAGGGTGTACTCATGTTCCTTCTCAAACACAATCTCTTAAGAATTATTTGAAAAGACTGCATAATGTAATGTTTTCTGTCTATGGAAATTAGAGCAATAATCTTTCATCTTTTTTGAAAATAACTTCAGAAAACTCAAGGCAAGGCACTGCAGTCTGAATCAGAATTTTGCAGTCTTTTTGTGAATTTTGTAAATATGATCTTTAAGATAATGTATTATATATATGACTTTTGTAGGTCACTAACTCATTTTTGCAGAGTTTGTGAAGCTAAATATTTAACAAAATTGATTTCTGTAAACTCAGTGTAGTTGAGGTCCAAATAGATGATTTTTTTTTTTTCTTTAATTAAATTTAATGACTTTGAAGCTGGGTGACTTTGGCCCACATCCTTCTCTTCTTTGGTCTTCAACACTTCATTTATTTTTACATCTTTAACACATAGTTTTTTATAAAAGACTAGTTGTTAAATGCTTTCTCCACCTGTGAGCACTTTGTTACATTTCTTTTTAAATAAGGCAATTTGACACAAAGGCTTTGCATTGTTAAGACGTTATGACTTGTCATGACGGTCATGTCTTTCTATAATATGTTGCCTTTTCAGTTGATGAATCTGGATTGTGTCTTTTTGGTCAATTTTAACAAACTCTCAATTTCTTCAAAAAAGTTTGTCTGTTGCAAAATCTTTGTTGTTACATGACATCCAGAAACCTTTAAGGGATATTAAGCCACACTTTAACCAAATGTCTGCACCTCATTGGATTGTTCTAATAGCAATGAATGTATTTTCTAAGCAGGTTTCTCTCATATCAGTATTTAAGTCTGGTTACAAATTTATTCATATTATTTACTGATAGGTGTTTCTTTCTCCCCTCTATTTTGGTTCCTTGAAATGAATGAAGAGCCCTTTGCAGTTTTCCCAGTTTCAGGCAGTTACATGAGTCCAGCGTCTAAACTTCTGTAAGGGATGACCCAGAAATGTTTAAGATGTGTGGTGCTTTTGTTCTGTTGTTCACTGTGTAATGGAAAAGTGACTTCTCCCAAGTGAGTAAAAAAAAAAAAAAAA
>VYXH01005921.1:900500-937887 GCA_013397275.1 Burhinus bistriatus
AAAAAAATCTGTGTTCTTGATTGCTTCTTCTTGGTACTGTAAGCAAGAGGTGGTTTTATTGTTCAGAATATCCAGTGATCTTCCATTCTAATAGAAATAAATTCAAAAAGTTCATCGTTAGCATACAGCCAGTTGTGTTCCAAAGGGAAGGTAGATTCAATCGATCTACTTCATGCAACCCCGTCTCTGCAATTAGTACTGAGTATATGGATTGATAGTATTTAATTGAAGCCTTCAGTCCAGTTCATGTGTTTTTTAATGCAAAACTTTTAAAAGCCTAAGGAACTTCTATCTTCTTTTTTATTTCTTAGAACATATCTATTTGTTGAGTAAGTGCTGCCTACTGAAGTTGAAAGGCAACAATCCCTTGCTTTTTATATCAAATCAGAGTAGAACAATCTTTATATTTTGTAGTTGTTCATTATATTGATGGAAACTACAAACCCTGATTGCTTTCATTAGGTGAGCTCTTAGACTATATACTACTTTATACATTGTGCCCTTTTAATTTTTTTTAAAATGAGTGATTCATATTTATACATCTATGTATAACTGGTACTTGACTGATGTTATAAAGGATCGTAATTTTCTCATCCGTGTTTAGAATGTTGGAGCTTTCCAGTACCTACTTTTTTGCTGAATCCAAAGATTTTTAGTTTAAACTTGATTAAGGGGAGGGGGGCATTTTTAAAATGCATTGATGACATCCTTCTTGGCAGCACTGATCCTGAATACTACATCTTGTTTGAAAATCTTACCTGCTGCAGTAAATAAAACTGACCTTGAAATCTGTTAACATTTAATATCTTCACCAATTCCATTTTGGTTTTATAGCAGCAGATTTTTCTGAATGTTTTTAGAAAACAGCCTGCATAACATTTTTCAACAGTAAGAGAACAATTAGCTAGTACAACCACCTCTGATCACTGCTGCATAATGAGCGTCATTTTGCTACATGTCTCTGTTACTGTTTTGATCACGGAAACCATGTTTTTATAAAATTCACGCGTAGTAATTTTTTTCCAATCTTGGCCTAAAATACTGCCTTTAAAGTTAGAAAATCAGGACCACTTTTCAGTCATAAGACAAAACTATTTGAACATTGTACTAATTAGCACACATTTTATTTTAGAATTTATGTGCAGACTACCAGATGACAGAATGATACAGCAAGTATGAAACCATGTAATTCTGAGAGCAATATTTTAAAAAATTCTCAGGAGAAGGCATACAGTATTGAGAATTGCATTTAAGTTTAGTTTACATTAAGTATTGCTTGAAAACTCTGTATCTTTATGTCGCAGAACAGAAAAATCATGGGGACTGATTTATAAAAGTTGGTTGTAAGGTATTACTGCTCTTCTGATTTTTGTGTTTGGATGTTAATAATAATGTAAATAAAGGTTTCTATTTAAAATCAGAACTTGGTGACACAGTGTATTAGCTGTCTAATACTTCAAGGCTGATAACTGTATCCTGGAAAGCTCAGAGAAATCCAGTGCTATTACTGAGGAAACCTATGTATAGCAAATGATTTAAATTTTTTCCTCATTGGCTGTAAAAGCTACGGGAATAACAACTTGCACCTTCCACCTGTGAGACTCATTTAGCAACTAAAGCTGCATTGACACCCAGTGGAATTTACATCTTTTTCAACTTAAATACCAGTCTGTAGCAGAGCTTGAAAGGAGAAGAGATAGTAGCTTTCCCTGTCACTTGGCAACAACCTACCTTTTATAAAATATCAGCTGCTTCTTGTGTCACAAATCTGGCAGCTCAAAATTTTGTATAAAGGGACATGCTGACTTCTCAGGCTTCTGACTGATCTGCCGCAGCAGCAGTAACACTGGCCATGCAGGATTTGATAGTCTCGCCCTCACCTTGCCAGACTATAGGCTGAACACACACACACACAAAAAAGGTAAGTGCAAATTTTTTTTAATCTAACCTAGTAGTCTTTCTACATGCTCACTGGGAACGGTAGACAGCTAACACTTTTCTCTGGAAAGCAGCAAAAATGTGTTTCTATCAGTGAGTTTAAATTTAGTATTTTTTACTTATTTGTATTGATCCAGATTTCATCATCCAGCAGATGTTTCTTTCATAGTGCATGGAATCTGTAACAGCTTATAAAAAAGTCCATGGCTCCATTAAGACAGACAATCATATATTATTTCCACAATTAAAAAAAACTTGCAAGAAAATTTTGGGAAGTGTATTTGACTTATTAATGTGTGATACAAATACAAGCTCAAGCCTAGTTTTACTTTATAGCACGTACAGTGAAAGACCCCACTGCCACGTTCTTCCTCAGTTCCTAAAGTCTAACAAGTTCAAGTATATTTTTCGAGTATGGGGGTGTGGTACCAGAGACCTATATCCCTCATGAAGTAATTCCACTTGAATTTCCTAACGAGCAAAAAACCAGGAAGGGTATCAAAACAATTCCCGTGATGTGTTTTCACACTGTGTTTCTAGAAGTGCAAGTTAAGTTTGTTTTGAAAAAAAGTACCTCTTTGTTAAGAGCGAAGGCCACAGTTGGTCGAGTCTGTCACATGAGCTCCCTCCTGCATGTGCCTTTAAAACAGGTAGCAGATTAACGTGAAACAAATTATAAATACAAGTATCACCGCTAGTGTCTGTACTACAATGTATTTAATAACATCTTTATGAAAATACTCAAATCAACTCTGTACACTGTGCTTCCTCAGTTAAATGATGGGTTTTTTCCCTTTAAGAGCCTTTAAACAGTAACTGTAATTCAGAACATCTACTTTTTTGTAGACTGAACTATAACTAGGTTATTCTTTCTTGGCTACAAGTATTGAACTTCTTGGAGCTGCCTTTTTTTAAAATAAATGTAAAAGTTACACTACTAAGCAAATGCTGCTTTCTCAAAGGAGTTGTTTTGGTTTTGAACGTACAATATAATATTACCACATAAAAAAACTTCATACAAATCTGATTTCATTAAAATTTAAGATGTACATTTACTGAAATTTTTCAGTACTTTTAAAAACAGATAAATTCTGAAATGTACTATGCAACATTAAGTAACATTTTGAGAAACGGTGCGTGGGCATTCCACTATTTTATTAACAAAATTCTTCACAACCTGAAGGAATTTATTTCCAAACAGTATATTGATCAATATTTACACAACCCCTCCAAAAATCTAGCATCCTGTTAGTCAAGATTTTCTCTAATTTTCCTAGAGGTGTCAAATGGATGGACAAATAGACGTGGAACTAAAACGTCTCCTCAGAGGAAATCTGAGAAATATGATGGTGTTGAGAATATTCAATGCTGCTCGCTTCAGCTCCTGAATCTCTCAAAAGTTCTTTTCCACCTTTACCCCAGGTAGAAGCAAAAGCGCCCATGTCTTCTAAATCTTGCTTTAGAGTTATACTTGGCTTTGAAGTTTTTCTGATGACATCTGAAGTTGAACTGAAAAACGTTTTAAGTTTCCTTCCACTGTCTTTGTGTTCACTTTGCCCACTGGGATGGCAATCCTCTTTGGGATGTGGCTGTATTTCCTCTTCAGTCAGTTCCTGGATCAGCATTAGTGGTGTCGTCTTGAAGTAAAATGCCTTGTGAACAGGTGAGGTATAATCCAAAGCAAAAAGCAGGTACGATAGTGGATTTCAGAGACCTGTATTTCTGACAGCCTTTCCCATAATTTCACTGCTTCTATTTAATTCCCTCACCAGTGCAAACATTCTGTCTATTTCAGCCTCAAAGTTTATCCAGTCCTCCAGGCTAATGTTATAATTCTTTCTGAAGTCATATGCATTTTCATTTAGTCTGTACACGGATTCAAGTTCTGGCCAGTTTGTATCCTCATGGAGGTGTAGCAGTTGGGGCAGGTTAGCCCTCCCATCCTTCCCACAGTTGTCCTCTTTAAAATAAAAAAACCATGGTTACGCGTATAACATTCTAGTAGGAAGTAGTTAGAGATATATTTTTAATGGTTCCATGCAGAGAAAAACAATTTAAACACTGTGGACCACCTATAAAAATATAGCAGGTATATCACAGAAACTATCCAACTATGTTCAAAACTTCAACCTGTACAAAACTTGTAGCTCATTAATTCTAACTTCATTTTGGTTCTAAAGCCAGTGAAGTATTACCATTAAATAAGCAAATCCTCTTGGGGGAGTTGAGAATGCTAGATTGTGCCTGTTAAGGTACTTGTACATATTTTTTCAGTGCACGATTTGAGAACACCTTAGGATTTTTAATGAGCTGAAGTCTCAACCCTTTGTTTAAGGGGAGATAGACAGGAAGTAGGCATGGCAAAGTTAATATTTTTCATGTCTTTAAATTTGTATCTCACCTTTGGGCTCTAGCAAGTTGAGAACTGAATGTCATCTTCAAGTTTTAAAGGGTAGTTAAGTAAGCTAAACACAATCTTAGATTTTTAGTATAATGTCACAATAGAACAAAACATACAGATCTGTCTTGTAGTCTACTTTCTGTTCTAACTTGCTTTTTTTTCTCACAGCACATCAGGCTGTGGTTGGATAAATAGCAAGAAAATACATGATATTCTCTCTAGTCTGAGAAATTACAATCAGTTTTGTTCTTTCTGGATGGTGTGAGAGACCACTAGGTAGCTGCTAGGTAGTTTAAATTTAGACAAAACCAATATAATCGTCTCTAACTTCTAATGGCAGTTAACCATAACTGGTTTCTTCAACTGAGCATCCACCTCTGCTCAAGTTTGAAATTGCCTTGACCTTAATGCTCCTAGATTCCCAGAAAACATGTACCAAGAAGTTTTGTACAGCAGCAGTTGTCTCTAATGATGGCAGTATAATATTTCTTGCATAATTTAGAGGACTTCCCACTTAAGTGTTCCACGAGAACAGATGATGGTGTTAAAAAAGGTGCTACGTGCAAAAAGAGAAGTGAAGGAAATAAAGGTAAGCAAAAGCTTAATGCTTTTCGTGAACTGCTCCCAACTCACAGTGACTTGGCAGATGATGGTCTCTTCACATCTGGCCACTTTCGACGCTGAAACTGCCTAATTTTCAAGCAGCAAAAGGAGAAAAAAGTTAACCATCACCAAGAAAACCACCAGCACTACAGTCTGAAAGATGAGGAAGGAGAAGAGCTTAGCCTGAATTTTGACTACAAAGATTAGAACATGCCGTAACATTGAAATAGAAATAGCTCCAGTGTTTCAAAGTAACTGGGATGGAAAGATCTTGCAAACACCATTCCAGGCAGTGTCTGTCCATGTGTGGTTCCCAATCCCACACTCCTATCTCCTTTATCACGAAGGTAGTACTTTAATACTTTAATAATAATTTAACTATTTTTTAAAAACGTACCTGTACTGCTCGTAGCTTCCATCTTTAAGTCCTAGATGGGGAAAAATTAACAATGTTACTAACTACTGCCTGCAACAGAGTAAGGTATCAGGTAAGGCACAATTTAAAGAAAGACCTAAGAATATTAGCAGATTAACGTGTATGGCCATACATGTTAACTGGAGCTGTTATTTTCATGTTTAATCCCTTATTCTAGGTAAAATAGGTTGTAAATTGGGAGAGAGCGCTTTGAAACTTTTCTGTAAATATCCTTCAGTGGTGTACTTAAATGCCAGAACCTGTTGATTTCAAAACGTACAGCTCTGTGTGGTGCGTGTACGAAGACGTGAAATAATATTTTGGGCGTTGGTAGACTCAAGTAGATAGTATTTTTGGGGTGGGGGTCTTCAAGCTCTAAAGGCTATGACTTTTTAAAAATAGCATTTCTTATGTCGACTTAATTGTACTAAGGGGTATAAGAAATGCAATTTAAAAAGAAGAAATACAAGTAACTGTACCTTTAGGTTTGCTATCGAACATTTAAAAAAAATAATAATCATAAGCAGTATGAAAACCAGATCCATTGAGTAGACCCAGAGAAAGCTTAAGGGATAGGACCAACCTCGAACAAGAATAAAGGCCCATTTTGCTTTTTGGAATTTAAATCCATGGTTACAAGAGCACATCTTTTGGTAGCATAATAGATCCCTTCTGAAATGTGCTGTTATTTCACAACTACCTTGCAGTAACACAGGTAGGGGAACACTGATCAGCTTAAGCACTAGTGTCCTTTTTGAAGTTAAAGTTATTTCTAAGCCAGTTGACCACAATGCTGCATGGACTGCACTGTCTCTAAAGAAGTGTTTCTAAAAATTGTGCCTTCAGTTGGAATGCTGAAACTCAACTGCCAAAGGCTGCGCGGTCTCCATCCTTGGAGGTTTTCAAGATGGGACTGGATAAAGCCCTGAGTAACCTGGTCTGACCTCACAGCTGCGCCTGTGTTGAGCAGAAGCTTGGACTAGATGAACTCCAGAAGTCCCTTCCAACTTGAATTGTCCTATGAGTCTATGAACTTGCAAGTGGCTATTAGAGTGTTCTTTCCCTCTTTCATCAGATTTATTCCTTCCTCATCTCCTTCCCCTGCATCTCAGCAACACTCCTCACTATACTATTTATCATTCTTCATTTAAGAAACATTACATAACAAACACAAAAATTTGAGCATGCAGCCATCAGCCTCAGCAGGACATTACTAGTATAAATAAATACTAAAATCCTTTTGACTGATACAAGTTCCATAATGGTAAGTAAAAGCCCCATTTCTCTAGGGAGTTTTTCAGTGTAACAGGAGAGGCACTTACCCAGATCCATGTTCCTAGTTCTTGGATTGCATTGTTTATACCCTTTGCAGCTTCTTAGTTCCATGAGCTGGACGTGCAGTTGGTTGAGAACGTCTCTATCTAGTGTATTCACTGCATTAATTAGCTGCAATAAACAGGGGTTCCTATTAGTAACTATTGCTCTGTAGTTTAGTAACTTTCATATATGGAATACATATGGTTTATTTGTAACAGAAAGGAAGCCAAATCATACTATGTTCAATGATTTAGGCCTTATCTACATCCTGCGCTAATACTGAGCCATTTCAATTTATCATCTCTAAGGAACAATGATGTATTTCTAGAGCTGTGCTATGATCAGGTACCTGATATGGATCGGTATTGAGATCAAAATACTCCAAAAATCCAGTAGCAAATTCACAAAACAGGAAGTTGTGGGTCTCGTTGATCGTCCTCAAACACCAGTATGTGTTGTTGTTGGCACTGGTACAGGCACAGAAAGGGCCCACTGCAAATTGAACAGTTATAAAGACATAAGCTACATGCTGCTGTCTTTAGGCACTGTTTATTACTTCTTCTTTACGGTATTACTTTCTTTGTAGACAGTTACTCCCTCTGACTCCTGAGCTCTAAAGCAGAAAATGCCTTCCAGCATCGGCTTCGTGTTCTATGCATACCTAACCCACACGACGTGGCTAACTGCAGCAACATCTTGGCTAGTTGCTTTCCCTGTCTTCTCCAGTTGGGAAACATTCCAGATGTGAGATACAACGCATAATTGTACTGTACACAGTATCTGTAGGTTTTTATTTGCAGTTGTTTTGGGCTTTTACTTCCTTGCCTTTTGTGCAAGACAACGCCAACACTGAAACGGAGGTTATTTAGTAGGAGGAAGGCTGCGTAGCTTTGGCTACATAACTGACGGTATTGATAACTTCTCGTAACCCGGCATCCTTGCCCAGCCTAGCCTGCACCTGCCTTCCCATTACTTAAAGCATCCTTACGTGTCCACAGGGGAGCAGTTTGCCAGTGTTGGTTGTCATGGGTGAAGCAGGTCAGACCAGGCATGCTGCACGTGTCGTTATTTTTTATTCTCTTCAGCAGTTTGCGCAGTTTCTTCTTTCGTCTTTGCTCCCGAAGCAGCCACAGCCTGTCTTTCTCCTGTAGGGCTTTCCTGCACACATGAAACATTAGGGACATGCAGACTTTGTTATGATTGAACACACCTAAAAAAAATGAAGCAGCTAATAAAATAAGCTGCTTTGAGGGAAAGAAATAACTGGTATTTTTTAATTAAATGGCTTCTCTGGATTTAACTCTTCAATGTCACTGAAAGAAAAAACAAAGCCAAAGGGGCCTATAGGCTTGCCTGAAGTCTGTGATGTGACATTTCCCAAACCGGGAACCTTATCTTGAATTTATAAGCATTTCCACATGGGCTTGGTTCCTTGCCCAGATGTGTGTTTATTCTTTTTAATACGGGATAAATGAAATACTACTAGTTTTGCTTAGTTTATAACTGGTGTGCATGAACCACATGTTAACGTCTTTGCTTTTCCTCTTTCAAAGGAACAGGCCTTCACTTACTTGAAAGGATGAAGACTAGATCCCTTGTGCCTCAGTTTGCTTTTGTGTTTTGAATGGTAACTGGAAAATAAAAACAGCATTATCGATGAACAACAGAAAGACAATTGCTTCTGTTCATACCACACTTTCATACTGGATTTGGAGCAGATTTAATCCAGTGTCACTTCTCCCTTTAATTTCTTCACTCAGGGTACGCGGTGAACACAAAGCAGCCTCGCTAGACTGGCTCGGGCACTCCTGAGCCCTGCTGCGCCTCTCTCTTTCCTTCGCTCACTTGTGCGTAGCGACATCTGCTGCTCTACCACTGTACTGCAACATTTAACCACACATGATTCCAGCTACAATTTTCAATTTTAGTTGTCATTGGTTCTGGTTTCCCTACACGGGGCGGATAAAAATCAACAGACTTATAATTCAACTACAACATTTCTTCAACTGAATATTCACTTGTTTGTTCAGATGACAGGATAATAAGCGTAAACCACCTTCCTGTCATTGTCCTTCTGAATGAAAGAATTTAAATACCAGTTGTACTTTGTAGGGTTGGGGCTTTTGCTCCATTGTTACTAGCTAGAAGTTCCAGGAAAACTTTAATAAGGTGCACGGCCCCGTCCCAGCAATAGCAGCATCTAATGTATTCTGAGATACGGAGGGTGTAAGCAGACGCACACATTCTAGCTGGGTGGCTCTACTGTCTTGGCTCTGTCTCCAGATTACCAGATATTGCAGAAATTTTCTGAGTACTTTGCAAAGTCAAAAAAAGACAAAACAGCCTTAGTCAATGGCAGTATCTTCTGACTGATAAAGTTCATTATACTACCCACGCAAATCAGCAAAACCAAACTAAGTTCAATAAATGTTGTTTTCTACACAGTACATCAGAATTCAGTTAGTTGTCAGACTAAAATTCCCTTCAAAACAAATCTTTTAAATTATTAATGCTACTGGGAGCCTGAATAAATTTAATCCTTATAGCAAGTTAATAAAATAAGATTGTTAAAGAACTATCGTCAGTCAATTTTTTTATCTTGCACAGACACTGGGTATTTCATTAACTAATCCTAAATGCTAAATCCTAATTCAATGCAGTGCTGCCAAACACTGAAACATATATAACTCAGATGATTAACTTCATTGATTTCCGTGGGATTATTCATCTTAATAATGCTATATGCACAAATATAAGTCCCTCCTATATTGGGCCTGAAAAATGTAACATTCTTTACATTTACTAAAAACAGTCATTATAAAAATAACTTCATCTTTACAGTACATATTAAATAAACTCAGTTGTTAACAGCAGTTTTGAAAGAGCTGGATTATAAGACAATATGAACTTTTGGGGGATTCATCATTTAGAATGATACTGATTTCATTTTAAACACTTTTTGCCAGGGGTTCCACGTATGGGTTAGCATAACCCAAGAAACTGATCTCCCGATTTTAGTGATCTGTTGCTGAAGAATCCACATGGGCCACAACAACTATATACCTCACGTCTGTAAGCCAGGGTACGTTACGCCTCCAAGGATTTAAGTGTTATGCTCAAAAACTCCTTCTGTTACACCAATGAGACACGCAAGTATCGTCCCTACCCTCTCATAGAGGCTACTTACTTGGAGCTGCTTTAGCCACAGACAGTAGCACGGCTGCCCTGGGTTTCTGAGTACATTCAAGTACAGCTGTTTTATGATACTCATACCGCTACGGCCACTACAGCTGCTGTACTCCTGGTGACATCTGGCTTACAGCAGCCTCAAGAGATTGCTCTGTGATGACTATGATCAGGAGGAGCTGCTCCTGGTTTCTTTCTGAACAGGGGCAAATTCTCTTTGGGTTAACATTTGATTTTGAAACATTTTCTGCTGTGCTTATTTGCAGAGCACGAGCTTGCTTGCTCCCCAGAAGGATTAAGGTGTGCTTGAACCTTCTTTCCATGCAATCGGTGGGCATTTTGCAAATATTTGGCTGTATGAGAAACCAACTATGCCCAGACCTTAATGCATAATCACTATTTTAGTATTACCTGTTGCACTTGGCATTCACAAATCATCTGCACTGTGGAAAAAATGATCAGGTGTACTAAGTCAGTGGTGGGTACAAAAATACAGTTATTCTGCACCAACTGTTAAGTTCCTGCTTTTCCCACCTGGCATAGCTAATACTGTAGTGATTGCATCCTAGGAGATGATACGTCCAGCCTTGAAGAAATTGAATGGGAAGAAGTTCTCTCATCTCTCTACTCTATTATTTCATGTATTTACACACTATTCTTTTTAAAACAGATTTGTGTAACACTGCACCTTACTGACAATTTGCTCTTGTGGAAAGCAAGTTTTCAGAAAAAAGCCTGCAGCTTAAAATATTAATCCCTGGTATCTAATAGCAGCATCTGCAGCCCAAGAGCATAACTAACTGGTTTGTAAGCCATGTTACACGTCCTGTAACATCATCACCACTTGACCCAGAGGCACTTCAACTCCTGCCTGGCAGAAGGTGGGCCTTGGCCTTCTGCAGCAGTCCAACTCCCCCGGAAAGCATTATACAAGAGCATAGTAAGTAGGCAGCCACTTCAAAAAACAGATTCTGATCAGATTCCGAGTCTCTCCTGTGAAGACAAATCAGTTACATTTGCACACTACAAACCATTACTCTGAAGTACACAAGAAATACCTTATCTTATTACAATCACACTCTTCAGGTCGCTTCTTCTTCAGATGACCTCTCACCTCCCTCAGGTTTTTTATTTTATTTTGCAAAGTTTCAATCTAAAAAAAGTAAAGATACTGCTTAAAAAAAATACAGTAGGATTTAGTCTTATTCTAACCTTCTCAAACCCAGGCTATTGTCACCAAATGCTTCCTTTTCACCACCTCCTGTGACTCCCACTGCTAACAAGCATTTTCAGATTACCTACCTTTCCAAAAGGAAACTACAGCAGGAGGAAACCTCGCTGGTACAGTTTGCTGGCTTTGATTACTGAATGTGAAAGCGGAACACGGCACTGGGGGAACAGGAGGGCACACAGCCTCAGGTAGACAACCACTCCCGGTTCCATCGCGATTCTTCCTTTTGTGCTCTACAGCACATTTGCCAGGAAAAAAGGTTACTTGAAGGAAAATTTCAGCCTGGTATGAACCTGAGAAGGGGTGGGGAGGGAGTGAGGGAGTACTCTGAAGTCCCCTCCTCAGAGCTTCTGAAAAAGAAAAGCAGCAAGGCTCCCAGATTTTGCATGGCAGTCTTTAGCA
Source organism: Burhinus bistriatus (assembly GCA_013397275.1). Lineage (NCBI taxonomy): Eukaryota > Metazoa > Chordata > Aves > Charadriiformes > Burhinidae > Burhinus > Burhinus bistriatus. The sequence continues at coordinate 911,994 of VYXH01005921.1, forward strand.
ATGTCTGGCCACATGGGATATGGATTAGCAGTTAATTCTGCCACCCACAGAGTTTATTNTGCTTTTGCTCCGTTTAGCTCACACACAGGGTGGCCCATTTCCACCCACATGGGTATTACAGGCTTCTACCTTGGTTCTTTACACAGCAGAAAAAACAAAGGAATCCAGTGTGAGCAACAAGGTCACTGCAAAACTACCATTAGACATCAGTGACCATAAGTCTAGTGGAAGCACATGTCAGTGTTCAAGAAAAATACACAAAGAATCCAGCCCTGTGACCCTACATCAGGAACACAACAGAACAGAACCGAGCTCTCATTTTCTTTGGCACTCCATATAGCCTACGTTTTCTGAAGAAAAAAGAATTAGACGAGTATGGTGATAATGAAATTGCCCTTTTGTAAACCTAGCAGTGCTAGTAAGTTTTTCAGTGTCTATCTGCCTTGTTACATATCCATCTGTACCATAAAAGGGGACCAACCAGTTCTTACACAGGACTGCGCTGTGAATTCATGTAATTTGGTAAGAGACTACAGGAGGTCCTTTATGCTTCTCTTTGGCGCTTGTTCCACCGTTATCTCCAGGTTCTTCACATACACAAGCGTAAGGAAAATGAATTCAATTCCAAAGTGCAAGGGTTAAACACAAGCAAGCAAAATAAGTAATTCTAGAAGCACTGAAACTAATGAAGCTCATTTTTCTTTGGGCTTGTGTTTGACAGTTGAAGGCCTCTTTTTGAGAGGTACATTGGGGAGCAGGGCTAACAAGATGTGAAAAAGATCCAGATGAAATTTTTCCCAGGATGGGCACACTTACAAGTCTCTCATTTATCTCTTAAGGCTTATGACATTTCTCAGCTGTCCCTTCAGTTGTGGTTCTCTCCTCCACTCAGCAGCTTGTCTTCACAACCATGGAATAAATTAATTATCTCTGAAATATCTATTCTGAAATCAGCCAGCAAGTTCAAAAGGTTCCAGGAAGGGACACAGATACCCAGAGGCAGACAGACACAAACACAAGTCAGCACAATCCTATCAGCTCACAGAAAACCATGCTAAAAACACACACTGAAAACGCGTGACTGATAACACCACTCACCTCGTGGTCAATATGAAGTTTATGGTCCTTCCAAGCTTGCAGTGACCTGTACAGATCTGTGTCGCACTGAACGGTATCATTCTCCAAGATATAGCACCTTGGCATGGGAAAGCAAACAATGTTTATTATAGTGGATACACACATACAGAGCAATGCAAACAGGGGATTTTACTAACACAACTCCAGGACAGATGAGAAGCCAGACTGGAAATGACATGCAGAATTCAAAAAGAACAATGCTCATTCAAGAGAAGACGAGTGTGTTATGAGCCAGGAAAGAAGTTTGGATTTGAGCTGCCATGGAAATTTTTCAGAAGTAGAAAAATTCAAGGAGAATATTCCTATCCAGCAGAACCTGTTGACTGCTTAATTTCTATATGCAAATTGTGCTGCACAGAGTTCTTGCTTATTCATTAGGCTGTCTACATAAATAATCTCTACTAAGTAGCAAGCGCAGAAAGCATTACTCAGAAGCAATTTCCCAATGCATAATCAAGTGATACAGCGGTAGGGGCAAGGATAAAGTACTTCTTTATAAGATGTATTACTACACCATAAAGAAAAGGGGGGGAAGGGGGGTGGAAACAAAGAAGTTTTCCTGTTTTCTACAAAAGGGATAAAATTTTTTCAAAGATATCTCCCTGACTTCAAAGGCAAAATACCCTCTGACAATTTTAAGTGCTTATGTTTCATTAATTGCTAATGCAATCCAGTTTTAAAATCCTTTCAAAAACAAACACACACTTGACAGATTTACCTGAGAAGTTTATTAGGGGTCAACAAATACCATGTAGTCATTTTGGAATGCTTGTTTAAATTAAAGCTGAGTGTCTTCAATACTCCTTTATTTTCTTTTAACCACCCCATGCATGTTGTCCCAGTGCCTTCCTTTCTGCAAGTGTTCCTGGGGACTTGTCATGAATTACGCACAACCTTCCTGACAGTTCCTTGTATGGCTTTGGGATTCACCCAGTAAAACAGTAAAAATCAATTTAATTTATTCCAGAAGAAAAGCACAAAAAGTGATTTATGGGTCCTGACCATTCATGACAGCTGGGATAAGGGGGCACAATTCTCTGATGTCAACCTAGCTATGTTTCCTCATATTAGTGAGTCTCTGACCCTGTAAACAGAAGTCAAATGGAAACCACAGGTTTCAACAGCAGCTAACTGGCACATGCATGTTTTGCTCATCATTAAAAAATGTAATGCATGTAAGCAATAATGATTGGTGGATTTCCTGATAATTCACAAGTGGAAATGGTAGTTAAACCAATTAAATACAGTTGAAGATACTACATCAGTCCCTAGACCTGCACACTGAGGAAAAGATTTTTAGCTATTAGAGTGCCCAGGCAATTCCCTCACCTCTCTCTCAATACGTTCCATTTCCCAATGCTCCTGGTCCATCCAACTTCATTCATAACACAGCTTTTCCTTTCCTAGCACTGGCTACAGAAAGCTCTGAGAGGCTGCTTCCTCCCTTAGGACTGATTTGGAGTATGACATGAAACTAGATCATACTCCAGTTAGAGCCTTTGGTCTTCAGCCAGGCCAGGTTACCCGCTGCACACTGAGATTTCCATGGGTAGAGCCTTTCCTGATTTCAGATAGGTGTACACACAACTGTTGCAAATGGTTTTGCTTGTCCTCACTGGAAACACGCACTGATCAGTGATTACTGTCTCCAAAGTGCAGAAGACATAAAAGCACTGCTGTAGTTCTTCAGTAGCTTCTTGCCCCTCTGTACATGACAAAATTAAAACATAAACCGAAAGCTGTTGTACAGAAAAAGAATTTTAGTGAAGCTAGACTGGGTATCCAAAAGGGATACAATGTGCTTACCACAAGTTAACTCGTCCATTTATGTAAAGCAGCCACTTAAGCAGCAAAAGTTTCTAGAAATATACCACATACACTCACCTGTGAGTCACTTTTATTAGGTTAGGGGCTGTATACTCTGCAATGCCACCAGTGCCACTGTATTCCCCCATGTCTTTATCTTCCTCCTCACGAAGAATAGCCCTCTGCATCTTGTGTCGCTTGGTGATGTTTCTTGGTAAGACAGGTTGGTAGCCATCCTCTAAACCCAAGTTATAAACGGCTCCATCCAGCTCAACAGACACAGAACGGACCGAGCGATTCCGGACATAGCTTGGTTTGTATTCTGCATGGAAAAGGAAGTGAAAGGATTAAGAGGGGGAGAAACAGCATGTTACAACTGGTCCTCTTTGTGGTTCTTGGGAGAAAAAAAACCAGCCCATACTGTGACATTTGGAATCAACTGGATGACAAATGGTGTTTGTCCTCAGAGCTACTGCTTCATTACCTTTTGCATGGATAGATGGATACCTTAAGGCATGAGAGACAGGGCAGATGTAATGCAAATGCACAGCGGTGGCAGAGGGGAAAGAAAATGTACTTGTCCAATATCACTTTAAGAGCAAACAGCTCTTCAAAGAGACTCTGCTCGTCCCCCCAGGAGTCACTAGATGGCAGTAAGACCTTAAAAACTAACCATGACAGTTCAAGACAGCAAGGTCTTTGGTCATCCTCACAGACTGGTTCTCTACTGTTTTCTATTGTCTACCGTACAATGCTCCAGTGCGAGGACTCCTGCAACTCTTCCCTCAAGTTGTCCCCAGTGTTCGACCTGAGCCTCTTCTCTATTCTACACTCTTTCTTCAAGGTAAGACGCTTGATTTTTTCAGGAGGGATTAATATCTGAATCTTTACCTCTCTCCACATCTAATTCTTTTCTTTGCAATTATTTTCCTGATGTACAGATCAGTCAGTGAGTTTCTACGAGAAGCGCCACCCTCCAGTGCTACGCACTCCCTCAGACTTTGCTTCTGCATTTGCAGCCCAAAGGCAAAATGAAACATTTGCTACGAATTGTCACTACACAGTAGGAGATTCACATTGATCTTTTCACCATTACTGCTTTCCAAAGTTTGCTGTCCCAGCCCAAATCCCCGGAGCTCCTCCTCTGTTTGGTCTGGAATGGCACAAATATATCCTAGTTACGGAGTCTACATCTGTATCTAAACTTCCCTACTGTACGGCGGGGTCCATCTCTGACTGTATTTCCTGCTTACTGCCAACAACTGCTGAGAGTCGCTCATTACACTAAGCATAATCATCTCATTCCTTGAGAAAAAAGTACAACCTAAGTACCATAGCCTCTCTTCTCCCCCTCTTCCCAGTGCCTGAGTCTTTTCTCTGTATATGAGGCCTGGAGTCATCTAAGATGTTACTGGAAACAATCAAGTCTCTTGGCTCCTCTGGTCACCTCTCCTTTAACACATAGCACATCTCACAAGAAGGGGACTTTCTTCTGCAATCTGATAAGGCAAAAACTCAACCAATGTGCCAAATGAGAAGACCAATCTTTCTTGCAATCACAAGCTCCACAGAAAAGCCAACTTTCTCTGTGGGATGATCTCCCCAGCAAAACAAGCAGGAAAAAAAAGAATGGGAGGTAGAAAAAACAAAATTGGCAAAAGAAATATTCATGTCAATTGGCATGCTTTGGTATTAACGCAGAATGACATTTTTCAAGAAGCCTTACATTAACTCCAAATGGATCGCAAAAGTCTCAAAAGCCATTTTGCAGATTGTGGGAAGAGAAATAAACATCTCCTCCCACCTGAAACTGGTCCAAGCACTATATTCTTCTCAGCGCCACACACAGAAAGTGGAATACCAGCTGGATTGTCTGGCTTTGCACATTTTCCACCTGTGGTTCAAAGTTTATTGCTGATATTAAGCCAGGTGAGTCACTGCTGAAGGGAAAAAAAAAAAACCAAACCAAAAGACCAACCCTATTTCAGGCACCCATTCAGGAAATGTTTGACTAAATGAGAAGGAAACTCCCATCTTTGCAGAAGCAGGAGGAAGTTCCAAAAAGCTACACCCTAACAATTATATTCAAAGTATAAACTCCCATTTCTTTAATTGTTCCCTCATTTCATCTTATTAAGCTCTGCCAACTAACAATTTACCTTCCTTCCAAGTCTAATATGCCAATCCAGCATGTTGGACCTCAGCAGATAGCTGCAGGGAACTGCTGTCTACACACGTCCCTGAAGAATTAGAAGCCAGGAGTTAGTCCTCCCTTGCAGCCAAACTAACCCAGCCTTACAACGAACAAATTGGTCTGGAGTGAGACAGCTCATAAAGGACTTGTATCACTTTATCGCAACGCACTATCCGCAGTGCTGACTCAGCGTTGTGATTAGTACCAAACTCCGTTATTTTCAGAGGAAGTGGTTAAAATATTTTATAAAATCAATATTCATCTGTGTTGTGCTCTCCCACCGGCAAAGCGCACTGCAGGCACAAATACCAATGTCTAATTACTTATTAGTCGATCCTCTCCCAGGTTTAAGTTTTACTCTCCAATTCATTTACCTGTGTACACAACCCACAAAGCAGATCTAGAGCTGTTAAATATTTGGCCCAAAACACCTATACTCCCTTTTTCAAGTTATTAAAGTTTGGCTTTGGTAAGCTCTATGCGTTCTGATGCCTCTTCCTCTGGTCTTACAGAAGCCAACTGTCTCATAGAAGGTACAGCTGAAAAGTTGCATCTTCAGAATCGAGCCTGGAAATGGGGTCCAGAGCAATTCAAGCCTAAGAAAGCTAACTATGTTTCAGTGCACCACTCATCCAGCTGAGACTTCTTGGACCACTCGACAAGCACGTTTGTCTTCGCTGGGGCCTGAAAGGAAGGACACTTTCCTGGTCTAGATTTCCCCAAACAGTCTAGAGACCTGATTTTTCACAACTATTTTTTGGTAACATCTCAGGTTTCAACATTGTCTAGTGAAAGCATGAACTGCAGTATCCAAAATTATTATTCAACTAAATAAAGTGAGGCAATGTTGTATTACAAAACTATGAACTTCGTATCTGACATAAACATGCCCAGCCTTCAGGTTTATATTTAACTCTCGTCACATCTTCATCACCCAAGCCTTATTACTTATTTTGCAGCCACCAAATTAATCATTTAACACCAAGATCATTTGGAAATGATGGTTCTTTCAGGGATAACTGAGAAGATTGTAACCAACTACAACTACTACATGGTGATTTGCGCAAAGCAGGAGCATGACTGCTCAGCAGGAACACTGCAGAAGACCGAGAACTCTTGGTCTTCCCTTTTGACACTTAACTCTACAAAGGTATTTTGGAGCTGATGTTATTTTCCAGCATCACAATGACGACAGAATAAACCAGTACGCAAGGATTCTGCTTCTACACGTGTCACAAGGAAAATATCCACCACTAGCCTCATGAATTCCTGCTTGACAGTTCCCAATAATGTCTATATATTTTCCAGAATTTTGTAGAGAAGCAGCATTTTTTTCTGTAAGACCAAAGTAAAATTAAGCACTTTGAAGTCAAATTTTTAAAAATCTCTCAAGTGTCTAGAAATATGGACAAAGGTTTAGAGGTGTTTTGTCTTGGGCATTAGGTACCGAGGGATTTCTAGACATCTTATTTTGAATCTGTGTCCTTAGATATTTCAAAGAGGGAAAAAAACACAACCCAAAAAACTTCCTTACATCCAGTTTCTCACAACTGCCATTAAAAATTATACTTCAAATGCATGATCTTTAAAGTAGCTGATGTTCAGGTTTGGTTTTGATTCTTTTTTTTTTTTTTTTTTTTAATACCACAGGTCATTTTGCTCCAGCACTGAGATTACCTCAAAAGAAAAACGAATGATATGAAAATTGGAATAAAAATGCCCTAGCCCCTTCATACACACTTCTGTTTGTTGTTTACAAATCTGTGTGGCCTGTCATCATTTCTGTACATGCAGCTTAATAACTCCTTTAATCACATGCACTTGTTCATCACAGGAGGAGGAGATCAAATCCACAGCAAGAAAAACATAACAGACCACAACACAGCTGAAGATTTTAAGAGCTCACTATTAAACTTTCTTCCTACTGCAAAGTTTTGTTTCATCTTTCTTACAAAAAACATACTAAAGAAAATAAAGAGGACACAGAAATGCAAACATTCCTGACAACCAAACCCAGATATACCAAATATTAATGCTTATGTGTTTCTAGCAGGTAAAAGCTTTGCAGGCATGTATTTGTACATGGCCCAAATAGCATGTACATGACAAGACCCCACTTTGCAACTGGATTTACTCAATTTAGAAAACATTTTTGCCTGCTAAATGCACTGGTGCACCTGATAACAGGTCTAGACCACGCCTACATTAGAAAGACATTATTTTATCAAAACATTTGGTGCTCCAGCCCCTCTATCAGCAATTCAGTCTGGTCTTTTAGACCACATGTTCTCGCCACACGACTGGTTTTAATCTCTCTGAAAGACCAATCCTCATACTCCCATTAGGGTTTGCAACACACTTGATGCACCTCAAAAGCAGGGCACCCAATTTAGTTTTCTACAAATGACTGTAGATTAGAATCCATCAAAACTGCTCTCTGCAAATCCATCTCTATTGTGCACGATAGAAGGGAGTGATCAGGGTGTTTCCTTCAAAACTACACCATTGCTGTGAACTAAAGCATTACTGTGGACGTGACCCTAGTCCAGTTTGAAACTTCTATTTAGCTATTGTTCAATCCAATGAATAGCATTTACTGGTATTCAAGTAGGGCTGCAGTATGATCCCATGCACTCATCAAATTCTGAGTAGCAGACCCCAAAGATGCCCTCAGAGCTATGCAATTCAGCACACACTGCACTTCATCCGAAGTCTCATGAAACAGGTCATAAAAATCCAAATAGACATCATCAGTATTCGGGTCACCCTGTTACCATTCACAATCCAGTGAGCCAGCTTTCTAGGTAAGCTGTTTAGAAAAACCTTGCTATGTTACCTTGACTTCTATTGCTTTGTGCTCATTTGCATTCAGCATGTGATTTATTAGGTAAGTGCATGTGAAAGAATAGCCAACATCAAATCAAAGAGTCTATGTCAACAGGTCCAAGCTAACCTCTTCCACTGTATGGCACACCCTGGATGCGGGCAGAGGGAAAAACAAAGCATCTGTGGAGTCAATTATTTTATTGAAGACATCAGCAATGGGAACATGATTGTCGAGATCCTATCTTATGCTGCTAAAGTTTATGCCTTACGGTTCAACGAGGCAAGTGAGCTGAAGGCTATAGCATAAACTCTGCCTCTTCTGAGCAGAATACAGGGAAAAAACCACCATTCTGATCCCTCTGCTAGAGGGAGCAACCTTCACTTTTTTTACCTCGATCTCCTTCATACATAAACCAAAGGTAATTATACACTTAACCACCTCCTCTGGATGTTGTGAAAATTAGTTAATGTTTAGGTAGCACAACACAGATGAAAAGTACTTAAGTAACTGTTAAGTATTATCAGATAGCATTTTGTTGCCCTCACCTAATTGTTTTCCTCTTCTCTTTTAAGTGCCTTCGATCTACTCCTGTTATTTGACTCCCCATGACGGAACTTTTTTCTGTGTGACTTCGGAAAAAAAAGGTAATTGAACTGCAAGTTCTAGTGTTATTTAAAGATTATCTGCTGTGCCACATATTTAAACAGCAAGTATAGTTGAGTAATTTCATCCTGGAACCAATAATTTTTTTCAACTAAAAATTAGCTTAGTAGGTACTAATCAGCTTGCAAGGCAAATATAATGGGAGAAAATCAATTTAAACTCTCTGTTTGAAGCTTGTGCCAGGTCATTATACAGAAAGACTAATCTGCTAAATAATTAAGGCTCTGTATTTGTGGAGTGAGACGAAAGAAACATTACAAGTGAATAATAATTCTGTGCTGCCGTTTCCCTCTTTAATCTATAATTAGACTATGTACTTCAAATATAGATGTTAGTCTGACTAAGGTTTAATACAGAGCCAGTGGAATGGGCTTTCTGAAAAAGCACCTTATCTGTGCCAAGGAAACTAGAAACAGTCATCCCCTTTGGACGTGATCTCTGGTTAAAAGTCAGCCTTGTCTCTGCTGACTGAGCACAAGGAAAGCATGTTAGTAGCAAGCAGCTTCTGTAACAAAGCACACGCACCCTTATTAAAAATAAATTACTGCAGTAACTGCTCCAAGCATTGCAGTACCTACTGAAAATCGGAGTATTTGCTGTAAAACACTGTTCGTGTTTCATGGCCTATGTAAGGATGTGCTACTTGCTACTTCAGTGTGTGTACTGCATTTCCCAGTTTTGAAAGACATAAATAAAGGACCCTATTTTGGATCAAAACACCCCTCTTCCTACAGAGATATTTTCAAATCTCATTGTCCAATACAAGGCACGCTGTTTCATAGTTAGATACACAGTAAATATGCTGAGAGAATTCAATGCCCATGAGAATCAGGACAATTCTGTGTGTTAGTGAACAAACTCAGAACAGTCTTCTAAGGCAGAGACAGAAGATAGAGTGGGTTTGCTTACTTTTCTTGGAGAAGAGTTTCTTTCTCCGTCCAACATGGCTCAGCTTGTATTCGTTCTCTTCACAATTACAGTCTTCACTATTCCGATTGTAATACTTGGGCAAAATATTGGAGGTGCCTTTGCCGTTGCCTGCAGCTGCCAAGTTCGCCATTCCCTTGCACTTGTGTAGCTTGAGTTTTCCACTGGCATCTTCCACACACTGCCATTTCTGGAAGAAAAATTTGGTCATTAAAATTCTGTCCCAACTGTGCTTTGTCTAATGGCCAGCTCCAGCGATCTATCAGAGATTCCTTGTTGTAGTACGCTGGGGCTCATCTATCACCAGCTACCAAAACAGAATTTTTGTAATCCCATTTTCAGACAAAACAGGAACTCTTTGGAACACTCTTGCATTTGCTTCTGATTTTGTTTCTTGGAGGCAGAACAATGGGAATTTCTTAACAAAATCAAGACTACAGCTAAAAACATGGGGGTGACAAGTGACAACTTTCAGAAGCATAACTGTGGCATAAACCAAGGATGTTCAAGCCTTATCCACAGGTTTGAAAAGAATCCTTGCCTGCCAGCAAGTGTGTTTGTCAGGCTGGCAGGAATCTATGCCACTGTTATGCCATTCAAACCGCACCAAGCTCCAGGCCTGCATATAATCTCAGCCCCATCCCATACTCTACAAGAAGGGAAAATACTTTTCGGAGGAGTCTCCTTCTCTTTCCTAGTTCAAATGCCTGATGGTGGGATAACTTTACCCAAGTTGTGGATTCCTTTACTGTAGAGGTCTGGCCTGAACTGGTTATCCAAGACTCGTTCTACAGTCAAAGAAGAGGAACAGTCACTTCCAGGGTATAATTCACTTCATCCTAAGGTGGCCATATAACAGAGATAAAAAAACTACTACCCTGCAGAAGTGCCTGTTTCTCTTCACTGACCTTTAAAAGGGTTGGTATGACTGGATCAGCTATGAAAGTCTGTAGTTCCACGAGTTTATCTCCATCTTGAGTGTTTCTTTTAATAGCTTTTCTGATTCAACACCCTTGGGCTTAAAAAACAATGGTGAGCTGCACTGGATGCCTGTGAAGCAAGAATCTCCTCCCTCTTTCACTCAAACTAGAGAAAATGCTCATCTCTAATCTCCAATTACTTCTGTTACTCCAAACCCGAAGTACCCTTTGTGCTGCTGTCAGGGCTGTGCCGAGGGCAAGGGAGTTTAGCCACCTTCAATCTGGCACAGAAGTTTTACCCACTTCCCAGATACATCATAAAATCATTTCACCTACTCCTTTATTTACCAACACACTATTAGCTTCAGAGCTAGGCTTTGAGAGCCGTAAAAAACCCGCACAGTAGCAGTTGGTACTGTTTTAAGAGATGACTCTCGGAAACACTTCAGCTTTTTGCTGAGTCTTGAGAGGCGTTCCTCTTTTTTCCCTTTTACAAAATCCTAAGTCTGTGCCTCCAGGACTCACTGGAATATTGAGAATTTTCCAAATAAAAGAACAGAAGGGAAAACTGCAACAGCTCCCAAGTGAGATGACATTTCACAGGAGCCTGCAGCTCTACGAGGGAGATTCAGTCACTTCCATTCCCATAGAGAGATGTGCCCAGGCTAGGACAACAAAGCCTACATTCTCCACTGAAATTCACTCCATTGTTTGCATGACAGCAAGTAAGAAAACAGTATCACTGTGCTTTTATAACAGAGAATTCAAGAGGAGTCAGAAGTGAACTGGCTAGTTACAGTGGATTTATTTATGTTCACGGGAGATCCCCTAATTTAAAATGATCAGTGTGCTATGGTGTGTCCACTTACTTCCTCAGACAATTGGATGCCAAGTCTCCTGAGCTATAACTACTTCTTAGGCGCAGATACTGTGTCCAGCCTCCTGTACAATCCAAACCTTGCACTGATGCACATAGACCTGGCTTAACTTTCAGCACAAGGAATCACAGAAAATCAATGAGAGATACTGACAATAAGACACTTGAATCAAACACCTTTGCATGACTGTCTTCATCTGTAAAGCAGGACATATTTACTTAGATGAGGTGTAGAACAAAAATAACCTTTGAAGAATAAATTGCTGAGTCTTAATTTTATTATTTTTTTTTATAAATGCCTAACATTGATACACAGACTGAGGTTTGAAGTAAAAGTTATTTTACTACACTAAGCAACAGTTTCTTTCACAATGAAAAAAAGATGTAAAAATATTTGTTGCTGTTTCCCATTTCAATTCATCTGAATCTTATTTTTGAAAATATATGAACAAACTGCATTTTCTGCTCAGTAAAGCTCTGTGCTGTAGGTGTCTGATACGTGAAAAATGAAGATTCAACAGAGGGCAAGTTAAATGCCATGATGAGAAACACTGTAAATAAGTGCTCTGATGTGGAGGCGAAAAATATTTTTTCTCCATTTCTTTCATCTCCTGTCAGGAAAGTGATGCTCATTTTTCCCCTCCAGGTGAACTGGAAAAAATCCTTTAATTTTTGGTGCAGTTTAAATCTTTCCAAGGCAGCTGTATGCTACAGTGAAAACATCTTAAAGACTTTGCTGGAAGGGCACATTGTATGCATTAACAGGCCCACCGCTGAACGACTGCAGTGCAGAAGTATGTAAATGACTTTAGAAGCAAACGTTGAACACGCGGAGGAAAAAAAAGAAACCAAAAAAAACCAACAACCAAAAACCAACACCAAAACCCTAAAAAACCCAAAGTCCCAAGATTTTACTTTTTTTTCCCCAAAACAGGTAGGGGCATGTGTGCGAATGTGTCTGGGATTCAACAACTTACCCTTGGTCTGCTTGTAAGTACAAACATAAATTCTCTAGGTCAATATCCCAGCCATATTAGTTGCAGTCATTTCCACCGGATGCTTTCAAACTTAGCGAAAAAGGGGCAGTAATTGCAAGGGAACTGTGAAAACCTCTGCTTGACAGTCAAGAAGCTTTAAACGTTGTGAATTCTGGCATTTTAAATTGGTTTCTAGCACATAGCCATACCATCATGCAGAAACCTGTGTCAACCCCTGGAAGCAACTAAAATATTTCAGAAGAGGTAATCACTTAAATAATTAAATCTCTATCTGAAGAACTCCAGAGTGCCCCAGAGATATTTTGGCTCACATGTACAAATGATAATCATCCAGCAGCAAAACATAATTACATATAAATAGTGGATTAACTCAACCAGTCAAGGAAACAAAGTGCCCTTAGTTCACCACTTGCCTCCAACTTTTCAGGTCTTTTCTTCATTAGGCCAAAAGATGTGTTCCTAATTCAAGATCTACAACTCATAATATCTCACAAGAGCTAAGTCCTGAAAGGGAGGGTAGTTTAACACAAACATAAAGTCAGTGGAAAATGCAGACTCCCCCACAATCTTCCTCTCAGCTCGTATCAAAACTCCAAAGGAAGAACCTGTCTTTCCTCCTGTAAAGCCTTGCAGAACAGCTACTCAAGCCATCAAATAAATGGCTTTTGCAATATGTCCTGAAGTCCATCAAGTTCACATTGCATAAAACTTTCCAGACACTTCATTTAATCATTAAAGCTGTTCCAGGTGGAAATTTCCCACCATCTTCAGGCAGGCCAAGTTAGCCGCTGTGCTTGTGCTTTCTGCCACCTACCGTGCTGGGCTTGTTCTAACACCTTCTACTCCATCCTCTACCCTGCCTCCCACTGCACAACGCACGCTACTCAGCTATTTGTGTGCAAAGCAGAAGAGTCTGGACTTTAACGGAGAAATTAGTGCTACTGAACAGAAATCTTGTTCAAAGGTACACTGCAAAGGTAAAGAGAAGACAGTTTGTAACATACATTCTCCCCTCCAGACCAAACTACCTGCTATATATATCGACAAGAGTAAATTAGGACTTCAATATCTATGAAACATGAATCTTAACAGCAGCAGTTGTAGACTGAACAGATGCCCTGTCTCTCTCCAGTAACACTATTCACCTTGAACGTGCAAATGACCCCTTAGCAGAGAAAGACACGTATTTTTCTGTGTGTCAAAACCCCATTATTTCCTTCACAGCCCCCATCACCATCAAGTGGTTTTTGCATTATTGCGCATCAATGTCTTCTTACTGCTACAGCAATCACAGATGTTAATTCAAAGTCATTACTTGAGGCCCCAATCAGAAACAAATACCCGTGACCTTCCCTGTAGGATTTTTTCCTACAATTCACTCATTTCACTCAGTGAATCTCTCTCAATTGACATTGTTTTCTTTAGGGGAAAAGGGCTGATCACACGAGCCTTGCTAAGAAAAGCTTCCAGTTGAAACATACAGCTCTCAGAGCTGAGCCCTAAATCATCATGCTGTGTCTCATCAGCTCCTCTTTTTGTTAAGCGAAAGAGATTCCATTTCCTTTTACAGAGAAGTGAAAAGTGAAACTGTCTGATCAGTTAGCTGCCAGCAAGGCTCCCTCCCTAACAGTTTTAGGAATATAGGCTCTAGGAATTAGAATTTCTGCAGGATAATAAAGTCCTTTATCCCTGTCACCAACCTGACAAAAACACTTCAGCAATATCCATCTTCTTTAGTTTATGCAGATGCTTTCTGAATCCCATCCTTGCTGCCACACTGGATGGTGAACTAGAAACAGACTGCTTTAATGACTAGAAATATTCTACTTCCAGTCCAAACTGATTTATGAGTAGCCAGGATACATTTTTTCTCATATGAAAAAGTATAGTTACAGTTTAGTTACTATGAAACAGATAAGTTACAGTTTAGTTAGCTCTTCTCCTTTGCTGTGGTTTGCTCCTTGTGTTATTTTTTCGTTGGGCTAATGAGGACAAAGCAGCAAAATCCAGAGAGACACAAACCCCTTCTCCACAAGAGGTAGTTCTACTGCTTTTGCTGGGAGCTTGTCCTACTGCTCAGATGTTACAGCTCTCAGGAAACAGTCAACCTGAATTTTCCCATTGTTTGTCTCACACATATTACTACTACTCCATCCTTGTTAACTGAAAAGAATTGTCTTGTGTGTCCTGTATAGCAGCTCTTAGATTCACGCAGACAGATTCTTCTCTCCTCAGCTGGTTTTTTTTGACTGAATACACCCAGTTCCTTAGCTCTTCCCCACAGGTCTTATTTTCTTAAACTTTTAACTACTCCTCCCTCCCCGCCCCATACCTTTTTCCAATTTATCTATTGGCAAAGGATGAGTCTGGTTTCCTCTGCTTCACGTCATCAGTATATAAATAGCACTGCCTGGTCTTCATTCCGACGGGACATTATTTCATTACACTGACTCATGATTTTTGGTAATTCGGACCTCTGGGCTCTCAGCTCAATTTCAGTTGTCACACACTACATGTCATTCAAACCTTAAAATTCTAAGATGGATGAACAATTTATTGAGAGAAAATTTGGAGGGCTTTTTAATGCCCCAAACTGTAGCTGAAGCAAGGCAGGCGGGACAATCAGCTAGCATGCAAATGAAAACTCAAGCATTCAGCTAAATTTAAGATTACAAATACATAATTCATTTTTTTATTAATATAATAATTGGATTGTGGTATCAAGTGGTCCCAGCTGCTGTGTTAGGTACTGCAGAAGCTAAGGAGTGAGTGCAGCCTAACCAGAAATTACATTAGTGGTGGAGGCAAAAAACCAGCAGCAACAAAAGGGGAATTGATTTGTCTGAGGTCCCACATTGAGTCTGTAACAGTTCTGAGACTGAAGCCAGTCTCCTGACCTCCAGCTCGTTCGTTGTCTTTTGAACCGAACTACACTGCTACTTATGTCTGGATATTTGAAAAATTTGGGGTTTTCATTAAATGTTAGTATTGATTTTAGCAAGCTAATTAGAACATCTACTACTGTAATGACAAGGAGTTTAAAAATCTCAGTTAACAAGAGATGCAAATTTCTTGGTTTTGTGAAGCAACAACAAGCAAAACAACCCGCATATAAAATAGCCTCTGGAAATCATTATAGGCTACTTCTGGCTAAAGGAGTTTTGTTAATTATAATTCTTGATAAGGAATACAATCCTTGAATAACAGCCCTTAATAAATCATCATGATTTTAATTTTCACGGTTTGTCGCCTCCTAATGTTATGTTTGAGGGCTGATAAAATTTTTAATGTATGAAGTTATCAACAAGTCATTTCTTGTTGCAATCACAGATTAAGAAATGGATCCTGAAAGCTGCTGAGCATGTGCAACTCACACTGGATCTCAGGAACTCCAAAGACCTGCCTAATGAGCTATTAAAATTATCTGGATTCTAGCTGGCTTGATAGGCTTCACTTATCAACAGAACCAAAATTTTTTAGTAACCTCGGGTTACTAGGTACAAAAGATCCGGACAACCACAAAAGATACATAGATCAAAAACTTTCTTCCCAGTTTTCAAAGAAAGTCCTTATAAAACCTGACTTAGTTTCCTAGGTCGGGCTAATCTAAGTTCAAGCTACAGTGCTATCAGGAAAGGGAGAAAACAAGTAATTTTTTCTACTGCTCCACCCTTGGCACTAGGTAATGGCTAATGATGATTAGGGTGGCAGGAATATGATCTAGAGGTACTGCTTATGAAGTGCTGTAGGAAAGCACACACTGATCCGATTAGTTTTCATCACTGCTATGCCATGCTGTGTCATAACTGGGGGGACCAGTCGAGTAAGTGACATACTTTTAGTTATGCCAATTAGCAAAAGAGAATATCCCTTCATGATCCTGGTACAGCACAAAGCAATCAGAGGGAAGACTGTATCAGACCTTTCATTTGCAGAACATCTGAAGGAAACAAAGAGCAAATTTTTGCATTTTTAATGTTCTCTTGGTGAAAACTGTCATATAAAATAATATTTTTTAATGCTATTTAAAGGCAAATTCTACTTCTATCAGATTTGCACATTAGTAGAGCTTTGAAAATAAAAAGGATTTGAAAAGGAAATAATGTGAATTCAGAAAACTATCTTTCTTTACAAGTTAGCAATATTATTGTACTATACTAGGTCCTGCTAAAGAAAAAACTAATACTTTTAGGGGTTTTTTTTCCACATGTGCAGTATAGATTCCCTACAGCAATCAGCAGTGCTGCAGGTATTGCATGTTTAGCAAATGTGCACAAAGTTGGCAAATGAGTTAGAGGGAGATTTTGTGCAGCTGTTGTTATGATACTGTGGAGTTGCTGGGAATACTCTACAGAGCAATGCTGATATCATAATTGGCTTCCAAAAAAGCACATTAATGCAGGCCGCCAGATAAAAGTGGGTCAGCTTCCACTTAACAGCCAGTTTAGAATGAAAGGCCGAACTACACCGAAGAGAAAAAATTTGTGTGGAAGCCATTAGGTACTAGGATAAATGTTTTTTATTTCATGTGGGAAGAAAGAGCTCATCTCTTTTAAATCCTTGAATATAAATGCTGAGCTGCTCTTTCATCTGAACCTACAGTCGCCCTTTGTTGGATGCAAATAACTAACACAGAGCAAACCCTACTAACTGAAAAAGAAAACATGGCAACACACAGATTCCCATTGCACTCAGAAGAATTTACATATATTAGTGTTGCCAAAAAAATCCCACATAATGGACTCTGAAACAAGGTTTTAAACAGCGTGAATAGCCTCATCTCCATGATCCTGGTGCTCTCTTATCAAAACGATTATAGGTCAAGGAGGGTGACAGAGATTTGCAAAGGAAGAGCATTTTGTGGTGATAGAACTGTATTCACAAACTTGCACGCTCACAAAGCAGAATTTCAAATTCCCCATCTCACAATTCAAAGCTTTCTTTACCTCTCCTTTACCCTAAGCTCTGTCCTTGTTTCTTCTCATTCACCCCCTTCTTAGTTTTTGTCCTCCATTTGTCCTTCTCGCCTCCTGCTCACACTTCAGATTCCCTGGCACTGCTCAGACTTCTCTGTGCACAGAATAGCAGGTCCCCAAAACTTGTCTGAGTCAAAAGTAGAGGCCCAATGACTTTAGCGAGCTTTCACCTAAATTCTGACCCAGACTTCTCTCATCTTTGCATTAGGATGCGAAAACTCACCTTTTGCACTAACCACTCCAGATACTGTTAAATGCACAATAATAAAGTGTCCTGCAGGATCAGGAGACATCTGCTAAACGCCCAGTTTATCGGTATACCATGAACTCCCCCAAGGCAGCGGTATGTTATTCATCTGGGCTCATTCTACTTACTATGCAGAGCTGTGAACAGCACCAGCAAACAGACAACACCCATTTGTCATTTGAGAAGTTAGTCTTGCTTCACTCTGAAAAGACTTTTGGGTGCACCCATATTTAGACACAATTTATCCTCAAATAAGCACATTCATCTCCCACTCTTCCTGCTGTCTAGACAGACTACTAGGACATATTCTCTAGAGCAGGGGTTAGATGGACTGAGAATCCCTTGAGAGCCCTTCCCAGACTCTAATTGACTTGATTGTTAGGCAATTTTTCCTGATGTCCAACTTAAATTTCTTTTTTGCTCAATTTCATCCTATCACTTCCAATTACATCTGACTGAACTGCTCAAAACAATAATTCTCCTCTCTGTCTCCTGACAATGAGGATGGCACACGCATTGCTTATTAGCACACCTTCACTTCGGAATTTATTGGCAATTCTGAATACGGAGCTGACGTTTTATGCCCACTTCTTACAGATGTCAAAGATATTTTATTATCCATGGAAGAAAACATAAGCCTGTGAATGTGTGTAGACAATACAGGGCCTTCCCCCTTTCTTCCATAACCGAGACATGTGGTAATTAGAGTAAGAAAGCCTGAATGTAGCTAAGTTACCTTATGCAAAGAGACAGCTTCAGTGACAACATGGACTTGGAAAGTCTCTCTTTCCCTCTGTTTTTACAATAACGTTCAAAATAATTGGGAGGATGAAGACAAAAGGAAGAAGTTGAAACATCTCTCAAAGGGAAAATACTGATGGAAAAAGAAAAGCTGTATTTCCCCAAACTACTTACTGACGTTGTAGCAGAAACAATAACTTTTCCCCCAGTTTCTCGAAGAACATTGTAAATTCAAAAAACAATGGCTTGCTCCCACCCATCTAAAATTTCAGCTCAAGACATCTGATGACAATAAACTACTGCAGCTCAGTATTTTTAGGAAGAACAGGACGTTATAATCTCTCTGTATACTAAATCTGACAAAGAAGCCACAGGAGGAAAAGAGCATCTGGAAAATGCTTATACATATAAATTGGATCCAAACACCTAAGGAACAACGGACTCACTTCACAGGTGCACTGAACTACATGATCAGTAGAGCCAGAAGCAGGGAGTCTGGCCTCCGACAGTAGAAAATTAACTACTGTAGCCCAAGTAGCCCATTACTGGCTATAGCCTTGGTAAGTCATTCAGATCATGTCTGCAAGAATGGTTACAGTCCACAGACTGACTTATTCTGGCAGCCCTCTGAGCTGCCAGGATGTGAGGTAATGCCAGTCTAATAACAGACACATCAGCATGTGGACCCATCTACCTTCACCCCCCTTTGTCCACATGTCCACAGGCAGAATGCATTACAGTCGTTGGAAGGGGGTACTCTGACTGGTACCTGGATGAGAAAGCAATGGCACAGAGTCAATTTTGCCATCTTTCCAGAGGATGAGAATGCCCCAAAGAGTGGAGAAATCTCCCCAAGTGTGAAGCTGCTGGAGATAGCTTTGCTATGTCTTTGTACTGCTATGGTAAATTTGCAAAACCTTCTTCTGTGCTGAGACCATGTATTGAAACTACCCTATTTTTTTTTCCCTGGATTTCTTCTATATAACTTGGATCTAAAGTGAGCATATTTTCATATCTGTTATCAGTTAGGTAACAAGAAGAGAAATGACACACAATCCATGAGCTTTGTGCCCATATACACACTGACTGCTTGCAGTCATAGTTGTGTGTGTGTTTTCACAGTATATTTTTGTTAAGAGGGGGACATATTGCACTCACAGAATGTTAGTTTCCCATCGTTATATGTAATTCCAAACAATAACAACAAAATGAGTTAAATTAAGAATTCAAAGCAAAGGGAGCTATATGTATTTGGAGGAGGCTGATCTGTTAGGTTCATTGTAGCTTCTCAATACTAACGAATCCCAACCACATTCTATTTGGGGAATAAAATGTTAAAACAGCATAGGCAGTTCTCTTAACAGTAGCCAGGAATCAATACGGAGGCACTTGAATCAGCAATTTCCTGACTAACAGTCAAGCTCATAAATGCTGTAATAGTTTTGAGCAAAGGCCGCAGAATAAGCATTTGATTTATAAGGTGGCACTGATGACAAGGTGAAGGACACTGTCACAGTTCAGGTGTAAAGCTTAGCCCAACTACAACTGCTTACTTTCAGTCAGGGGTACGATGCCTTACCTGGCCAAGCTGTTCACAAGCTGTTTGATACTCAGCTCGCTGACAGAGGTCTTTCACACGCTGGTATTTGGGTAGAAAGTTTTCTTCTTGGGCATCTACCTTCTCGTTCTCCCTCTTATGCAGCAGTTTACTGGGGGGGGGGAAAGATGACTTTTTTTTGCATTAACATTAATTCCAAGATATACATACAGTTTGCTGAAAAGGCTCAGAGGAGAAGCTTATCTGCCAAGTCCGTAGCATCACTGGTGGCCAAAATTTAAGTCCAGTAGAAACTAGCACTTATCACCTCTGATAACACAGAAGTTATTCACATCATGCTCTCAGGGAGTGTACAAAAACATACAAAACCAAGACAGTGCGTTTCAAGTCTGACTGGCAGGCAGTAACAACAGTCGATATAAAGAGACCATATCCTCCTCACTCTACAGGGCTGCACTTTGCAAACCCTTCACGCCCCGTGTTGCGTATTAAGGCAGAGGCACAGAGGGAGTGGCCAGCAGATGAACACGCAGAGAGGAATAGCCTTATTCATACTCCCATGATACAAGCAGGAGGGTCGGGCAGCAGCTGAAAGAAAAACGGGATGCCTTTCCATCTCTCAATCCAAGTAAAACTCCCCTTCCCCCACCCCAACAGCACATTTACACAGGCCGTAGGCAAAGGCCATACATCCCCTCCTATCACACAATCACTGCCATTAGGCACACTGCACCCCTGTCCCTGCTGGCACAGCTAAATGGCTTTAGGTCTGTGGCGGAGTGCTGCTTTGGCTTTAGCTATTCAGTATCTTTCTATTTAAAAAGACTGGGCTTTGTGATTAACACTTTCCTTACCCTCTTTCTACCAGGAACGAGTCTCTCCACACCTTCATCTTTTTCTTTAAATGGAACCTAGGAGGAAACAAGGAGAGGAAGAAGCAATTCCCACAAAACCAGTAATCAACTCATGCTCCAGTTTTCTCTCCCACCCTCAATTCAGATGAGAAACGTTACATATAACTGCACAAGGGGACATCCGGCTTTATGAAGCAGGCACATACGCCTCTCCAGTGCAAACCTTGAACAAACATAGGGTAGATTTGTTCTCACAGGGACAAAATCCACAACAGATTCACACAGTACAACCATTCCAACATAATCATGTTTAAGGCACAGGGGATTAACCGAATTGTCCTAGATCACAAAGAATCGCAAATTAAATCAGGATTTCCTCACTCCAGTTTGGGCTCTTAACCTGCACACTACCCCCAAAGTATCCTATTCTAAAGCAGCTGCTCTTTCCCCCCCCTCTCCCTCCACCCAACTACTTGTAAAGCAAATCTCCTTCTTCCCTTTTTCTGCTGATTTTCTCTAGCAAGCATCCAGTCTAATTCCCTTCCTCAGTCTTTTTCCAATGAAAGCATTGATGAAAGGCCTCAAATAATAACTGTGCAATTCTGAGTGCTAGCCTGTCTATATATTATAGTCTAATACACAACCAATTCTTTCAACTCAATTATTCTACAATTTATTCAGTATGAAATGCTTTGCTGCAGATGATGCCAGAGACATTTAAAATCTCTAACTCATATGGCTAAAGACCTTCATGTGTAGCCCTCTCACTGCTACACAGATTACATTTAGTATATCCAGCTACCATATATGCCACATAGCTAGTATATGAACTCGACAAAATGAAAATAAATAACCGAAGTCAGTCATATATTGTCAAATAGGTCTTTAGATTTTCCAGCGAACAATGTACTCATATAGACAGCAATTTTATTATATTTTCCTTTAAATTTGAAGCATGTTGCTAAATACTTGTTCAGTCTCCTGTACAAACACATCCTTGTTTACATGCACATTTCCATTTCTTACCTATTCACCGGTCTCTCAGAATCCAGAAGCTTCAGAATTGATTTACCATCCATATCAGATGGAATATCCAATCCAGCAATATCTAGAATTGTAGGTGCGAGATCAATATTCAACACAATGTGAGGATTCCTGAAAAAACATACGCGAGAACCTGGTTTAAAGTCTATGCAATGACACCAAGCAACTCCAGCTTTTCCAGAGTGACCACGGATCTGAAAAGGCTTATTTTGTGACATCTGCAAAGAAGAAAAGAGGACAAAATCCAATTCCTTTCCATGAAGGGATTAAAATGTAAAATATAGGGAAGTTGCATAACCTCAAGTGGGATTAATATGAAGATTTAATACTTTAGCACAGAGCATTTTTGAGAAAACAAAGTAGTTCATAAGGCAAAGTTAGTTAATTATTGCAAAACAGGGTTCAAAAGTCTTTCAAAACATGAGAAGGCATTGGAAAAACTCCTTGGGTGTCTTATAGAATCAAAGTGTCTTCCAAATACCCTGATGACTTTATTAAAAAGTAGTCTGTTTCAAAATATGGTATAGAAATAAGTACCTCAGCTCATAACACAGCAAGCATGCTCGGAAGAGAAAATGAGGAGGAATATATTGCTAGACACTACAGTAAATAACTAAAAGTTGTTGTTAATGTAGAGTGTGAGACAGTAAAAGGAAAGGGATCATGAAAGAAAAAGTAGAGTGGAAGCAGCTATGGAGGGGGAAGAAAAAAAAAAAAGAGAGAAAATAAAAGCACAGCTTTAATTGAAATAATATCAATCTTCCCAAGTGCACAGTTATCCATTCCGCACACAGGCATGCCCTGGTACTTAGCAGAGTATGGCATAGGGTCCTTAGCCACCACAGTTAACAGGACAATATTTGAACTCAAACTGATTTCAAGTTAAAACACTGGCATCAACTCCCGAGTAGCACAGACAGCTCCTATCCCCAAATCCCTCAAACTACCACAGCTAAGTATGAATGAGTTCACACATCAGAGCATCTAGTTGCAGAGCCTGGCACTCAGCAGCTAAATGAATGCCCAAATTTCTAACACGTGACTTGGTTTTACTATGGGTCTGATTTTGCAGAAGTGTTTTCAATTTATGTTGAACCTTACAAACTCATTTCAAATATGTCTATGACAGTGTTGTGTAATTACTCACAATATTACATATAAACATACTGTTAATTAGCTGTGTACTTTCTTTTCCTTATTTCTTTCAAAAAAAAGATATCAAGGAAGGCACTTGATTTCTTACAAGTGGGAAAAAAAAGAAAGTGAGCATACTGCTATACCGACAGTCTTCTACAGCACTGAACATAAAGAATCACCATGCTACAATTTGCAGGCACAAAGGAAGGATGGGACCAGATGGGCGGCTATACATGTCAGTGCAGAATTCTAGCTCAAAATACAGGACAGAAGAAAGCTGCTAAATTCACACTAATTAATGAGACACCATTTAAAAATTACTACATTTTTGAGCAAGCGAGCAAACAGGCACTGACAAGAGCATGGATGATGAATTAAATTGATGTACCTAATTTGATTTTAATTACTAGTAATTGTGGTGTAGCATATTTGGTAATAGAAATGAGAGCTTAGTAATGACTTGCTACAGTGACTGCTATTAAATCTTTGCTGGTATCAAAAGGGAGTCATGACAATTACTCTGCAGGAAAAACATAAGGTTCACACAAAACATGGATGATGGAAGTTCTGCCATTTAAAGAAAATCAGGCTGAAAGGGAGGATCAATTTATTATCTGATACATTCCCCCTCCAAGGTATTTTATCCTGTTCTTCCTATTTGTTGTACTGTGATGGGCTCTGTTCTGTTAGACTCTCTCAGGCTGACTCCTCTGATTCTAACAGAAATATTTTTTCATCTTCAGAAGCCACTGAAAAATAAAATGGAGTGGGAAGGTTTCACAGCTTTTGCGTATGTCTGGGTGTAAATACCCTTGAACTAGAGCAGATATGAGGTGTCTGGTCTCTAGCATTGCATGTTGCAGAAAAACTAGCTCAGTCTACTTGGGCCATGTTAGCATTGCCTCTCCAGTAAGACCAAAAACTGCAGTCAAAGGGAAAGAGAGCAGCATCTTCTTAGAAGGCTAATCCAGCTCCCTTGAAATTCTGCACTGCTGCAGACAAACTTCTTTCAGTGCTGAGGTAATATGTTTAATTCCACCTGAGGAATCCCTCCCCTGCTCTTTAGAGAAGTAATATTGTTTATTTCACATGCATAACTGCTGTAAATAAATTAGACACATAGTGCAATATCTACAGAATTTAACGTTTTTGTGCCTACTGATAATGTGAATCACTGAATTTAACCAGCAAATGGAATGAGATTTCTCAGTAACTATTTACTACCGTATTACACGTTAGATCCATTCCTCTGCAGTAAAGAAAAAAAACTGTGCGTGGAAGACTTCGTGTGTGTTAATTATGCTAAAACATGCACACTGATATAAATAAAAGGCAGCAAATTATGGCACTCTGTCCAAAATCATTACTTAAGTGCAAATATTTGCTATTGAAATAATTGCTTAGAAAGTGTATTTACATAATTTCTTAGCTGATCAAAGCTACCATTTTAATTAACAGTCATATTCTGCATGCTTGCGTGCATCCGACAAACAGCCCTAACCATGTAATCTCAAAGGATGAACCAAAAAGAATCTTTTGTGGATGATAATATATGAACTATTATGTACGTTCTTCTTCATAAACTGAAACAAGTGACTCCACTTAAATGTTCAGCAATAATAATCTACTGTGGCAGAGAACATTATACAATATATTTTTACCTTGAAAATGGTGTAGTTATGTGTATTATTTGCATCCCTCAAAAGGCAGCAAATAAGCGTTTCCTAGATTGGACACATTTCAAAGTGGTTTTTTCAACTACATCCACAAAAGTGTAGTGGCTTGCGCTGCACATCTACGCAAAAGGCAAATGGCATAAAACCTTGACTATGTTATATCAGCACCTGCTATCAGTTCTGCTTTCTGCCAAAGATGAGCAGGAAGTCAGTCAGGATGGGCAGAACTTTGTGCCTCTATTTGGATGCCAGGTCAATAAGACTAGAGACGTGAACATAAAGGATTTTTCTGGTCATTACATACACATACACACAATAGCCGAGAACTTACAAGGCCCCAGCCTCCACATTTGGACCTCGGACATAGAACGGAACTCTGATATCAAACTCATATGGCATGGACTTTCCTTTCACCAGCCCAAACTGACCAATATGATAACCATGGTCTGCTGTGTATATTATATATGTATTGTCCAGTTCACCTGTTTCAACCAACGTATTATAAATCTGAAAAAAAGCAAAACAGTATGAAATTAATTCCACTGAGTAGTACTATATGTAGAATATTGGATACAATTTTCTGCCTCTGTCTAATATACAAATAAATAACAACAGTTCAGGATGGCACTGAGATATCACGATGAACCATTCTGCATAATCCATAATCACATAATAATTTTATTAACTGAATATTGTGGCTATTACAAGGCAAACTTCTGTTTTCTATTTTAAGGTAAACACATTAGCATGACACATTTTCAAAAGTGTTTGGGTTCAGTATTTTGCATGAGAACTGTCAAGATAGTACTAAATACATACAGTAACAGAGAAAAGTTTCAAGGTGATAAACATTTTTGAAATTTTCTCTCCACCTTTATCTTTTTCCTGCAGCAAACAATTTTAATGAAATGACAGCATTTTGAACCTCACACTTATTTAAGCAACAGTCAACGATCTTGCCTTCGCCTTCAGACAAATGAGTCCCCATTATGCAGAATATCTGCAAAATCTCTTCCAGATAAATATCACTCAGTCATACTCTCTCACTAGCTGGAGAACTAACATTGAGAATTAAGAGGAGCTTTAACTCTATCCATGGTTGCTTCTATGGATTTACTTGAGATCTTTATGCGAAATGTACCAACTTGAGCACCGAAGATCAATTTTTATGTGATACTTTCACTTGCAAAGGTACGAAGGCAGTGGCGCACCACCAAAGCAGTGCCTCACACATGCAGAACACATCAGCACGGAAGAAAACAAACTCTGTTGTTGCTGTTGTTTTGGTTTGGGGTTTTATTTGGTTCTTTTT